>OX632357.1:32451725-32931002 GCA_951751655.1 Ophion costatus
CTGCAGGGTCTGCATTGAAATTTAGACAGAATAATTTGCCGTAAAAAATATTTGTCCCCTATAATGAGAAGAAATATGGCAACACCGCGGAACAGTATTGTTCAATATTTTGAGAAAAAAATAATTATCGCGTTCCTAAAGGTAAAAATGTTGTCAAAAAAATATTTGCACTATAAACATTAATATTTTATACTGTTTATGTTATCTTTGTTAACAAATAAAAGTGTTGGTTTATTCATAACTAATTGGAAACTTTGTTCGATTAAAAATTACGTCCAAATAAAAATTTGGGTTGCAGTATTATTTTAAATATATCGCGCAAACTCACGTCATGGATACGTGAACAATTTTTTACGCAAAATTGATCTGTCGAAATTTCAATGCAGACCCTGCAGTGTTAAAAGTTGCAATTTTGAAGCCCATTATCTGCCAATCTAAATAGTCGACTGTTCTGAAATTTCACTCAAACATGCACGATGATATGAACAATGTCTGGTTGAAACTAGAAAAAAATCTATGGATATCAAGATTGCGTGCTCGTACCACCTTAAGATGAAAACCCTACGGGGGACATGATTGGTGTTGGGGCTGAGGGCAGGCTTGACAAGTAAATTAACAGAACGAGGAGAGATCCGAAGAGAATCGGAGGAGCGAGAAAATGCGGAAGAAATTTGTGGCCCCGTACTACCCAAACCATTTTTGCATCACCATCGATCGAGCAGACGTTGGGTGAACAATGAAACTGACACCGGAAAAAGTTGAATCTGTCTTTGATGAGAAAGAGGAATATAAAATTAAAAATGCTAGAGAAACATTCGTGGAAACGATATCGAAAAAAATGAAACAATTATTTTCGCAGACCTCATCCCCATCTCTACGAAAATATCCACACTTATCGATGGGATATTTGCGTGGAAAGAAAAACGAGCGCGAGGCCAGGGAGAATTCAAGGCGGATGGAAGCCAGTCGACAGGCAAGACGTTTTTAACTACGAGATTGCGTTGAAATTTTTCTATTTTTTCGAAATGTACGAAAACTTTTCGAGCGGGAATTGAAGGGGTTGAAAATATTGGAATCCAAAGCAATTAAGCGTAGAGTAAAAGAGCAAAAAGGACGAAAGAACAAGAGCTACGGAAGGGCTCGAAATATATTTTCTCTCAGCTGTGTTAAAAACGATCTCGGATATGTCGACAAAAATATGCAATTTTGAAAAAAAAAAAAATCGTAAGACAACGAAGAAAAATGCCGAGAATTTGGAAAAACTTTATTTTTGGCAAGTACGAGTCGCGATGTTTCGAAACGAGGAGGAGGAGCGCTGAGAGGGAGAGAGACCGAATCGGTGAGAGGCAAAAAAGTGAGGCAGGTAAATAAAAGAACAAACGAACAGGGACAGAAAGCTGATCTTTGGGGTTGCTCGAATTTTTTCGTAGCCGCTGATTTTTTTCGGACAGCCAAGACGGAGTTAGTCCAGTGGTAGACTCTTCCAGTAATCGAGAGAAATTGTTTTTTCTCGATCAGACGACGAAACTTGCCCCTTTCGTTATTGCAAATTCCGAAACTCGCGTTTCGTTCAATATTTTGAGCCTTGCGCTCCCATTTTGTCGTTGCAATAAAAAAAAAAAAAACAGAACTGGAGGATTAGTTCTGACAGGATGACTGTGACTCGAAGGCGGGACGTACAAACGGCAAAAAAAACGAAGTTATTCGTACGAAATAACGCGAAAATGAATGTCACCGGACTAAAGATGTCAGTCGAGTTGGTCAAGAGGGAAAACGAAGCTTAGACGAGAGATGAGAGCGTGCAGTACTCGCTGCCTCGTATACTGCATAAACTCGTATAAATACATGATTATAAATACGCATAGGGATAAGCTAGGATAGGATGAAAAAAAAAACCAGAGCGTCGTGTGTGTGAGCGAGAAAAAATCACAAAAATTAACCAATAAGTAAAAGCGCGAGCAAAAAAATACGAAAGAAGCAACAAAAAAAAGAAAGAAACGTTGAAACGCCACGATGAATAAGTAGAAAACATTATTGCGCCACGAAGGACGCTACAAATACAAGAGCGATGTACATTATTAGTTAGGAGAAAGAAATGAAAATCTAGGCAAATTTTGTAAAGAAAAGGAGACGAATGCAGTAGCGAAGGATGCGAGAGACACGAAGATCTTAAATCGAAAGTGACTCGATGTTTTCTGACTTTTGTTTTTCACGTTTTATCAGAAGTCTGTTGCTCGTGGAATCTCAGTCTATAATCCAAAACTATGAGAATTTTACGTGTATCGACACGGAGTAAAAATCAAAATAGAACGAACCGAAGCTGCTGAAGTATTTTGATTTCGTACGAAACGGAAAATCCGTACGCTTTCGAGCAGACACAAACAGCAAATTGATTCAAGTCCGGAAACAAATACTTGCGATCATTCTCCGAAGATTTACGGCAGTTTTTTTTTATTAATTGAATAAATAGAATTTGGTTTCGTCCGTACAGTTGTTTTTCGAATATTTTTATCGTACGATCAAGTACTGAAATGATGTATGAGAAGCGAACTTTTCCTCGAAAATTTATGAACGATGCATGCGTGAAAAGAAGATTTACGATCAATCATACGATACGAAATTTTTGTTGCTTGTTGCAGTATCGAAATAGTTGAAGAACAATCAAAGTACGAACACCACGTGGAACACACTCAGCTATCGCGATCATTGAAGCAATTCATTATAAAGTGTAAGAATTAGTCGAAAATTATTGAATTCCCTCGCTTTTTGCGAGTCTGACTCGCAATTGTGAGAATGGAAAATCGGTCACAGCCCATAAATGACTCGTCTCTCGTCCACGACGTTGAAGCTTCATCGTCAGAATGCAACGATTTTTTTTTCATTCTTCACTCTTCCGTTTTGATGCTTATCCTTTTATTTGAAAATTGAGGTCGTAAACTGTCTAATAAGAGTACGTGAAAAGGCTTGCGAGATTTTAAAGGTAAACAAAATGGGTTGTTAAAAAACTGATTTTCGTTGCACTCCAACGATGCAAACTTCAACATCACCTCGTCCCCTGTATGGGGCATTCTAGATCAAGTCTCGAGCCGGCCACACAATTTTTATAAACTTTAAAAGAGGCTCGAAAAGACCTTGTACCCAAATATCTTTTTTTTCGTGCTTTAGGTCCTTACGAATGAAAAAATCGTATAATATTGCTGGGATGCGAATCAACGAATCTTGAATTATTTCGGAGTCTGAATAATGCTTGTTGCCATATCAGCGAATCATCTTCCTGCCAAAATATATATATTCTTTAACGACAAATTCAAAATAATGTAAAAATCAAACGAGCAATTAACTTTCGTTTTTCGTTGTAAAAAAAATCGACTTATTAAGCACCAACAATGTCATTGACATTGACAGGTACAGAATCGACTTTCGAAAAATTCGAAGATCCCTCTACATTCGTTCCTTCGTATTGTCCAAAAATATATCAATAGGCGAAAAAACGTACACAAGTCCAATTTTTATTTCAGATTTTACCGCAAAAACCGAAAATGCAGAATTCTACTCTTCCGTCTTTGGTTTTTTGTACGAGGCGAAAGAAATCGAGATTTTCGCCGTGACGAAATATTGCAATTTTAGTAAAAAGAATGAAAAAAGAAAGCATCTCTACGGCCGATTCAGCGAGTGGGCAATGAAAGTCACGAACACGAAGCGGCGAGTGAGAAAAAAAAACAACCTTAAAAAAAACGAATAAATAAACGACATAAAAGAAAAAATAATTATAAACAACAAAAACACATGGCGCCTTAGAAATTAAGGCACGTAGAGACTAGTGATGTTTTGTAGAACGTACCAAAAAGTCGTGTGTTTAATAAGAAATCGTGCCACGAGGAAGCATGACAATGTTAATTATATATAAGCGACGCGAGAAGAAAATCGGCGACGACGAAGAGTCGAGAGATCGAGAGATCGAGAGAGAGAGAGCGAGCAAGTGAATGAGTGAGACACGTTAAGGCGATAACTAATAAGTAGATAATCGACTTGGGAGGAACGGCGGGGAGGCATGGGAAAACTAGTCAAGAATTTAAATGTAAAAAGTGAAAGCGTGCGAGGGAAATCGCGATAAAGAAAAAAAGACGAAAAAAAAAAGAGAAGTATTTGGTATCGAATGTGTGTAGAGAATGAAAAAAAAAAAAAAAAATGAAAAAAATAATCAATGAAAACGTGGCAACGACGACGAGCAGGCGGTCAAGTAGGAGGACAACAAAAATTATACAACACTATAGGCGGTTTAAGTTTACAAAGTTAAGAGCCAATTATATCTTAAGGTGACCCGGACAGCGGCGAAAAACGACACGAGAAAAACACCAAAAAATACACGTCACACATTCAAACAAGCAGTGAGCAAAGTGTTAATAATAATTAAAAAAAAAACAACAGCAACAACATTTGACACTGAAGAAAAATTAGATATAACGACACACACGCCCAAAACTGTAGAATATATTAGCGAATGAGAAATAAAATTAAAATAATTGAGAAGAGAATGACGGAGTAACGAGAGAAACGAAGCGAGGCGCTTAAGGCGAACAAGCAAAGCTCTAGACGTAGTCTAGTCGTAGCCTAATGCGTTGGACATTAGATTTAATCGAAGCGAAAAAAAATAAGGCGAGAGAGAGAGAGAGGCAAAACAGATACGAGAAAAACGTGCGCGTTGTGAGAAAAAAAAAAAAGATTGTAACACGAATTAAACGAAATACCACGAAAGAATAATGATAATAATAAATGAAATGGGAATAAATAGCGATGTAACTATATCCGCGCAGAACGCACCGAGCACCTTAATCACCGCCATCATTACATAACAACTGACACACATGCTGTACAACACGAACAAATACAAACACCTTAAACATCGTTTTCGTATTGCGTACCCTGCAGGAGCACCTCTATAAGAATATTCAAAGACGTGTGAAAAATACCATCCTTTGCTCTTCTATTCCGCTCCGAACCTCTGCTTCTTCCACCTTTCGTCAAAACACGAGACTGCATCGACTGGAACGAGCCACGATTTTACGATCCAGTGACGTTTTAACGATTTTGATATTTTCGACTGGAAAGGGCTTGGGGCGCTCACGGAGACGGGAATTTTCATATTTTTCCGGAGTCGGTCATTTTTCAAGTAAACTAAGAGCGGTGGTTCAAGTATTTCGAGTAAACTAAGAGCCTGAATTCTTAACGGAGGACACCACTGTGACGAACAAATCGTCTTCCAGTTCCGAATTTTTTTGGTGTACTCAATTATTTATTTGAGATTTTGAACAAAGGTATGTTTTTGAGCACACGTTCAACTTAATTTGTGTAAAATTTTATTTATAAAAATAAAAAATTAACAACGTTGAGGTATCGTGGAGACTCTGTATCAAAAATGTGGTCCAAGAGACGGATCGATAGAATGGTTGGTGTGAAAAATAACATTTTCTTTTTATCGTTCATGGAAATGTAGTTGTTGAACGTAGCCGTTTTTTGGAGAAATTTTTTGTCGCGAAATCGAAGGTGTTCGAACGATAAGTGTAATTTTGGCCAAATTTTTACTTATATTCGGGGACTTCAAAAATACTAAATTTAAAAGAAAGGCCGTGCACGATAGCTACTGCAATTACGAAAATTTTGGTTTTAAAAAATTTAATATTGGACAATTATAGCTAGACTTATGATTTTGGCCAGGTCGGGAAAAGTCGTTACGAGAAATATGCTATTAAAAATCTTAGTTTAGTTGGGTAAATCGTTGCTACCCGATCCCACCAAATCGTCGGCAACTTGGTCAATTTTCAATATTTTTACTTGAAATTTTTGTCACGTATTCTTGAATTTATATACTTTGAGAAAATGCAAAAAAAAGTCGATTTTATTTCCCGTCACAGTGGTCTCTCCTCTTAATGAATTAATGAATTTTTATATTGAATTTTTTTTTTTTCATTATTTTTACATTTTGTAACGAAAATTAATGAATTTTCGACCGAGAATCTTCGTGTACGTATTTATGGATAATCCTGCTTCGTACCCAAGAGAAGTAAACATGATTTCAACAATGATTATGAAGAAATTTGGAGAAAAAAAATCTTGCAGAATAACGGTATCAGAATCAGATTACACTATCCATATTAGGTCTGTCTCGATACATTCCCCATTGTTTAATATTTACTATAACATTTTTCGGACGCAGGTATCGTATAGAATAAAAGTAAAAAAAAAAGCGATATAAATATATCGTTTTTTATCAAATCGTTTGATTTATAAATTATAAATTACATTATAATAATTAATGATTGTATTATACACGTTATTTAATTATTACATCATATATTATTTAATTATTAATTATTATATCATATTATTTAAATTATAAAAAGTGATATAAATATATCGTTTTTATTTCAAAGCCACCCTTCTTAACACGTGACATTAACTAAAATCCGAAAACGCGTCTGATTTCGACATTTTCTTACGACAACCAATTTGTTCGTTGCGCCAAACGATAAAAGTAAATATCAATCATCTATCCTGATGAAATGTCAAATTGTTTTTACAAATGTACAAATTGAAAAACTTTGACAACGGCTTCCAAAAAAAAATGAAAAACTAGACCACGAGTAGTCTCCCAGTCTTCGCACCCGGATACTACATCATCCCAAACCAGAGCATTGAAAACGAGAACTCATTTGTGTCGGTGAAAAAAAAAGCAAGAATGATAGAGCGCAAAAAAAAAACGTTCTCTCCCGATCGTTTGTATCCCCCTCGTTTGCTGCCATTTCGCGGTGTTCGTTTGCCCGAGAAAACTTTCGGCGTTTCGCCAAATTACGAGAGCTTGAATTATCTCGGAGGAAAACGGTTCATTCGCAGTTACCGATCGTTTGTCTCTCTCCGAGTGATCGGTCTCTTTGTATTTACGAGTGAATTCTTCGGCGACTCCCCCACGCTCGTTTATTTTTCCAACGGAAGTACTTTTTTCGTCGCGTACGACTACACCTATAGCCGATTCATGAAGTCAATGGAGAAAAGCGAATATTGCGAGTCTGGCAAAGAGTAGCGCGAGAAGAATTACGGGAGACGTGGAAAAGCTGCGGAATATCTGGCAAAGTCGATAGGTTCGAGACCCGTTCGTTGTTGGCCCTACATTCTGCATATTGTTCCATTCCCAATTCGTTTACTGTCATAGTTGAGGAGCTGGCGAACATAATTGATCATTTACACTACGTGTTTACAATACGTGAATTTTTTTTCTTTCACCACATTTTCATTAGCTCTCGAAATATTTTGCATCAAATTCGACTCTAAACACCTTAAAATTTGTTTAAAACTGCCTTTCCAAGCAGAAACGGACTTGTCACTAACTGGCGGGATAAAAAATACATTGCATCGCCATTAACAATCGAAAGAGTTTGTGTAGTGTTATTAAATTGATAATAAAAAAAAGCAAATTTATATTCAATTCAAAGAACCGTAGATTGGGGCTACTTCGATCAATTTTGAAATGAGAATTAATATATTTTTCTAAATAATAACGCAAAAAAATGTTTCAAATGGAAACAACAACTTTTATTGTTTATACAGTCGTTTTATCTTCCATATTGCAATTTAAAATATTTAAGAATAAACGGGGAAAGAAAATAATTAGTCGAGATCAAAGTTATACCGAGATTCGAGTTACTTTGGCACCCTCCTTTTTCTCAATGAGAATCGGAAGCCACCCCATAAAGGAACATTTCTCCTTTCGGGGTGAGAAGGAAAGTTACAACGATTTTTAATGTTCTGGGGTTACTTTGATCGAACAAATATTACACCTCTACTACTCAAAATGAATTTCATTGATAAACAACTCGTATTTTGTATTCATTTATGCGGTAACACATCCATAAACTTCGAAACATCAAAAAAGTAGAAAAACGTTTGCGCTTGAACTAGGTCACGTGCCAAATCACACTAATTCCGAGACAAAAAATATCAAATAACAATTTGATATTTTTTGTCTTACAATTTACAACTTAAAAGAAGAAGAATATAAAATACCAATTTGATATTTTTTGTCTTACAATTAGTATGATTTGGTACAAAATTGCAGGATTGTAGGTTAAGAAATGTTCCTACTGAACACATTAGGAACATTTCTTAACCGAAAATTGAAACCTACATTTAAAAGAATTATCGAGAGACGAAAATCTTTAAGAATACTTCGAGACAAGCGATGAAGATAATGAATCAGGGGTAATTGATCAATGACCAATGTTACCCCGTCGAAACGATCGAAGCCAACACAGATCGCTCATAAAATATGGTTTTGAGGTTATGTCACGCAACAAAGCATAATGGCCTGGTTCAATGAACATCTAACAAAGTGATTGTTGCCAAAAACATGTAATTGCAACACTCAACTTATTTTCGAAGTTATTCGAGCATAAAGAATAGTTCACATACGTGACTTACGTTTTTTAAATATGTTCACGGTCCCCCTTTCGGTCGCGACTTTCGGTCGCGTTCAGGAACTTCGTAATTCGAATTTAAAAGCAAAACAAATTTTTCATCAAAGTAACCCCAATCCACGGAATCTGTTTTATTTTACAACCGGATACGTCCATAAGATTTTCAATCAAAAGCGAAGTGGTCCACCGTTCTCACGGATAACCGGACTTGTCCAAAATAAAAATAACCAAATGGTAGTTAGTGTTTTTATTAAACCAAAGCCAGGTCCAGACATATTGATGATTGATGTCCCTCATATATTGAAGCTCACAAATTCCAACTCATCTCTATTCGGTTATTTTGGTTTTTCATCTCTGCTGTAAAAAAAGTAGTTGATGGATAAGGTCGATTTGGTTCGCCAGCTCCTCAATTGATGTCCGCGATTATCATCCACGTATCGACGAAATGACGGAAAAATGTTAACCATTCGCTTTTTCGGATTGCTTCCACACGTTGGATGCCGGAAGGTTCCCCAGGCGATATTAACTCCAGAAACTGTTGCTTGGGATCGGTGAGAGCTCGGCTGAGGGTAACGGCATGCCAAAGAGTGGTATTTCGAGCTTTGATTCCATTTCTGCGCTATACCTATGCTCGGCAAATTAAATTGAATTCCCGTGAGGCTACCCTACCCGGCCGGGCAAAAGAGAAGATGGAGAGATGCGGAATCGCGTGGTATCGTCGAATGTGGGAATGGCAAGATTGGACTTTCATCGTCTCTGAGCTAAAGAGCACACAGCAGAGGGGGCGAATATCCTAGCCAAGGAGCACCAATATCCAATCCAATCACACGTCTTTGACTCCGTACATTGATGAAGACAAAGGGGCAAACAAAAATCCTACATCCAACGCAAATCAGACACAACAGAGAGACTCAACACACACACACACACACACACACACAAATACTAATTGACACAGAGCACCGCAGAGAATATCTAGAGTTAGTGCAATGAAGATAAGAGTTGAAAATAACGAGGCTGAGCGTCGATGAAGAGTGACAGATTAAATAATTTTAGATGCCGTAACACAAAAAAAAGAAAAACAATGAAAAAAAATGAACAAAAAAAAACGCAAGAAAAATGAAGGAAAACAAAACGATAACCATAGATAGTACGGAATATTAAACAATTATACATAAACCACGTGTTATATAAATATATGAATATAAGCGGGCGAAAAATATTTATGTATTTATATGAGTCATTATAAATATGCATAGTTACGAGAGAAAGTAAGTGAGAGTGTGAAAACAAGAAAGTGAGAGAGAGAGAGGAAGAGTGAGAGAGAGTGAGAGAAAGAGTGCACGCGTTAGAGCAAAATAGAACGATAAAGGGAGAGCGATATATATGTATATTATATATGCATATACATACATGTATAAGTGTAATATTAGGTGACGATTAATTAGAGCGTGTCGGATAACGCTGACGATCGAAATAAAATGAGGTTAACAAAAAACGACGACAAAAAAAAACAATTTTGATGAAATCAGCGACGCGCTATGCAAATTGCGTGGCGTGGGACAATTATCATACTCCGCACACACAAACATAAACACACACACACAACAAAAAATTGAGAAAGCTTGAAGATGAATTAATTATTAATGAAAAGCAAATAAAATGTACTGGCTGGCACGTCTTACCTTACGATACATATGAAGTTGAAGTTTGCATCGTTGGGATGCAACGAACTTTTTCGTTAATTCCTTATTTTTGTTGTTATCGAAAATCGTATTTTGTAAATTTAGATCGTAGATCGCTAGATGAGAATCCAAAATATGTTCGCCTGATTATGATAGCACAGATCTGCCGAAAGAAATTTTGGAAACGAAAAACAAAAGCATTTTGTTGCAACGATGCAAACTTCATCGTCAAACGAAACATCCCCTCAATACTGTACGCAATACCAACCAGGGTGGCCCGAGCATCCACTTGTCATCAATTCTCTTACACTTGATCATGAGAAAAATTGAGGTGTGGATACTTCAACCATGCGAAATTTCCGCGCGAATTGTGATGACGGTATCAATTGTTTTTGGAAATTTTGACAAATAAGTAAGCACGAAAAACAAATTTTTGTGTGGCGCATCGTTGTCGATGTCAATCAATACAAAAGAACCTACGTTCTTTTGTAACGTGTAACGTTGAAGAAGATACGTCAAATGTTTCGTTTACTTTTTTCACGATCATCGTAATTCTTTAATTTCGAATTCAATAGAAAAATAAGCAAATCATGTTCTTTCCGAAAAACTCGAACCGTTTTCGTCTCAATTGACAAATTTCACGCGGATGAAGGACTTTCAGCAATCTTGAAGAGGTCAATTGTACAAAGATTCCCATATCGAGAATGAAATAGCGAATATTTTATCCGTGCCCTATGCAAAATTCATTTTGGATACCGAGCTTCGGCGGAACCTCGATGCGCAACGATATCTACGAGACGAAAGTGGCGTTTTTCCAAGCCACCCTAACGAATGCCGTAAAAGAGCTAAAAGAACTAAAGTATCATCACGCCTGGATTTTTCCAATGACATGATATTCCTCGTTTTCTAATCACATTTTTTAACCTCAAATTATCACCTTTCTTTATTTCCGTGCGACATGGGGTATTTTTTAAACAATATGGCATCCCGTCGTACCGTACGATGAATCGCATAAGTCGAAACCGCCTCGTATGATAAAATGACAAAACAATTTTTTTTTAAGTCTCGGGGCACCTTTTTCTGCTCGTGAAGATGAATTTTCACTCGAAGGAAATGCCAAGCGTGCACGAGACGAGAAGAGGAAGAAAGCAAGCAATAGACCAGGACAAAAAATGCAGAAGAAAGTTTCTGCGGTAGCCTCATTTGCATAAACAGACACACACACACACCTACACCCTCGCACGCACACACACACACACCTACACCCTCGCACGCACACACACACACACCCTCGCTCGCTCACACACACACACACACACACACACACACACACACACACACACACACACACACACACACACACACACACACACACACACCCTCGCTCGCTCACACACACACACACACACACACACACACACACACACACACACACACACACACACACACACACACACACACACACACACACACACACACACACACCCTCGCTCGCTCACACACACACACACACACACACACACACACACACACACACACACACACACACACACACACACACACACACACACACACCCTCGCTCACACACACACACACACACACACACACACACACACACACACACACACACACACACACACACACCCTCGCTCTCACACACACACACACACACACACACACACACACACACACACACACACACACACACACACACACCCATAGATATTAAGAATTCGAGAGAATCAAAGCGAAAGATAGATCAAAATTAATCAAAAGAGACAAACTGACTAAAATAAAATAAAGTCTGTATGTAATATAATACACGAATGCCATATATTGCATACGCGAAAACGGCCCACGCCTCTTAATCCCCCCCCCCCTCTCTCTGCCGCGCCACGCATGTATGCTCGTTGGGACAAATGAGAAAGAGGACGGAAAAAAGTGAGAAGAAAGCGAAAAAACGGGGGACAAAAAGTAATATATAGGTATGTGTATATACATATATGCATATGTGTATGGACATGTGCATATGTGTGTATGAGAAAAAAAAAGAACGACATTCACGAAAGCACACTCGCGTACAGTTACAAGGCACGACGAAACGCCCGAGAAGTGCGTGATAAACATGTATGATATTATACATATACATAACTATAGCATAAAGTATATATTATAAATAATGATGGTGAATATAAATATATGCTATACAAAATTAACGAGGAAGGACAAGCAAAAAAGAAAACATTATAAATATGGAGGAAGTATGTAAGCGAGAAATACAGGATTTAACAAAACAAAGAACAGAAGAAAAAAAAAACAACAACACGGTTAGGAAATAAGGATATAAAATATTATTATAATGTATGGTTGGTTTATAATGTAAAATATATTATAGAAAATGTACAAACTTGTGTATCCTTTATTTTCACCCGAATCTTCGGGTACGGATGAACCGGCTGGGAACGCGGCGGATAAACATTTGGATAATATCCAAACATTTGGTGAGTTGTTAACCTTTCGTTGACACACTGGCTCACTTTGACCCGAACGAATTATTAGTATTTTTATTCAATTTAACTATTATTTATTGTGTAATTCAATTAAAATTATTTTTCATACTTTTTTATAACAATTTAATTTTATACTTTCCGAATTTTAATTATGCAAATATACCAAGTGTTAGAAGTATATTTTTTATTGTTTTAAATAAATACCGACCGAGAGGTTGTTAAAGGAGGACATCACTTTGACAGGCTAAAAACGCTCGTTTTTTCCACATTATTTTTTTTCGCAATAGACTATTTATTCGGAATTTGGAAAAACGTATGTTATTTAGCATACATTGAACTTATTTAATGTCAATTTTCATTTTTATTTGAATAAAAAATTAACATCTTTTTGAGGTTTAGGTAAAATTTTTCTATATGAGATACTTCTTCGGGGGCTCAGAAATTACTAAATTTGAAAAAAAATATATAACGGCTATGCACAACAATAGCTACTGCAATTACGAAAATTTTATTTTTTTATCCCAGGTCGAGAAAAGTCGATTCGAGAAAAACGCGATTGAAAGTTTTAGTACTAAAACCCGTCTAAACTTCGTCTAGACCAAATCATCCGTAACTTGGTCAATTTTGAATATTCTAACTTGACATTTTCACGCAAAACGGAAAAATATCGATATTTTTACCCGTCGCAGTCTCCCCCTTAATGACCGTCGGATGGAGTACCGTCCGGGTCAAATGGACCCAGTCTGTCAAAATCGTGGCCAGATAAAAGTGTCTCAACGGAAGGTGAAATCCTTAAATTTTATCATTTCAGTATCGTGCAGATCGACATTGATTTTTTCCAGCTGCTACAACGCATTCACCGCTTCTCTCACTTTTCGTTTTTCAACCTTTCGGAACAAAGTCGGTAAAAAATAATCACGGCCTTACGTACAAATTTGACATATTCGTTTTCCACGCACGTAAAAGAATTATTTTATTTATTACTATTACGGTGTCCGGGGCAAATTGAATCGTAAACTTGTAAACTTTCGTAAAAGGCAATTTTTTTTCAGTTTGTAAAACTTGCGAAAAATCATTCTGTAAATATTCTATTAATAATTCTTGCAATGGGGAACGATATTAGTCACGAGTCGGAATGCTGAAATTTTGCAAATATGGCTCGGGAGGGTATGAGCGCTAACAGGTAGAATACGTGGTACAGTTGTAATTAGGGGTGACGCGAGTTGCCAAGGTTGGTTATTTTGCTACGAGGGTGATGTGCACGTGAACATGACATTTTCACCAAATCCGCGCTCTATTGTATCAAGCTTCCCTCCCATACGATGTCCCTGCATATACAGCGTGTCCTGTTATGAATGGATAATCCTGCAACTGTCGATAGGTCAGATCATGTCCTACTATAGCTGGAATTTCCGTTCAGTAAAACCCCCACACGGTTTTCGGGATAAAAATAATCTGCTTTTGGTTCTTCCAATGCTATTTCTACAAATTACAACTTTTTTCGACCTCCATTTTTTTTAAATAGCCTTACTTATTTATTTTATATAGAAAAGTCTCCTTTTTAACCTAAAATGTTAAGGAAAGTTTATGAAAAAAAGATTTTACGCAGAATTTGCATACAAGCCAATTGGAACAACTGACATATCGTTCCAATCACTTTAAAAACGTTGCTTAGTTATTGTCGATTCATATCATTTGTAGAAATAGCATTTTTTTAAATGTTTTTTTTTTTTAATCACATAAAGCCCAGAATCTCGAAAACCGTGGGACTTTTGAAACTTAAATTCCAGCATACGGTAGGACATGACCTGACCTATCGACAGTTGCAAGATTATCCATTCACAACAGGACACCTTGTATGTACGCGGGCACGTATATAGAATGGTGGAGACTAAATTAACGAATTTATTAACGCCGAGTTACGTCAATCCTTATTTTTACGTGTATTAAATCTCATTTTTCTTCATTTCAATGATCCCCAAATTTTATTAAAAGACAATAAACAACGTTTTTCATGTCTACTTCAATAACCATTCCTTTTAGCAAGCTATTCACCGCAAGGATATTCAATTATCCGGTAGATTCATCGATCATTATTTGCAAAACAAGGCTATCAAAATATGGGCTTGAAGTTTGCATCGTTGGAATGCAACGAAATTTATTTTTTCATTTTCATTTTCTCATTTTTATTACTTCTTAGGTTTTATTTTGTAGAATTTATTATCCGAAAATTCAAATGTGAAAAGAAAAATTACGTAAAATAGCAAAAACGAGGAAATAAAAATACGAAAAAGGATTTTCGTTGCATTCCAACGATGCAAACTTCAAGACCATATCAAAATTATGTTCACGTCTATTCTGTAACTGAAGGCAGTTTAAAAAAACAAAAATAAAAGTTCGTCAGCACCGCACCATCGCCTTGGCGCGGGATGCCCCATGGAAGCGTAGGTCATACGCGAGGGCGTTACATTGCGAATTAACTTCACAGGTGTATGGATATCTGTGAACGTCAAGCCGAAGAGGAGATACCATAAATGTATAAAGCGTATACTACAATTAGCGATAATCCCCTGCAACCGGCACGGACACATTCACCGGCCCGTCACGAATATTAGGACTCGTCGCTTTTGAGTATAAGCTCAACTCCGACTCGCAATGCCATCAGCGTAATTGAAGTTAAAAAAAATTACCTTTTTTCCCCTCGACTTTGCATGGAAAATACCAAATTATGTAAAAAAGTTTTTTCGCCGGGCATTTCACGTGTCACGAGGGGACGAAATAAATCATAATAAGGATAATCACCGAGAAATTGAAGTGCGCGAAGTTTATTTTTTTTTTTCGATTCGGTCGGTAAAAATGCTACGACCGAGTTTTCTCCTAAGCGGATCCACATTTCGGGGAAACGGAGAGAAAGACATCGTTCGTTGTTCAACATAGCAGGTGTTTATTCTCGTTTTTTCGAAATATCAGCCGTCTCGGAGAATGCTAGGAATCTACGGATCAGCTATCTCTCTCGCACTTAAGACCGCTCGGTCGGTGTGACAGTGCGCCCTGAGGCCACGTATCACACGCTGCGAAATTCCGACGCGTGTCAGTACGGTATTGCAGAATTTTTAGTTTTTAGCTACGAGCCGCCGCAAACTACCGCCAGATGGCGCAGCAACCGTCTGCTTGAAGAAATTCGGCGTGGTGATGATGATGACGACCGGTGGCTCTCTACTACCGTAGCTGTTGATCGTGTCCAGGTTCTGTAAGGTCGGTAAGGTAGGAGGCACGAAAAGGAATTTGTGTTTTGGCTCGGGTACGGTAACACTCGTCAGTAGGGCTGCGCCACTGCACTCTGCCGTAGGCGCGCTGGGTGTTGGGATTTGGGTGAAAGGCCGTTGAATATATTCGCGATTTTCACGTCCTAAAGGCGACGTAGCGATAATTCGATATGGCCGGTCAGTGTAGAGCCTCAAACGTCTACGGTTACTGCGTTGTTGATTTCCTGCGACTGGGCCATTGAATTTACCTCCTCGGTAGATTTTAAAGTGCTGCAGTGAATATTTGATCTTCCGCTCATTTTTTTAGCTCTGTGTGCACGTTCACTATGCGCGATCGCCGCCAGTCGGGAAACTGATGCACTAAATTTTCAAGATTGTCGATAACATTTTGAGCTTCGTTCGTACAATTTTGCTAGTTTAATGTGAAAATAAAAACTCCTGCATTTTTCTCCGTCATTTTTCCATGAAATCAATTGAAACAACGCCCAAAATGCACTTTTTCACTTTCCAGGCCGAACGGTCTTAACTTGTACATGAATTCGGTGCATCAGTTCGTAATTCACAATTCATCCTATGATAGCTACGATCTGTAGTTTTTTTTTTCAAAATTTGAAAAATGCCGTCCGTCAGTCTCTTTCTTCAATAATATCGCATGTAGAAAATAAATTTCATCTCAATTGATTGTATAGTTTGGTCGAAATTTGGGTTCGAAATTTCGAAGTGGTCGGACCTCGGGATAGATGGCCTTAACCTACTGCCGCCGCAAACGGATACTCCGAGAATTCCATGGGCATCGACCGGTGATAAGAGCGATGCGTCGAAACAAGGGTAACAAATGCAAAAGAGAAAGCGAAAGGGCGAAATCGCGATCCACCATTCCAACAGCCGGGCCCCAGGATTTATCGACGCGCCATCTACGATGTCAAGAAAATGATATGACCAACGCGGTCGCTAATAAAATCGTGCAGCGAATAAGTTACCGACGTATGCAAACCTTAACCACACTTTGGTCCTCAATTATTGAATATTTTTATACCGTTGAAGAAACAAAAGCGCAGCCGCACCGACCGAGTGGCTATGAGTGTGAAAGCGATGAGCTTATTTGCAGATTCCCTGTGTTCTCAGAGACAGCTCATATTTTGGAAGAATGAAAAATAACGTCTCCCTCTCTGCTAAAATATAAACGTGCGTCGTCTTTTACCGACCGGGCGCCTGACACACATTCCCTTCAGTCGATAAAACTTATCGACTGCGCAATCAACTTTTAGGCGGTAAATCGGAAAACGATGCTCACAGTATCGTCTGCCAGTATTCTATGATCATCACGTGGCAATCTTTTCGTACAGGAGTTTTTCGGGGACATGGCATCGTTGGTTTGTCTTTTCAGGAGCGTGTAATTTCTGGAATATGGCATGTCGGGAATACGACGTACCTGGCATGTGATAACTTCACCTTCCGAGTAAACAACAGGCCTCCACAATCGAATAGTTAAACTATTGTTTACATGTTGGAGTCTTTGAAAATATTGTTCTCCATTGTGCCGAAAAATAAAAAAATTATTTACTTCATACGTAACGGGCCTAATCAGCGATCAGTTATCATCATCGTCTTCATCATCGCTGATGATTCGGCGACGGGAAACAACATTCGGTTTCTCCGGAATCTCACTTCGTTCCATTGATCCTAGATCGTCATCGTCGTCATTGGCATCTTCGTCGCTGACAATGATCCGACGTTTTTTCAACACCGGCTGTACCGGATTGGAGTCTTGAGAGCGATCTCGTTTTGCTTCGTTCGAAGATTCTACAATAAAAATAAGGTTAAAAGGTAAAAAACTAAACTTCCCCTTCGATTGCTATGTTTTAATTTTCGAATTCTTCTTCCTGATTCTAGTTCGACGCATACACAATATTGTACAATGTAAAAATATGTTTTATTTTTTTCTTTCAGATCACCGTTTCAGGACATAAAGCGGCTTTACACGTGACTAAGTGCACTAAATTAAGTCACAAGTGGTGCAGGAATTCGGAGCTTGCTGTTTACACTTAGGCTACTTAGCTTGCTCACTCAGTATAGACGCGAACTTTGGGATATTGTACAACTATAGCTCTCTCATGGCGCATGCAATATATCGAACAATAGAGCTCGCCCTGGCAATGACGGCGTCCAGCTCGATTTTAATTAATGAAACGCGACGCAGCAAGCGTCGGGTAAAAAATATTCACTCCTAAAACAATGTCAACTATAAGTCTACTAAATTTATTAGAGCCAGAAAATGCAAGAAATTTCCGAAGATTGGGCTCTGAACAGTTTGAAGACTTGGTGGAATTAGTTACATAGTGCGTAATGAAACTTGGTTCAGCGAAAAATAGATTGTGTCTGAATCGCTTTACAATATGCTGAATTTAGCATGCTAACTGATTTAGAGTGGAGGTGACGACTCTGATTGTCTGATTAGTATGCCTAACAGTCTAAGTACATTTACTCTTCTCTAAATGCAGTCTTTTTCATTTAGTGCACAGTATTTAGCCATGTGTAAAGCGGGCTTTAAGACTTCCGTAAGCGAATAATAATCATCCCCGGCGCACCAACATACGTGGCTCCTCCCACTCCCAGTACCCTTCGTAAAACTTTAAAACATATCATCATGTTCAATAAAGACCGCTTAGTAAACGTACCAAACTTCAACATTCCATGTCGAATATTATTCGCGTAAAAAATTGGTGAAAAATCGAACGTTTTTTAGGCCGAACAAAGTAGAAACCTTCTTTAAAACGTGATACAGTACCCGAGTGAGATTCTTCCGCGTCTGCATCCCGAGTGTCTGCAACATTTGAAACTGAAGGACCTTCGACATCCGTAATCTGAGGGTCTTCGTTATTTGACGCCGGCAGAGAGGCGTCTTGAGGCAACAAAGCGTTTTCGATGAAACGGCAATGTTTCGTTATCGTTGGAGCGAGCATGGAGGCGGGAACGCGCCAATAGGTTTCTTGCTCGTCGGCGGGAGGTTCTATGCCAATCGCGCGCAACAGGCGCTGGAAACGTGGCGAATCCATTGCAGTTACCGCGTCTTCCGTCAGAGGGACCAACGGTATGTCCACGGCGTCAGACCCGTCGTCCCGATCTCCATCGTCGATTATATCTTGAAGCGATTCTTTGAACCACTCCAGCGCTCCTCTCATATCTTTACGAATATTTTTACGATTAACACTTTCAACGTACTCGAAATGTTGCCTCGATTCTATTGCAGTTTTCCTGTCTCGCACTTACTTCCGTTGACGACGTCTTTCAAAAGCCCCGACAGTTGTTCGTGCGTGTAAACGATGGGGGCTCGTTTTCTTTTTGCCTTGCGACTAGGCTTCGGCTTGCTCTTTTTGGGACGAGCCTCGGCTTCGGAATCGCTAGTGTCGGAGTGTTCGCTCAACGATTTCGCTTCCCACGACAACTTTGGGGGACCCTCTCGATGACGTTTCTTCCGCAATTCCTTGCGGTCACTCGCCAAACCCGTCTCCAAAAGTTTCTCCTTGATCGCCTTCGCGGGCCGCTTGATCGTCAGTGCGTCGCAAATCGTACCGATCGGGTCTGTGGAATATTTCAGTCCGTTAGATCACACGGGATGGGACATAATATGGAAAAATCATCAGCAATTAAAACCGCACCTTGATCGTCTTTTACTCGATTCCAAAGTTCGGACAGCTCAACGACTTCTTGCTCCGACCATTCTTTCGGCAGCCGCTTCTGCACCGCGTTCTTCGTCGACTTCGAATTAACCACGAGGCACAGCTCTTTGAGCTTCTTGATGACGCCGCGTCGAGTACGATTGTCGCTTATTATGTTTTCCAATATCCAATCAATTAAATCTGAAATGAGACGTTAGTTTTCGAATTGAGATTGGTTTTTTTTCGGTAACAGCGACAATATCGTTCTTGACACTTTTAGTAACATTAATAGTAGTGTAGTCTTGGCCTTTGTTTTCTTCTCAACATTTTTTTCGTTAGTTTTTAACATTAATGTCATTTTTCCTCGAAAAATCGCCGAAAATGCAAGTTTTTTTAAACCTTGAAAGAAGATTTTTTAAAACTCACAAGCCTTAGCCTATATTATGCATTTTGAGGGAAAACTTTTTTTTCGCATCAACCGAGTGGCCACAATCAAGTGGACCGTTGAGCCCCTCACGTTCAAAGGTCCTTCGTGAGATTATTTATAACTTCTTTAATCATTAAGGTCTTTTAAGGAAGTTTGGTACACAACTTTCTTCATGTACATACAAATAAATGTTTAAACGATTCTTCAATTTTCCTTATTTCTTGGAAGATAATTTTTTAAACCCTGATTTTCGGCTCGTCACAGTAGCCTAACCTCTAAAAGTTGAAAAATCTTTCGCTGCGTTAAAAGAGGATATACATTTACGACGACCAAATCGGTTTCTTTTTTTTTCATCAAACGATAGAACTATGTAGAATATTTTCGCAAAGTGCCAAAGCGAAATTCGAAAAACTTCAAACGTTACAGCCCGTCAACGCATAAACTTCAAACGCGTTTTTCTCAAAATTCCATTTTCGAAATTAGAGGCAGGATTGGTCAAAAACTACTCAACCGATTGAGTTGAAACTTGGTATAAATATTTATAATATTGCTACTTTCTACTTCACGAGAATTGATTTTGAAACATTAGAAAGAAAACTACTTATTTAATCCAAAGTTTACAAAAATTTTGCGTGGAATGTTGATTTTTTTTTGTAAATACGCGTCGTTCTTTAAAAATTGCATTTCCTTCATTTTAATTACTTTCAAAGAGAAACTAAACATGTTTTAGCTGAACCATTTTTTGAATATTTTTGCAAATCAAAGTTTATGGGAAGCTAGCTTCAATGTACTATTGAAGTATACCTGTAGTTTGATAAATGTATAATAATTATTTCTTAGCTTTAAAGTTTATTCATAATTGGTTAATTTTTTCATGTGTAAACGTATATCTCGCCTCGAACGTACACTTAACAGATTGAACAGCAGCCTGTCAGAAGTCGCGTAGCTCGCTGTTACGACGCATTCATTCTTAAGGGAGCTTTCCAGTGTGAAATTTTCAAAAAATCGATTTTTTTTTTGCTTTATCGAATAGTATACACTCTTCCGAATATTCCCTGAAATTTTCATGCCGAAATTCAGATTATTTCGGTTACTGTACAGCATTTCTTGGAAGAAGGCAACGGAGCGCTACAGCTACAGCGAAACTTTGAACGCGTTTTTCTCGAAACAGCATTTTTCAAAACGGTGTCCAACTTGGAGGGCAGAGTTTTAAAGCTATCGAATTGAATTTTTTACACAATATTCTTAACGTCATTGTTTATCGTGCTATGGAAGCTTTTTTTTTTTGACAGCTTCCTATTTTTTTGTAAAAAAAACTGCCAAAAAAAATGCTAAAATCGATACTTTTTGTTCAAACCGGCGCCATTTTTGCAAAAAAAAAAAAAAAAGCCTCCATAGCACGAAAGCCAATTATATACCGATCAATAATCTTTTTGTGTTTTTTGTTTCAGATCAAAATTGTGACCCCCAACGTGGACACCACATCCAAGTGCATTTTCTGCAACAATTGTTTCATCATTTTTATAGATATTAATTAATAAATAAATCGATCTTTAAAAAATTGTTTTGTATTCTTCAATACCCAATTAATATACCAAAAAAAAACCAGACCGATTAGATTATTTTTTCTTTAAAAAAAAAAATCGCGAAAAACAGCGATTTTTCGGGTTGTCACACTGGAAAGCTTCCTTAACCCTTAAAGTGCACACTGGGTCGTTTTGACCCATGCATTTTTTCGTGAAAGTGCGTATTTTTCAATGCATGCTCCACTTTAAGCCAATGTTTTGGCATTAAATCTTTATTATTTCAAAAAAAAACCAATTGCAGCCATAAAATATAGATACTTAACTACAAAAAAGGTCTCTACAAAAAAAAATGCATATTTACTGAGATATAGCGTTCCGAAAATCGGCATGGGTCACATTGACCCAGTGTGCACTTATAGGTCGGCGGCAGAGGTGTGCACTCTAAGGGTTAAGATTAAAGATAACTTTCAATAAAACAATATTTCGCATTTTCTACACACCTTGCGAATAATTATTAGTCTGATGCTCCATGAACAAGGTGCGTAACTCGTCTTCCTCAGCCTCCGTCCAAAGGGCACGTGATACTTTATTGTTGATTGGTACAACGTCGTAGCCCTCGATCATTTCCGACACCTCGCGCGTTGTCTTCCAAAATAACAGTTCCATGTATACTTTGGAATTTCCTTCGGCCACTTCCGCAAATTTGCGAATAATAAAAATAGCGAATTTCTGCAATTCCTGTAATTTCAGGACGCAAAAGGGATTTAGTCGGCGCACCAAAACTTCACATTGGATTACGGGCTCCGAACGCCGGAGCAAGTTTCGTAAGTACGAGGTATTCTCACTCACATTCTACACGGTACAATACGCTGATCAGAGCGATTCGAAAATATCTGCGAACATTTGCATAGGAAGATTTTCCATCACGAACGAAAATTTACATGTAAAAAAAATATTTAAAAAAAAACAAGCTTTTATTTTATCTACTAAAAAGTAGAATTATTTTTTGTGCCGAGTCACCTATATGTGACTATAAATAAAATCTCGGAGCGCTCAACTTTTTAAATGTTTAATAAATTTCATCAATTCAGTTTCATCAACCGTATTTAATTTGGCACAATAGTAATCGGAGAAAAAACTTTTATCACGCGTTTATACTTAGTATCAGGATTTCTATTTAAGGATAAGTTTGTTTCACAGTAAATTAAATACGGTTGACATGTTAACGGATTTATGTAAATTGAACATTATATGTCTGAATTCTGAGCGCCCCAAACTTTTATTTATAGTATAGTATATTTTCTACTTGCTAGTACATTAAATAAAAGCTCGTTTTTTAAATGTTTTTTTACATATAAATTATTTTCTACTGTTGAGTCGTCAATTGATTTTACTAGTTAGTTGATACTTTACTAATCTACGAGTTTGTACGTTAGGGACATGGAATACTCGTGGAAAATAATAAAGACTGTAATTGGGATTGAACTTACGGCTAATTGCTGCATATAAACTTTTCACATACGAGCACAGTCGGCTACAAATTTGTTTGTGTGTGTTAGTGAGGTTTCATATGGATGATTGATATCGCTAATTTTACATGAAAAGTGGAAAATTCTATGGATACTTTTTTTACGTCGAATCATACATTGTCGCCTCTCAGATGCATATTACCAAAATTGCAGAGCTCTAAGTAGTCGGGAAGTGGGTGAAATATCGATGTTCCGTTTTGCATCTCGCGCAAAGTCAAATAAAAGCTTGTAAAAATCAATCCAAATAGCCATTCTGAAAAGTATCCTTACAGTGCGGCTGAGAAATTGTGAAAAATGTGCAAGAAAGCCTCGTGCCCATAAACATGAAAATATGAAAATATTGTTCTCTCGTGCCAACCTTGTGCCGAGGTGAGTCCGAATCGAGGATCCTCTGGAATGTTCTGAATATCGAGGCTTGAAAAATCATCCCATACATTTTACAATCCCACGCTACGCGATGAAGCATCTTGACGACATAGTGATTGACTTGATCGGAATTTTCCTCAAATTGACGTAGAAGCGTGGCCATAGCCTTGACGACCTTAACGTTGGCAAACCTGTCGATAGGAACATGTGAGCCAAATCTGAGCGGGCTTTAGGAAATTGAATTATCGAGCATTGCTCCCTCTCTCTCTCTCTCCTTCTACCCTCCCTCCCTCGCGCTCGTTCTTCATATACCTCCGAAGGAACTCGTCAAAGTTGAAATTCGTTTCCTGTATAGTCACAGCAGCGCTCGCCTCTGCCTCTTCATCGTCCTCGTTTTCCTCTTCGTCCTCTTCTTTATCATCATTGGCCGCCTCCTCCCGCTGCTCCTCATTTCCATAATCGATATCTGTTGGAAAGTTGCATAACATCGAATGAAAACGTGCTTTCAATAAGCGCGGAGAGACACCAGCCAGGTGCATGGGGCGAAAGTAATATACCCCCAACGTGGGTAGATCGCGACAGGAAGACAGGTGAGGCGAGCGAAAGAGAACGCAAAAAACAAAACAAAACAAACAAAACATAATACAACGTGAAGATGAAAAATTCCTCCCCCGATGGTCCATGCGCGCATCTCCGGCTTGTTTGTACGCGTGCGCTCGCGAGCCCCTTATCGAATTCGAGTGAGAAAGTATGCGTGCGTCCGTGTGTCACAGTGTATAGGTCGATGAGCGGAAAGTTGGAGCGGTCGCGGGGGACAGTTCGGCTCGACTCTCTCGCGGTCCGTGGAAGGACATTCCTACGCGGTACGTCAGCGTACGAGCGTGACGAGTTGAGGAATCGCAACGACAATCTTGCCAATCGAACTATCGCGCGTAGCATCGACAAAATGTGGAAACAGTCGACGGAGGGTGAGGCGCGAAATATATTCTCTCACGAAACAAGCTCGATCGAGACCGCGAGGATTTTCGAGAGCGACACGTGAATAGAGGGCTACTCAGTGTGATGTGGCACAGGCTGTCAGTGACGCTTCTTCTCGTCGTCTCAATGGCGAGGAGCGTTAGGAGTAGCGGCTCGATAGCGTGTCCCGAAAATTGTCAATGCGTTATCGTCGAGACGTTTCGACCGGACGAAGAAGTCAACGGAAGCGTCAACATCAACTCCATCGAGGCACGCTGCGTCGGTATCCCGAAGCTCGAATTCCTGCCGGATAATTGCCAGACTCTCGTCGTCAGAGGAACGAAATCCCGGCCGATAACGAAGCTCCTGCGTGATCTCGAGAATAACGAAAAAGTACGTTTGCGCGAGTTATCGCTGATAAATTGTTCGCTGGTAGCTTTGAACGTGACAGTGAGCCGGATAACGAAGGATCTCGATGCGGGGCTGTCTCTGGATCTGTCGAGCAACGAGCTCGTCGAGATCGAAGAGCTCGGCATACCGGACGTCGAACGTTTGGCCGAGCTCGATCTCACGGAGAACCGCTTGACGCGCGTCCGGTCCGAGGCGTTCGTCGGCTACCGAGGCTTGGTGAAGTTGCTAATGCGACGTAATTCCATCGGAGCGGTGAAGAAGAACGCTTTCGCCGGCCTCGATCGTCTCGAGAGTCTCGATCTGTCGGACAACCGGTTGGTGAGCCTGGCCGAGGACGCCTTCGTGCCGTTGTGCTCCTTGAAGAGCTTGAATCTCAGTGGCAACAGACTCGGTGTATTGGGTGAACGGTGGTTCGACGAACTTGGCCGTGGCCTAGACGCGTCACGGGGCGATCCTCGGCGGACGCGTCAACAGCTGGAAACGAGCAGCCGAAGCGAAGACATCGAGATCTCGCTTGTGCTCGGACGTGTGCGAAGATTGGAGACGATAGACGCGTCCCGCATAGGCCTCGAGCGCGTGCCTTCGGCGCTCACGAGATCCGTGAGATCGCTCAAGCTCGCCGGCAACAGATTGACCGTCATTCGAGGCGGTGATTTCGACAGTTATCCCCTGCTTCGGCTTCTCGATCTCTCGTACAACTTCATAAACGTCGTCGAGAACGACGCACTCGGACGTTTGGAGATCCTCGAGGAGCTCGATCTCTCCGGCAATCGGTTGCGCGAATTGCCACTCAGTCTCCCGTGTGCTCTGAGACGTTTGATCGTGCGGGAAAACTTGATAGCCAAACTCGGCACGCGCGATCTCGATGGCTTGGCGAAACTGGAGAGTCTCGTTATCAATGAAAACAACGTTAGCGTGATCGAGGAAGGCGCGATGTTCCAGCTGTCGCGTCTCAACGAACTCGACGTATCGGACAATCCGATAAAACAATTGCCCGCTGACACTTTCGACGGACCCGACAGCCTCGTCGTTCTCCGTATGTCCGGACTCGTCACGCTTCAGTGGGAACGCGAGAAACACGCCGATATGGCGTTTCCCGTGCCAGCACCCGAGAGATTGGTCGACCTCGATCTATCCGGGAGTCCGGCCCTCGCCGCCCAATTACTCGCCGACGAGGCTGCTCTCTCGGCCTGCAAGAGTCTCCGCCGATTGGACCTTTCTCGCACGAATCTCACCGAGCTCAGATCCGATCTGCCCTATTTGCTGCCCCAATTGAGAATCCTCGGGCTCTCCGGCAATCGGTGGAGTTGCACCAGGGAGGATAATCGCATCGACTGGCTCGCCCGGTGGACACGAGAACACGAGGAAATTTTACCGTACGGAGAATGCACGTTTCCCAACGGTAGCCGGTCTCTACTCGTCGAATTGCCCATTGCGGATTCTTCAACGACCACGATTACTACGAGCTTCGAGAACGACTTCGCCGAAGCGTCCCGAGCTGTCGATCTCTCTTCGAGCTCGTCGGAGCAACAGCGGATCACCACGATTCTCGGCACTCATCCGGGATTCGTTATTCTCGCCGGTGCAGCCTTCGGTGCTTCGATTCTCGCGCTCAGCGCTCTGATCACCAGAAGACGAAAGACAACGTTCGAGGATTGTCCCGAGCACTACGAGCAACGCCGACCCATCATCACAGAGCTCTGGTGAGCTCGTTATTACGACTCGTGTCACACACGCATCGCTATATCGCTTGAAAAGCATCAAAACGACACACTTCACGTGACAATAAATGTACCAGTTGATAACGTGTAATCACCGTTGTACACGAGTGAACACACACACATGGACACACTTACACGCGCGCATGCACAGTGGTCGAGAGCCCCGATGACACGAACAGTTGCCAAAACAGAAAACCAAACCAAATCTCAGAGTACAGAAGAATAATAAACGATAATTTTTATGATAATAATGAAGAGACTAGATATTATCTTTCGTAAATTAACCCAGTGTCAAAACTACGACTACGTTAATAAACGGTTGTACAAAGGTATTTTATATGTTTATTGCACGGACTTGCTGTTTTTTTTTTTTTTTTTTACTCACCAACACCAAGCTCGGCGAAGAATATTTCTCTCAGTGCCATGAATTCTTCCTCCGGGGGAATGTCGGGCTTGCCGAAGCAGTCGTTCTCGGGCCATACTTGTCTGGAAGTTTTTTCGAGATATAATTCGCCTCGTTATTCCTTTCGGATCCGTTCTCGCAATCATCGCTTGAGGCGAGATATACAGACGGGAAAAAGTTAAGCAGTTTCGAGGGATTTTTTTAAACTGAGAAATCATTATTCTACATTTATCAAACTATAGGTTTACTTGAATGGTATATTTACGTATGAGGAACAATTTTTTTTTAATTCATTCAGTATCAAAATGACGGAGCTCTACCACGCGACTGCGAAAATTCTGCTAGTCGCATTTTTCTAGTTTTGATCATTAATATTTTTCTTCGAACATTCGGCGACCCCCTGCTTTTAGCGTCGATACGGAAACTTCAGAATCTTTTTTGAAGTCGAGTCGTTTGTACCAGGCATCTAGTTATTTCGTGTTTAAATTATTATATAGAAATGTGACCAGCGTGTCATCTCGATAAAGTGCCTTATAAAGCAGACGATTTTTAGTCGTAATTTTTGGTTAAACGTTCGGTAACTTGGCTCGAAATTTTACCAGTATACTGGGATGCATTGGGTTTTGAACTCAATTCCGAATAGTCAATATTGTAGGTCATGTCGAATACGTTAACACAGTGTCGTTTTAGTGTGACTTGTATGAAAATTATAGTAGTTACGCAATCTAATATGAAACAGCGGGAATTAAATTTAAAGCCCAATATTTTCACTTCATTATAGAGGGAAATCTGTTAATTGTTGAACATTCGGGTTCGTGAATGGAATACCCTAATCTGTAATGCCTTATTTCGTATTTTCGTTTCAAGAAAATTTAATAATTTTTTTTTTTAGTACAAAGATAAAAATTATAACTATCTGAATAATTAGTAAATTCTCCGCTCGATTAACTTTATTTCTTACAACTCATTGTATTGGATTAATTTTTGGAGCAATAGTTACTGTAATGTGCAAATTTAACAATTTTTTATCGTATGACAAAGTGATTCACTCAAAAATTAATTACACATCTATTTAGTATGAATATCAAGCTGCTGAAAAATATTTTTGTTCTTGTTGCAATATGCAAAATGGCCGACTACTCGAAACTTCTCGAAACAGCTTTTTTCCAATTGGCGTGACAAATAACTTCAACAATTTTCCCCGATTTACTCCAAATTTGAAAGTTATGTTCCTAATTGCATTTCGCAGAGATGTACGTACGGAATTTCCGATTAACGCGTTACCCCCACTTGTAGCGCAAAAAAAAAGGCCTTTTTCATGAATTTTTTTAAAGAAAACTACAAAACTTTTTTAATCGATCAATATACCATCTTAAAGAACACATTTTGAAGAACTTTCAGTAATTTTTTTATTGAAAAATATTACATTGTTTAGTGGCAAATGGCCGTGAATGAAATAATGTTTTTATATACACGGTTTGCGGTGACCAACATTGCGGCGAAGTGAATCATCCGAAAAAAAAATGCAGATGGATTTAATCAAATATAAGTATAAACTAGTCTTTAATCGAAGGATTTTAAAAAATATTCATTTTTCACAAAATGGCGGACAGTCAAAGTTAATGGTTCGATTTTAACGAAAAAAAACGGCCGTTTTTTTGCTACAAAACGGCCATTTTTTTCGAAAAAAAAAATCGAACGATTAAAGACTACATTTTTATGTATTAAATAAGTCAGCAAAATTTCAAGAAGATCGGTTCATTAGTGTTCGAGTAATCTTGGTCACCGACTTCAGAAATGCCATTTTGAGAAAAACGCGTTTAAAGTTTCAATTTCAGTTCTTCAATTCACGGATTCTTCTCTTTCAACGCTCATATCTCAGTCAACTTTGTTCGGATCGACTTGAAATTTTCAGGACATATGCTCGGATACTTATACTTCAAAAAAATGCAAAAAAAATCGATTTTTTCAAAATCGCAAGTGGGCGTAACCCCTTAATCGAAAACTTTTCATTTTATGAGCAGTTTATGAGCAGTTATAACGAAATTTTTCAGTAAAAATTCATTTCTTGAGTTCAAATACCTACAACTTTTCAACAAAAGAATATTTTTTTAATTCCGTCGGTACTTCTCTAGGTATTCTAATGTAGATTGACGAGAATTTTTGTTTCTTGTTCTAGGTCAAAAATTGTGGACGCTAAATATCACGCCACGGAGCGTTAAAAAAAAGATAAAAGAAAATATCAGTAGTCGGCCATTTTGTACATCGAAAAAAAATATATATATTTTCTGACAGCTTGATATTCATACTAAATAGACGTGTAATTAATTTTATGAGTGAATCACTTTTTCGTACGAAAAAAAAATGTTAAATTCGCACATGATTTTATACCCGTGGCCTAAGGCCTTAAATGACAAAAAAAATGGAGCTTATAGATACGCTTTTCAATGGAATTTCGGAGCAATACTTTTTTGAAATGTTTATCGAGACGCCACTACTCAGGGGTCACACTGGAGGGTCAATTCGTAATTTTCATGACGGTCATGATCGTCAATTACCTCGAGGCACGCAACATTCCAACCGCCTGTTCGAATTCCCTCTTGCGTAGGAATTTTTGTATTTTCTTCATCGCCTCGCTCTTTTGGGCATCTATCGGAATGTCGAGCGTCGCATCGAATGGTACAACATCCGGTATCGTTCCCTCTCTCATGACGGCTGATATTTCCGGCCCTACCTCGTCCCAAATCTCCTCCAACGACTTTATCGGCAACGACGACGCTCGCGGAGCTTCCTTCGGTTTCTTTTTCGTTCTCACTGTCGATCGCTTCGTGCTTTTCTTCCCGACGACCATCGTACGGTCACCGCCGCAAAATTCTCGCAGCATCTTCAAAAATATGTGAGCCGTTGCGACAAGATCCGCTAAGTACGCCCTGCCGGAGATAAAATTGAGCGTAACTTATTGAGAAGAACGAACCCACCCTCAAAGCCCCGTGAAAAGGTCTCTTATTTTTTTCAAATAACGAAAAACCCAGCAGAAAATTGTGAAACGACATTTTCATCGAATCTTTTTGGGCGCGCGAAGAAAAATGATCATTGACACGCGGAGATTTGTGAAGGGTTCCGTTATTTCGATACGTGCTGAAGTGAATTTTTTTTCAAAAAACAAGCTTTTATTTAATGTACTAACAAGTAGAAAATACTTTTTTTTAACAAGTTACCTATATATGATTATAAATAAAATGTCGGGATGCCCAACTTTTCAAATGTTTAATAAATTTGATCAATTCAGTTTCATTAGGCGTATTGAATTTGGCACAATAGTAATTAGAGAAATTATTGTCACCCGTTTATACTCAGTTTCCGGATTTTTATTTAAGAAATCTAAGGTTGTTTACAGTAAATTAAGTACAGTTGATATGTTAACGGATTTATGTAAATTAAAGATTATATGGCTAAATTTTGAGAGCTCCAAGCTTTCATTTATAGACACATACGGATAACTTGGTAAAAACAATTATTTTCTACTTTTCAGTACATTAAATGAAAGCTTGTTTTTTTAAATAGTTTTTACATATAAGTTATTTTCTACTTTTTAGTCCTTAATTGATTTTACTTGTTAGTTGTTACTAGTAGTTACTAGTTGACGAGTTTGTACGTTAGGAAAATGGAATGCTTGTAAAAAGTAATACTAATTGGGATTGGACTTACGACTGATTGCTGCACATAAACTTTCACATGCAAACACAGTCGACTACGAATTTGTTTGTATGTGTTAGTGAGATTTTGTATAGACGATAAAACTTTGAAATGTTATGGATATATATTTTTTAAGTTGAATCATGCATTGTCACTTTTTAGATACATGCTTGCAAAATTTTAGAGCTCTAAGTAGTCGGGAAGTGGGTGAAATATCGATGTTCCGTTCCGAATCTCACGGAAAGTCAAGATAAATGAAAGCTTGTGAAAAAAATTGTCGAAGAACGTGCCTGAAAGACGTGTAGCTTCAAAGATGAGATTCCGTCATTGCACTACCCCGTACGCAATTGAACGTTTAAAAAGTGTATTGAAAAAAACAACCTAACAAATCTTCATCAACTTCATTGCGTCCTTAAGGTATTCCTTGCACGAAGCCGAAAATGTCAAGCCAACTTACCGAACTTATGACGAAAAATTACGACTCTAAAAATCGCATTGGTTATTCGAATTTATCAAATTGAAAGTAAAACAAACGAAAATAATGCATATTTGTGCGATAAAATGATAGAAAATCGTTTTTTAAACACTATATTCCTTTAGGATGACAAGCAAATGATTTCTAATATAGTGAAATATCCGTTTATACTGCACTTTATAAAAATGATACACTGGCCACATTTCTATCTAATAATTTATACACTAAATAACTCTAGATCCCTGACATAAACTGCTCACGCATGTAAAAAATTCTAGATTCCGTAACGACAACAAAAACGAGTCACCGAATGTTAAAAAAAAAATGTTGATGATAAAACTCAGAGAAATGTGTCTCGCAGAAGAATTTTCGTAACCGTGACCTATCAGGGAAAATGTAAAAACGTCTAATTCTTCTAAATTTGCGCGATTTTTTAAATTTCAATTATATTATTTTAATCAAGCGCCACTATAAGTTGCCATTGATTCGAGAGGCCCTCAAAATATCGAAATATACGGATAAAATATAAACACACGAAAACCATCGAAAGGAATAACTTGCCTCGACATTTTCACATCGTCGTAATGCGTTAGCTGGGATAATATCACTTCGCGATATTCCGAAAGGTAAAAAATGTTACTCTTGATGATCTTGCTCGATTCTCTGACACCCTCGTCAGTCGCCTTGTCCATCGCGCTGAGAGTGAGCAATAATTCCTGAAAAGCTTTCAGCGCCAAATGCATTCTCTTGAACCACACGAGGATTTTTCTCTTATCCACCACCATCATGTCGTAATAGTCTTCCAACTTCGTTCGCACCAGATGGAATATCTCAGCCGAAATTGTCTCGCTGTTTTTTTTTTTCAAAAATTAAGAAAAACGTCTTTGAAGTAGCGATCGTGCGAAAAATGTCTCAGGTTGAATAAAATTATCAAAGGTGCGTACCTCACATATTTCACCTGAAACTTGTAATGACGATTGAATTCCATGAAGAAACGCAGGGTCCAGAGAAAGTAGCTCGCATCGGAAGCAAGCCCAGCGTCACCGCCGCCGTTTATGCAATACCTGGCGTACCTCATGACCGGATTGTAGGCCCCGTTTAAAAATTCGACGCAAAACTCCTTAAGAAAGAGACGCACGCTCAACGCCGAAGTTCGTTCCGGCTTCGAGTCACTCATAGGTGTTTTGGCTTTTGATTTCTTGATCTTCGCCTAACGGACGTACAACGGGTCAATCGGCAATTCTGTCGTACCGGTGGGATCGGAGAATCGTACCTTTTCCTGGGCAAACTCCAGAGCCTCCATCTTCTGGTAAGGCTTGTGGCATATCATCTGGTTGTCGCCGATTGCCTTCATGTTCTGGACAACGAACGTTCCTCCGAATCGAGAATGCCTGCGTGTGAAAGACGATTGATTAATTCATAAACCAAACTCTATCGAAATGTGCTACATCCAGCTAAAGGAGAACACATGGCCCAATGTTTTTTTAAACTCGGATAACACTTTGAAATTCCCCACTTCAAAACCCTTAAGGGGTGAGGCCACTGTGAAAATTAGCATTTTTTGTCGTCAGCTAGTAACAGCATCATTTTTCCTCGAAAAATCGGAAACAAATTCGATAATTGTTCTTTGATGGTCGAAACACGGTAACAAAAAAAAGCTCGGTCGAGGCTCAGCCAATTTATCTACTTCAAGGAAAAGCTCGTTTTTACGAGCTTTTATTTAACTTGACTTTCTGTGAGGTGCAAAACGGAAAATCGATGTTCCTCCCACTTCCCGACTACTTAGGGCTCTCAAATTTTGCAAACATGCATCCAAAAGGAGACAATGCATGATTCAATTTTTTTTTAAATATCCATGACATGTTCAGCTTTTCATATAAAATTACCGATATTTAATCATCCAAATAAAATCTCACAAACACATACAAATTCGTAGCCGATTGTGTTTGTATGTGAAAAGTTTATATGCAGCATATAGTCGTCTGTTGAATTCCAATTACAGTCCTTGTGACTTTTTACAAGCATTCCGTGTTCCTGACGCACAAACTCGTACACTAGTAAACTACTAGTAAAATCAATTAAGGACTAAAAAATAGACAATAATTTATATGTAAAAAAAATATTTTAAAAACAAGCTTTTATTTATGGTACTTAAAAGTGAAAAATATTTTTTTCACCAAGTCACCTATATGTGACTATAAATAAAAGCTTGGGACGCTCAAAATTTAGACATCTTATCGTTGATTCACATAAACCGGTTGACATGTCAACTGTATTTAATTTACTGTAAAACAACCTTAGATTTCTTAAATAAAAATCCTGAAACTGAGTATAAACGCGTGATAATAATTTTTTCGCTAACTACCATTGTGCCGAATTAAATACGGTTGATGAAATTGAATTGATCGAATTTATTGAACATGTAAAAAGTTGAGCGCCCTAAGCTTTTATTTATAACCACATATAAGTGACTTGGTAGAAAGAAAAAATTTTCTTCTTTGGTACATTAAATAAAAGCTTGTTTTTATTAAATATTGTTTTAACATATAAATTTTTGTTTCAGACCAATCGGGTGGCGAAAATCAAGTACGCCGTTGAGCCCCTCACGTTCAAAAATCCTTCACACGATTGTTCATAGCTTCTTTGATCAATGATATTTTTGATGAAACTAATTATTTTTAATAACCCCGATATTCGGTTCGTCACGGTAGGCCAACCCCTTAACTATTTACGCGGAAAGCTCATAACGGGCTATCCTGTATACAATGCATAATGAATTATGTAGTACACGTATGTTCACTTTTATCTTTTGACGATATTTGTTACGTCACATATGAATATGTATAAAAATTTAATGAATACTAATGAACGAGCGTACCTGGAGCCAGCGTATTTTTTTATTTTTTCCATCCTCTCCTGTACCTCCTTGTCCCGGATAGCGAGTAATTTTGCAGCGTCCTTTTCTTTTTCGTCGTTTGTACGTTGCAGCCCGACACTTGCCAACTTCGCCGGACACTGTTCTGTTAGCATCAGCGCCACGATCTATCGACGAAATATCGAAGTTATTCTTCGCAACGTACTACGCAGACCACAACGCGAAAAGTAGATGTACCTCGAGAACTTGAATGTGATATTGCTGTTCGGAAGCGTTACTCGCGACGAATAGAAGCATGTCGACGAGGCCGGACGTGTGCATGGCAAAAAGTACCTTCGCGATGGATCAGAATACAACAATGGCGATCTTAATTTTTGAGCTCCGTAAAGGTATGCAATGTTTATACCTCGTCGTGGACCGTGGCATCATTCTCGGCTCGTATCTCATTGTCATTGGGAGGAACTTGCAGGATGTTTCTTATCAGCGTCAGAATTCTCTCGATGATCATTGCGTTATCCTCACCTCTTTCCGCTGGATCCTTCGGACAAAATTCGAAAACTCTTTTATCGTAAAGGACCCTACGTGCGGAAGCGAAAAAAGTGTGAGGGTTACCGTATTGAGAATATTCTTCAGTCGTTTCGCAACCACCTTCCACACTTGTTCGTCGGCCAAGCTGACCTTGTAGCCCTGTAGGTAGACGACCAGCTGCTCGTAGGTGGTACGAGTCGATTTTTCCGATGGCACAGTCGCATCGTAAACCATCAATGCTGGACTGGTCAGATTGATGAGGAGCCTGCTTTGTCGAGACACGAATGTAATTTATCGCTCGTTACGTATAAACAGCGGTATTTAACTTCACTCCGACTCACCGCAACAGAACGTCCCACAATTGCGTCTTGTCGCAGTATTGTATGAGGATTTTCTTTAGATCCGTTTCCAGCAACTTGGCTCGGCCGAGATATTGTCTGACGGTGTGAGAATCATCGTCACGCTTCAGATACTTGATCAGATCCTTGATAACATCTGTGCATTAATCGGTGGAACGTTAATACGTGTATGCAACGTTAATTCAGTTAATTGCCATTTTTTTATTTACCCGTGATGTGTATAGAACTTTAAATATGGATTTGAAATGCAAGGACTGGGTTTGTTCGGCTACAAAAATCATTAAGAGCCTAGGCTGCTGTGAAAATGTCAAAAAATCGATCGTCACTCGGGGCCTCTCAATTTAAAGAGGAAGCAAACGATGCAAGAATCGCAGATTAAAGGTAAACTTATGATTACAACGATAGAATAGTTGGTAAACTTTAAAAGCATTTTTCTTGAAACTATGTTTTTCTATGAAATTTGGTATACTTATTCAGTGTAATAGTGTAGTTTAGTCTTGACCGACATTCTTCTTAAAAAAATGTTCCCATTAGTTATTAACACTAATATCATTTTTCCTAGAAAAATCGAAAAAAAAGTCCAATTTTTTTGGTCAAATCTTAGTCAATATTATCCATTTTGAGAAAATTCGTCTTTGTTAAAAAATTGAAAAAAAATTAAACATGTTTTATTTTAAGATTAAAACACGATAACAAAAAAAAGCTCAATCAAGTCTTAGTCAACATTATCTATTTTGAGAAAAAAAACGTTTTTCTCGCAAAAGGGGAAGAAAAAAATTTTAACGTTTTTTTATTGTAATTAAAACATGATAAAAAAAAAGCTCGATCAGGGCCTGAGCCAATATTATCTATTTTTAAGAAAAACTCATTTTTCTGTTCCAGATCGCCTGAATCAAGTACACTGTTGAGGCTCTCACGTTCAAAGATCCTTTACGAGATTTTTTGTAACTTTATTATTTAAATTCTTTAATGGAATTTGGCACACAACTTTTTGAATGTTTATACACATTAAAACAATTTTTTAATCATTGTGTCGATTGCTTCAACATTAATTATAATGTTATGTTCCGTAATAATAGTTTTGTGGCAACGATTTATCTCATCTCCATTCCGTTAATTTATTGCTTTTACTAACATTTTGCAAAACATACTTGTTTTTGGAAAATAAATCAACAGCTAGAATTTTCTAATACCTCTGTGTCAGTATTCAAGTTTTTACAACATTGCAATCTTATTTTTATTTGTCAATATATTTAATATTGGTAGGAAATAATTGATTTTTAGTCAATTTGTAAAATAAACAACCGAAACATGAACGATGTTATATACAAATTTGAATAATTCTCTTTTTGGATAGCCATTTTTTTCATACAAAATCAGCTTGTACTGTATCGAATCTTCTATCTAATCGAATGTAAATCATTTTTATGTTTCCTATCGCAAGAAAATGAGGAAAACAGACATTTTTTTATTTCTCACCCAAACAATGAGGATCCAAGTGATAACTGATGCCATTGTCGTAACCGAGAGCGGCACACGTAGCGGCGAGTTCGGCGGATATAAAGTCCGTCATTGTTCGTTATAAATATGCACTCATGTATTTATAAAGATACAATTCTCACAAGTTTACAAATTGATACACGGCGAGGATTTCACGCCGGCTGACGCACAAGACCCGCGGGTTTAACCTCAAAATCTCATACCGGCTTTTCCACCGTACATGACGTGCTAACGTGGAAGAAATCACGAAATTTCGTGCAGAGTAGAAAAAACTACGAACGCGGAACAGTTACCGAGTATTAGAAACTTCGAGATCTCTCGATAGGAAAATCGCATTCGTACACCAGAGTGGAGATCATGTAGGACAAAAACAACTGTCGTCGCAATTTCCCGCGCGCGACGCGCGCAGCCGTCAGCGGGTCGCGCAGTATATCTGGTGAAGTAAAAAGTACTGAGCTTTTTCCGCTAGATGTCTTTAGTAAGCCATATCTCACGATGTATACAACGCATCGGGCCATACTATACGGCGATTTAGAGGTGACATAACGCTTCAAAACGTTCTTTGGCAGTATTGTGTTTGGTGAAGCCAGTTGGGTGTTACAGCGTCCCAAAATGGAAGTAAAAAAGAGAAAATTCGATACATTCTTCAGTACCACCACGATCAAGGTAAAAAGGCGGAGCAGGAGGTCAAAGATATTTGTGCTGTTTATGGACCCAATACAGTATCGAATGCAACAATGCAAAGCGGTGGTTCCAAGGTTTCCGTTCTGGTAATATGGACGTCGAAGATGAGGCACGCTCTGATCGGCCAAACGTCGATGTCGAATTGATGTCTGCGATTCTTTACTGAAACGTAACAAAATCGACCCATTTTCGAAGGGGATGGTGACTGTCGATGAAAAATGGGTCGCATACGAGAACAGCCGAAAAAGATCGTGGTCCAATCGCGGTGAGCCGGCCCAATCGATCGCCAAGAAGGTTTTGCTGTGTTTGATGGGATTGGAAGGGAATCATCCACTATGAGCTTCTCTACTGCCAATAACTGACGAGATTGAAGCAGGCAATCGACCAGAAGCGGCCAGAATTTGCCGATAGGAAGGGTGTTGTGTTCCATGAAGACAATACCAGGCCGCCCACGTCTTTAACGACGCGCCAGACGTTCCGGGAGCTAGGATGGGAGGTTCTATCGCACCCGCCGTATATTCCAGACCTGGCAGCAAGCGATTGTCACCTTTTTAAGCATTTGCAAAATGTTCTTGATGGTACAAAACTGGCCTCAATAGAGACTTGTGAAAATGAGATGGTCAAGTTTTTTCACCAATAGGGACGAGGACTTCTTCACTCGCGGAATTATGAAATTGCCTTCAAAATGGACGCAAGTTATCCAACAAAACGGCGCATATTTGAACTGAATCGGATAATCCTAACTATGTTAATTGCATTTTGGAAATAAAGCGAAACAACGTTCAGAACTTTTTACTTCACCCAATATTTATATATCAGTAAACATAGAGATGCAAAGGCAATACACGGGTCTGTACTGATGTGCGTTAATCTTTACGGTGATCGGTGCCAAGCGGATGTATAAAGTGTACTTCGCTAAGAACGTTTAAAAGCAAGAAGGTAAAGTATAGACTGAAGAGCATCAATCCGTATGAACGACGAGCTAAAAATCCGGAGACGTTCAAGTAAATTAGAGATGCGACGAGGGAAGCGAGTAAAAAAGTGAGGCAGCCGGGCATCATGTCGCTCGTTCGTATCTTCGCACGGTAATTGTCATGTTCAACAGCTGCAAATGTCCAGGAAATGCCGAGTCCCAGAAGAGTATTGAAGAGCGGCCCACCGAAACAGGCCGAATATCCCATCCGTGGAAAACCTCGTTTTGCTACCGCGATGTTCGATATCCAATCTGTAGTAATACATTGCATATATATATATTCATATAAGACCTAGTTCATACTCAACGAGCTTTTCATTCGACTATTCTCGATTCCGCTCATTTTTTTATACTTTTTGCTCGCACGAAAGATGTACCATGTGACATGAGTACATGGTACAATGGATGAAAAAACTGAGTTGGCAAATTTGTGAGGTTATGTTGACTTTGTACATTCTCTTAAGTCACGATTTTCCGTAAATTTTTATCTCCACCCCGGAGAGATATAAATTTTAGTGGGTTGTAAAAGGTTTCGTTTGCTTTATTGTTTTTCTTTCGTTGTTAACGACGGCATAAAAATGGTATCAGGATCAATGGGGTGAAAAATGACGTACGCAATTTTTGACCGCCATTTTAGTGGGTTTTTTTCGTTGCTAAATAGAAAAATTCTAATTGTACACTATCATTTTTTTTTACTAGATATATAAAGGTGTAGACCAAATTTTTTTATGTTGGTGCAACGATTGGAGTTTTAAAAAATAGTATTAAGACAGCTTTCTTTCAATTGTATATGATTCTAGATACATCTTGGGATTTTTTGAGCCATAATAAAAATCGATTTATTGTGAAGAAAATTTTACGGCGAAGGTTAGCCTACATTGGCAGCTCTGTTGGGCAACTCTGTATTTTTGGAACGACAGTTTTCGTTATTGTTAGCTGGCGACAGCCAATGAGAAGCTCCCTTTCTGCTGCGATCGTCCATGCGATTGGCTCTTACTATTTATCGACAATGGGAGAAGCCAGCTAGTGACAGTTTTCGTTAGGGTTAGCTAGCGACAGCCAATGAGAGGCTCCCTTTTCATTGTGATCGTCCATGCGATTGGCTGTTACTATGTATTGACAACGGAAAAAGAAGCTACTGAATTACAGAATCACGCTACTGTTACGTGGCCGCGAGTGTTTCTAAAATCGTTGATTAATCGGTACGTCAATTAGTCACAACATTTTGATGTCCTGAAACCTTTAACGCGTTTTCCAGAAAACCACTTTTTTAAACCGCGTATAAGATAACGCACAAACTATTTGACAGATCATTTTGAAATTCTGCACAATTTTATATAACATAATTGGCCCCTGTGTGAACCTAAAGCACCTGGAAAAAATTATTTCAAAAAACAACTTCTTCATTACCAAATACCACAGTAAAAATTTCCTGAAAAATATAATAGACATTTTTTCACAAGCGTACCATTTTTAGACTTTTCACTTTTCTTCGAATTTTTTAGGTTCACATAGAGCGTGGCGTGGCGTGGGTCATAGAAATATAAAACTTCATGGCTCTGACGTTTCAGTAATAACACAGGCAGCAACCGCCATTTTTGAATATTTGAAAAAAATCGAAAATCAAAATATGTAATATTATTTGGATGCAATAGATGTAATGACATTTAGATGTAATAGTATTATCGAAAGATGCAATATAAAATTTTGATTATGTAGAATAATTTACTTTGACGCAAAACATGTGACGAAACAAAACAAAAAATCCGTTGCCTGAAGAGATTTCCTCCCGCAAACGAGGAGCCACCTCATTTTCGGCACTCTTCGTGAAATGGCGAAGAGTGGCTAGACCTAAAAGGACCGTGAAACCGACTCACCCCCCACGCTATTGCCCCAAGCAAGTAGCGTTATGCCGAGCATGGCATCCGAAATTCCGCTTGCATAACCGACACACTCGAGAACCGCCATCACCTCGCTCGCGATAACGTACACGACGAGCATAGCAGACACGAACCCGAGAAACGCGAAACCCTTTTTTCCACTGTCATTAGTTTTTGTTACATAAGACGTTCCACGAGTTCATCTCATCGAATTACTCACGTTGTGGTATTTGGGGCACCGGTTGGGCTCAGTTCTCATAAAAACGTAAATGGCCAAGGCGAGACCGAGGATGAAAACGGGTAGAACAATCGACACGGGACCTATGTGCACGTGCGACACTATATCCGTTGGTCAAATGTGAAAATGTCATATGAGAGACAAGAATGTCATGCTCACGCAAAGTTTCCAAAAGGTGTCTCAAAATGACCCGACAATTTAAATTGCGCGCCTTTTTTTTGTGGCGACATAGAGTACTAATCTTTGACAACTGCATCAAGAAGTATTGAGGTTCAGTCATGGCACGTCACGGAGAATTACACGATCGAGGAACGCAGAGAAATTGTTACTGCATAGCTATGGCGGACGAAGTTTCATGGTCATGTTTTCTCGCGCCGCGGTGATGTGAATTAGCCACCAAGATCGTGCGATTTGACGCCATTGGATTTCGTTCTTTGGGGTTTTCTGAAAGGAAACGTGTACGCCAATGATCCACAGACCATTCCGGAGCTCAAGGAAGCAATTGGTCGCACCATTAATGAAATTAGTCCCTAATTATGCCAAAATGTTATTGACCATTTTGTCAAAAGAGTGAACGTTTGCAATATGGAGACTAGATACCAGGGGTCCACTCCCGTGCAAAGCCGCCGAAAAAAGCGTCTCCAAAAATGAGTCCAATATGGGTGCCGCAGGGGTGCCGCGGGCCCAATGTATAGTAATACCATGGAGGCTAGCTTCCCTGATCGGACCAATGTTTGCGTATACATGTGGTCCGGAGCGCCATCTATCTTGATACCGTTTTGGGAACGAGTTGAAAGGCCGAGTGTCGCCTCCTGTATCTAGTCACCATAATTTGCAAACACGGACGAGTCGGCCATTTATCGGATATTGTGTTCCACACATAACCTCCATGTTTCTACGTTGCGTTAAAGTAAAAATATACGTACTTTTCGAGTAAATAATGAGTTTTATTAATAAATTTAAACGTCAGGTCGTTTTGCAACACCCTTTGTACAGTGAGCAACATGGTATGCAAAATCACCTCGCAATTTAACGAGAGCAGCAACCGGCGTGACCACGAGCTGAATACAGTTCAACAATTTCGACCAGCCCCTTTTTTCCGCGGTCTCGTTGACCACAGGAATTAAGCACTGAAGACAAAATGTAACCGGTGCTCGTAGAACGAGAATCGTTTTAACGTATATACTTCCGTTTTTCCAATCTTGGGTGTTTATCGGATTGATGTCATAAAGAAATTCCCAAAAGAGTCCTGTGGGACGACGACTAGGAGGCAAATTATCGTCAACCTCGTCGTTTGATTGTCCCGCAGTCGTGATTTCCGTCGCAGTACCTTTCATTCTTCGTTGCATCGCCAATTCCGTGGCTATCGCCACATCTGAGAAGCAACATCACTTTGGCGTCGGACTTTGATTTTGTTGAAACCCATGTACATGGCAGAGCATTAAAAACTATCTACGGTTTTGAATTCTGCCAAAAATCGACGAATAATCTTAGCTCATGGTCTTACGGTCAAAAAGTGGATTCGAAATATTTTTCTTACAAATCCATATTGATGTATTTTTATCCCCCAACACGACTTCACCGTTCATTTCCCCCAAAACCCTCAATTTTCATTCTAAAATCGTCGAAAATATATGCAATGTGGTTCACCCCCTTAAGCTTGCTATCCAGAAAAAATGCAAGAATACGAAAGCTTTCACTTTGCCCCCCCCCTCCCCAATGTTACCCGTTACATTCAATTTAATGCACCCCTTTTTAATGTGAGGTGAGAGAGAAAAATTAAGTGGTGATACACCCCTTAATTTTTGTTGTTTTCAATCTACCCATCTAGGATATCTGATCGTTTCCGATTGACGGAAATCGTTAGATTGCTTGCGGGTAAAACTGAAAAACCAGCTGTTGACAAGCCTACTTTAAACGCTGCTTGCCCCTCCTTAAAACAGTTTTTACGCCAGGAGAAAAAAAATAAGTATCTCGTAGTTGTACGCTGTGCTATATGCATGAGTTTCAACAAAATTGACGGCGAACACCAAAATCATGTTCCCTGCAAGCGCAAGACAACATGCTGTCGTTCGGACCGATTGTGAGCTACATAAAATAACTGACAACCATATGTCCGTATACATCTGTCTAACTATGTCGTCAATAATTTTGCTAAATTGTTCTGGAGATTCAGCGGTCCACCGTCAGAGGGCGCGAACAGCCACCTGCCAGTGGATTCGCTGATTGCTCCTATCCACCAAAACGATGTACGCGAAAACAATAAAGGAATGTTATCGTACCGAGCTTGGCACGAAGACTGTAAGCGCGAGGTCGGAGAGTTAGTTCTTCGCGTGGACGCTCATCGGATCTTGTATGATCCGCTCGGTAAGCAACATAAGTTTTGAGGAGTTCCGGATCTTGCAAATATGGAATTCTGCCTGCAACATCCGTTATTTCCATTAATTGTGTTGCTCTATGTATGGATACAAATCCAGATTCATCGATACCTTGGAGAAAGTATATTGAATTGTTCAATGTAGATAATTCGTACATTGTCAATTACATTATAATGTTTGTAATAAAGGCAGATGTAGTATACCTTTTTGTTTCTCCTCTTTAGTCTCGTAAAACTGCATAACAACCACAACGACGATAAAAATTATGTAGAAGAGGATGAGACCTGCTGATATCGAATGAACATTTTCTTTAGACGATAGGGAAATATGAAAGAGATCGGCACAATCGATTATTTCCAAAAATGTAGGGATGCATCAATTCTTGAAGCCCGTGTATCACACGCTACGATATTTCGACGCGGTCACTACGATATTGCAGAATTAGTAGATTTTGGCTACGAGCGGCCATAGACTACCGCCAGGTGTCGCAGCAACCGTCTTCAACTCACATTTCAGCCAAGAGCAGAGACCCAATAAGCGACGACGTTGCATCAGTGTGTGGTGCGGGCATGCTGGGTGCGCAACTAAGTTTCCGAGTTTTTTATCAATGAAAAATGAAAAATTTCAGGAGAAATACAAAAAATCGTTTATTCAAAGTATCGTCCCTCGTTAGCTACACATTTTTGCAATTTCTCTGGCAATACATGAATACCGAAACCATTCATCCAACCAATTTTGCGCTTCATCGAAATTGGCCAAGTGTAGCCTAGTCAAGCCATGCGCCATCGACCGGAACAAGCGACAACCGGAAGGGGCCAGATCCGGCGAATACAGTAGCAGATCCCATTTCAGCGTTTTGATAGTGTCCTGGACGATGAAAGTGCGGAAGTGGCTCTTCGATTTTCCATCTGTCTCTCAGTCAACTCACGCGACACCCATTTTCCTTCCCTTTGAGTTTTTCCCATCGCATGTAAAAACGTTTGGCAATACCCTGGCGAGTAATTTTTAACGCCGTCGCAAGTTGATCTTGTGCTTGCATATCACTTTCATCCAATAACGCTTGCAGATCGTTGTCCGCAATTGTTTTTGGTCTTTCAGAGCGTTACTTGGCCTCAGAGTCGAAATCGCCACTTGTGAAGCGTCAAACCAATCTTCACATGTCGTTTTCGATGGTGCATGCTCGCCGTAGGCCTCCTCAAGAAAGCGACGGGCTTCAGCTGCATTTTTTTTCAAGTTAAAGCAGAAGAGCAAAGTCTCCAACAAATGCTGTTTATTTTTCGCAAAACTCGACATCTTCGCTGTTAAATAAAATATTTTTCCATTGTGATATGTGCTGTTATTACGAGTGGTTATTGTTGACAGATGTCCAACCTAAAAAACACTTCAGATATGTATGTCGACTACATGCGTCGTTAGCGCCACCCGTGTGTGAAACTCGGAAACTTAGTTGCGCACCTAGTATGTGCACGTTCATCTGCGAGGTCGCCACCAGTCGGAAAACTGATGCGCTAAGTTTTCAGGATTGTCGATAATATTTTAAGCTTTGTTGGTACAATTTTGCTAGTCATCTACTTTTAAAACATTCTAAACCGCAATTTCTCTGTGATTTTTCTCTAAACCCATTTGAAACGAAGCTCAAAATGTGTTTTTTCACTAGTTTTCTCGAGAGCCTAGCGGTCTTGAAATGTGCATGAATTCGGAGCATCAGTTAGTAATTCACATTTCCTCCTATGGTAACGACAATCTGTAATGTTTTTTTTTTATTTGGAAAAGCGTCAACCGTCAGGCTCTTTCTGCAACAATATCGCATGTACACAATACATTTAATCTCAGTTGATTGTATCGTTTAGTGGAAATAAGAGTTCAAAATTTCGAAGTGGTCGGAGCGTGTGATACAGTTTTCTTCCTTCACACACGCTACTCTTTTTTTTCACTCAATATCATACAAAAAGCCATGTACAAATGAGTAAAAAAACATGCTAATTGGATTACTCGTTATCAGCAAAAAAAACTTCACACAATTATTCGATATTTAAAAAAACTAAAGTCTCGCATCTCTCATTACGCGATTACATGGAAAAAAAACAAACAAGCAGAAAAGAATGAGTGAAAGAACAAAATGTTTCTAAAATAATCGAGGATGCCAATTTCGGAAGCAAAGGAAGAAAGAGCAGTCGCGCACTCAGAGCTTCCCAAAGATGAATAATTCCGTCCTCGCTCACGTAGCATATCCAGCAGACGGAAATTATGTAGAAGCAGCAGTCCCTCGTGAATGCGTTGAAGGGAATGCGAAAGGGAGATACGAAAACTACCGAGCCCGCTATGACGGCGGTTACGAATATTCCCGCTCCTATTAACTCGGTGAACATAATAACCATCTCATCCTCATCGGAGACCATTGATGTAAATATGTCGGGCGCACCATTCCCAAATGCCAATATCGTAACGCCCGCGATATTTTCCGATAAACGCAGCACCCCGGCTATCACGCTCAGCGAAGGGCAAAAGCTGTTTGTTTTCATCATCGGATTTATGCGTCATCTTTTTTTATAGATTTGCGATTACTTATGGCCGACCTCGTCGCAATTATATATATATGTATATAATTTCGACGAGGTCGGCCATATGTAATCAAAAATTAGCAATTTGGGAAATTTGAATACGAGAAAAGAGTCGAATATATATATATATATATTCGACTTTTTTCTCGTATTCAAATTTCCCAAATTGCTAATTTTTTCCTGAAGAGAAATGCATGTTATATGACACGCTCGACTCGGAGATCCATTTTTAGAGGCGCTTCTTTAAGGGGTTGGGCTGCTGGGAAAATTTCGGAAAAAGGGTTTTCCGAAATTTTTCGGGAAAAAAGCGGGAGGTCAAAAATATGGTGGAGTTGCAGATTGAAGGTAAATTTATTATTGGAACGATATAATTGCTTGTAAAACGGTTTAACAAAAAAATATTTTTTAATTTTTATTTCGATTTTTCGAGGCAAAATGTCATTATTATTGCTAATGACTAATGAAAAATAATGTTGAGAAGAACAATGTCGGTCGAGACGAACAATGGACGTTATTCTTATTAAATTTCTTTTCCGTTTGTCATCAACAATAATGTCATGTTTTTTTTAATCGAGAAGATTTTTCTTTAATATATATTTTTTTTAACTCTATATTGAAAAAAAAAATTATCTGTTTTAAGAACCAAGAAACTCGTTTTTTTATTTCGCATCATGGGGCGGTCAAAATCAAGTACACGGTAAAGCTCCGCACGTTCAAAGGTCCTTCACGAGATTGCAACTTCTCTGATTATTAAGGTAGTCCTGTCGCTTCACACTAGTCATACCACTCATCATACTTGACACCTGTGCAATTTTTATTTTTAATATATGCAAAAAAAATACTTTGTAATAACTAAAATTTTCCATTTGTAAACTGTTTAATGAATGTTCACATTTAATTAGAAAAATGAAAAAATAGCTATTCCAACGATTCGCGTAGTATTTCTAGGTTTGATATTTGGCAACATTGCTTCTATCTCCGTCTCTCTTTACTCATTCGGGCGAGTTTAACCGCCATGCTTTTCAACGTCGGTCGACCAAAACAATGTCAGGTGCGTGAAATGTATAGCATTGAATTCGGGCCACGACTGGTAAAAAAGTGTGGAAAATTTGTATTGGCGACATATGTCGGTTAAAAATGAAATATGTGTGGAAATTCGAATGAGTGAGATGAGGTTACGACACAGTCAACTCTTGCCTTGCTGTCACGTCTCTTTATCGTAACAAGTGGTAATGAATCCAATACCGGAAGTTCAAATTAAACTTGATATCACATGAAAATTAGGTCAATAAGCGTATTTTTTTCTGACAACATTGGACTACTACAAGTGTTAAGTATGTAAATCTGATTATTTTTGAGAATTTGACGGATTCTCACTATTGTATGCACTTTTGTAGCGACCGGAAATTGGGTTTTTGTATGTCGTCTCGGGATTCCTTTACAAAAGTACGCAATTTTTATATTTTTCTTTTCTCTTCAATAAGGTCGATAATCGACCCTGAAATTTTACAGAAAAAATTATTAATAAATTTAGTCAAGCTCAAAAAAAAAATTATGAAAGGCCTATGAATTGAAGCCTGTCGATAGGACTACCTTAATATTTTCTAATAAAATTTGATATACGATTTTTAATATATACAAATAAATGTCAAAACGCTTTTTCGATCATCTCACTTACCGTCTCAAAATTAATTTTATCAAATTAGTTTGAATTAATACATAAGAATAATTGTCAAAACGCTTTTTCGATCTCCCTTATTCCCTCAAAATTAATTTTTTTCAACAACCCCGATTTTCGACCCGTCACGGTAGCCTAACCTCTCGACCGAAAAACCGCCTAACCTCCCGTCGATAATATCACCCGCCTACGAAAGTGGATCCCAACGTCAGCCATGCTACGTTGAGTTTCCATCTCGCCTCGAGACTCCGCGTATCGTCACTCGTCAAATAATCCATACAACAACCTAACTCACAAATTGTCCGCGGTCGTGCCGAGTATCAGAAACAGATACAGCAGCCAAAGAAAGAGTAGGAAAAGACCCAGCGGGAATGTGGAACTGTCGGGAAAACCGCAGAATAACAAACTTCCGTATTGCAATACAGAGTCCGTACGACAGCTCGGCTGGTTCTTGACCCATTCGCAACGTTCCTCACGCGCAATGTACCACACGTAAGAGCAGTCATCCTGCAATGAAAAAAAAACAGCATATAAAATACTCCAAACATCGCGTTCGAAGCCAAAGCTCCCACAAATGAAACACAAATGTTACCTCTCTGATCTGAAAGCCTCCGTATTTCTGGACGGGTGTCAATGCCTGATCCATGTTTCTCGCTCTCTCGTCCGAGATCCACACCGCCTTGCAGCTCGATTCTCGTTTCTTTTCCCATCAATGCGTTACACATACACGAGTAATTTTTTGTCGCCAACGTTAAGTAATAATGATTTTATTAACTTATTAATTCTCACATACAATAGTATTATGCGTGAACAATCAAATATTTTATAAACAAAATTTACAAAATAAGATTCGAGTCTTTACAACTAAAAGCTACTAGTAGTATTAGTTACGGATCACATAGCTTTTATACTTGTATATAGTATTGTTTTTTTTTCGCCACGCGCGACACATTAATCGCGCTCGCAAAAATCCGACACTATTCTTTCATTTTATGCTCCTACTGTCGTTCCCTCTCTTCAAAATTTAGTCGACGATTCGTGTCATTTCGATTAACACTTATATATATATAAGTGTTAATCGAGATAACACGAATTGTGATCCAAGTAATCGAGCAGGCGATGATATACCAAGGGAAGGGTTATAAGGATGAATCAGGGAATTATTATTTTTTTTTTCATGCTACATACTAGTAATAATTAATAGTATAATACATTCATAAAAATTCAACTTCTCTATGTGTAAATATAAAATTATCATCTCTTAATTGTTACACCGCTGACAGTTGATATAATATGTATAATTGCGTATCGTGAAACGATTCGCTCGTTGAATATATGTACGTCTCTTTTTACCAATGCATCGCGCCGTCAACATCAATCTTTATATATATATATATATATATATATATATATATATATATATATATATATTTTTTTTTTTTTCTATGAAAGTGTGGATATTGGCTTACTCCCGAGTCAATTTGTTGTTGCTCTTGTGTTTACTTAATTACTTTCGAAATAAATTCGAAGAAAACAGAATTTATCATATATGTATATCTCTATACACATAAATACACTCAATACGTAATTTTACATATATACGGGCGAAAGTACTGCAAACTATAAGAAAATCAAGTGTAATGAAGAGAACGTATGTAGGCCAAGCACCGTGAAGTGATCCATGTTACAATTTCACGTAAAATTGAAATCACGGTCCTTTGGTAGAATTTTTATCGCAAAATTCCCGAAGCTGTACTAATTTGCGTTAATGATTAGGAAGCATGGTCAATAAAACGGTCGTTCGGTGGAGCGAAAATCAACGGAAACGTATGTTTTGGCCCAACTCGCACAAGCCTGTACGACTAAACACGACATTTTTTCCATTTCATTCTTTTTTGATTCGAGTGTGTGTGTGTGTATATATATATTTGTTTAGATATTATTGTTTATGGTACGAGGGAGCATATGGCGCGTCCTTTAACATCGGAGGATGTCGATCCCCGATCTTACGCTGTCGTTACAGTCTCGGCTTCGTTGATGCTGGCCCGGCTCCAACGGATGATACTTTTGATGCACGCTATTCATATATATCCTTTATTGTCCGTCTTTCATCGTAAACGTGTACTTTCTCTTACTCTCGTATTTACCCAGCCTATACCTGCTGCCCTTATCGTCTGTCTCATTAACCCCCCCTCCCCTCTCTCTCTTACTGTGTTCGTGTGTTTTGGCTGCTAATAGTGAGTTTACAATTGGCCATCGATTCATTTTAACCGATAACTTCATCGTTGCTGTTCGTAATGCAAAATCATGCGAAAGTCAGGGAGACTAGAGTAAAGGAGTGGACACTCCATAGGAGATAAGCAGCGAAAGACGGCCCCAAAATCCAGACTTATTAGTCGGCCGCAAGAGGCGCTGCGATCGCAATTCTCCGATGTATAGTAATACTTGTAGCTAAAGGATCTAGGCATGCGCATGTAGCCGACGGAAAGCTGAGCAAGAGAGTATATATATAAGGGAAAGCTGATCGCAACGCCACCTACAAACTCTTATTTTACTTGATTTTGGAGCCACGTCGCTAGCACACAGCGTCCACTCCTTTAATCTAGTCTCCCTGCGAAAGTAGTGGAAATCACCGCTTGGCACTGAAAAAAAGCAATTCTTCGTTTATTTTGTTTTCTATGAACGATTGCGTCGTTCAATATTTTATGAATGAACTGCGGTATCTGTAAGTGCGTTTGTCTATTCCGTACATCGTAAAGTGATGACTTTTTAAGGGAGCTTTCCAGTGTGAAATTTTCAAAAAATCGATTTTTTTTTTTTGCTTTATCGAATAGTATACACTCTTCCGAATATTCCCTGAAATTTTCATGCCGAAATTCAGATTATTTCGGTTACTGTACAGCATTTCTTGGAAGAAGGCAACGGAGCGCTACAGCTACAGCGAAACTTTGAACGCGTTTTTCTCGAAACAGCATTTTTCAAAACGGTGTCCAACTTGGAGGGCAGAGTTTTAAAGCTATCGAGTTGAATTTTTTACACAATATTCTTAACGTCATTGTTTATCGTGCTATGGAAGCTTTTTTTTTTTTTAACATCTGCCTATTTTTTTGTAAAAAAAACTGCCAAAAAAAATGCTAAAATCGATACTTTTTGTTCAAACCGGCGCCATTTTTGCAAAAAAAAAAAAAAGGCCTCCATAGCACGAAAGCCAATTATATACCGATCAATAATTTTTTTGTGTTTTTTGTTTCAGATCAAAATTGTGACCCCCAACGTGGACACCACATCCAAGTGCATTTTCTGCAACAATTGTTTCATCATTTTTATAGATATTAATTAATAAATAAATCGATCTTTAAAAAATTGTTTTGTATTCTTCAATACCCAATTAATATACAAAAAAAACCAGACCGATTAGATTATTTTTTCTTTAAAAAAAAAAATCGCGAAAAACAGCGATTTTTCGGGCTGTCACACTGGAAAGCTTCCTTAAGGCTGATTTTCATGATTTTTTTTTGTTTCTTTACCATTTTTTAGACTTGGGGTGTGTTTTATTACTGCTTTCGACTCTTACATGATATTTTTTTTTATTAATCTTTAAAAATGCCACAGGTATGGCACAGGCTTCTAACCGCATTAAAAAAAATGCTAATCGACCGATGCTCGCTGAATTCAAAATTGAATTGAATGAATGATTTCAAAATTCTGAAGGATTTTGATATAAAGCTTTCTAACCTTATCGTTTGAAACACGACCCTATATGTTAATGAACATTTAAACAAATATACCTTTTTATCGCATAATCTAGGCATTTTTGTCGGAAAAATCTATCTTTTTGTTTCAAAACGTATCGTTTCATCGATTTTCAACATTTCTCACTTTTTTTTGGTTCGTATTCTCGAAAATGGTGGAAAAGTCTTTCCTTTAGAAAAATATCAAAAATTTATCCCTCGTCTATTGTCTAATCTCCCCCCTTAACAGCTTGCGTGGAATAATTTTCAAAAACATTAATTCTACCCAAAAAATGAACTTCGCTACAACAGTTCTCCCGAAAAGCTAGTTTTCCGCATGATAACACTAAAGATGGCGAAATAATAATTCCAACCAAAATCCCGCGTCTTTGGATGATTTCTCCCATCTTGAATTTCTACCGAAGGGAACCTTCACCAGAGAACATATCAGCGCAGAAAGTACGCATTGCCCATCAAATCAATAATCAATCGATCAAGTACTGTCAAACGAGCCGTTCTTGCACATTTGCCAAATTCATGTTGAAAACGTTGGAGGCCAAGGATTTTTACGAAATGAGATTACTTTACCCTTTTTTGGATGCTGAGCATTCCGTTTAAGCTTGCATCGTTGGAACGCAACGATATCGATGTTCTCCACTTTTGTTTCCTCATTTTTACCACCATCCAAAAAGCCTCGTATTGCAAAGTGAGGTCGTAAATTTCTAGTAAGAATACTTAAAAACGTTTAAGGGACTTTCAAAGCCTAAACCAGCGAAAAAAAATTGAATAATTGGAAAGAATCAATTTTCGTTGCATCCCAATGATGCAAGCTTGAACGTCAATGCCCAACAGCGATTTAGCTATCAAGGAACATCCCTCGGGTGACACCCTTCGATTTTGATGAAATTTGGATATGTTATGAAGCACCGAAAAGTAAGCGATACGTATTTTTTTTATCGGCGGAAAAACGGTTCTAAGGGGTGAAACCACCCCTCGAAAAAAGGCATCTCTAGGGGTAACATAGCAGTTTCACGCACAAGGAGTCCACGGATTTTAATGAAACAAATACGAAAATTCTTCTAATCCGAAGCAATGAAAAATCCACTATAGTGACATTGCAAAAAAAATTAAGGGGTGAACCACCCTAGAGATGCCTTTTTTCGAGGGGTGCTTTCACCCCTTAAAACCGCTTTTCCGCCGTTAAAAAAAATACGTATCGCTTAATTTTCGGTGCTTTATAACATATCCAAATTTCAACAAAATCGAAGGGTGTCACCTAAGGGATGTTCCTGTAGGTCTCGTCTTTGAAAAATCCCACTCGAGGTGTTGAATAACCAGATCGATTTTACTATCGATTCACTATTTCGATAGAGTTCTCGTTAGACAGCATCCTAGGAGATCTGTCCGGGATAAAACTTGATTTTTATCGTCAAGTAGAAACGAAACGAGCAGCTGTATCTTAGAGTAGGCGTAAGTATACAATTACAAATACCGTGTGCCATTCGTATAAAATACACATCAACGAATAATAAACAGAGAATAAATAAACGAAAATGAGCAATCTTCAATAAACGTGATGCACCACTTCTCTCTCTCTCTCTCTCTCTCTCTCTCTCTCTCTCTCTCTCTCTCTCTCTCTCTCTCTCTCTCTGTCAAGGCGCGTTATCGTTTGCCGAACTGTCGAAATATCAAGCCCCAATGCTAATGAAGAATACTTTCGTCAAAATAAAATAATAATTTCGTCGTAGCTCCGAATGTATGTGTGTGCACCTGAGGAGACATTTTAACAAATTATCAATTCGTATCAAATTATCATTCGAGTGGAAAACTAGACACAATGTCGACGAGATCTCCTGTTATAACATTATGCTGTAGGCCTATGTGTACGCGCGCGCGCGTGTGTGTGTGTGTGTGCGACGTGCCTGCGTATGCCGTAGTAACGGATGGAAAACATGGAAAACATCAATAGCCCACAGTACGCGTTTACAGTTTTTTTCCGTTTGGAATAATTGTGCGCGGAAAATACGAAGACTCGGTGTCAAGTAGTCGTCGGTCTGTAATCCGTCAATAATGGAAATCATAATGATAAAGGGTAAAGTGATCTTATTTTGGCAACCCACCAATTACTGACACTTCTCTTCTACCTACACAGTAGTCCTTAAATTGCCAATAATTAGGCGCTTCAAGTGCCAATAATTGGGCCCGTCAAGTGCCAATAATTGGGGCCTCAGAGTGTCTATTATTGGGGCCTTAACGTTTCAATAATTGGGGCCTCAAAGTGCCAATTGTTGGGGCCTTAATGCGCCAACAATTGGACACCTCGAGTCCCAATAATGGGGCCTTAACGTTTCAATAATTGGGGCCTCAAAGTGCCAATTGTTGGGGCCTTAATGCGCCAACAATTGGACGCTTTGAGTCCCAATAATGGGGCCCTTTAAGTGCCAATAATTGGGCACTTGGGGTTTCATTAATTGGGCGCTTGAAGTGCCAATAATTTTGCTCTTAAAGTACCAATTATTGGGACCTTAGTGCCAATTATTGGGACCGTAGTGCCAATTATTGGGTCCTTAAAGTGTCAATTATTGGGCGCTTAAAATGCCAATAATTGAACCCTTAAAGTGCCAATAATTGGAACCTTAAAGTGTCAATAATTGGGCACTTAAAGTGCAAACAAGTGTCCTCTTAAAGTGCCAATTAATGGGACCTTAGTGGCAATTATTGGGGCCTTACGGTGTCGATTATTGGGCGCTTAAAGTGCCAATTATTGGTGCCTTTGAGTGTCATTTATTCAGGCCTTAAAGTGTCAATAGTTAGGCGCTCAAAGTGCCAATAAATGGGGCCTTAAAGTGCCAATTATCGGATCCATAAAGTGCCGATAATTGGGCCCTCGAAGTGCCAATAACTGGGCCCTCGACGTGCCAATAATTGGGCCCTTGAAGTGCCACTAATTGGGCCCTCGAAGAACCAATATTTGGGACCTTGAAGTGCCAATAATTGGGCACCTTACCCGCGTCGAGCTATCGTATTTTTCACGCACAAGTCAACCGCCGCGTATCGGTGAGAAAAGGAACTATCCAAGTCATGCCCGTGCAGACCTCACGGCGAGGTTGCGATGCTCAAGAGAGGCCTCACCTGGCATGGCTCTTTATCAGTATTTGTATAATCGTTTGAAAGCTTGTATCTTTTGCATTTTGACTTTTGATTTTTCAGCGATTGAATTGGACAAGGATCAGGGGGAATCGGCTCGAAATATGTTCCAGCATTCCGTAGTAACGATCATCTGCATTGTTTCCTGAACGGTCTAGCAGTGGGAGGAGATTCGGTTGAACGAACAAGTTGCTTGCTTGATGTGCGTTTGGGAGTCTGGTCGGCGCTGATGTCACGATTTCTCAGAGAGCCACTGATACCGCTGCTGCTGATCGGCGCTGCCTTCGTTAGGATCCTCGAGCTTGCCTTTTTCACAATTTTCCTTGTTTTACCCGAAAGACACCGACGTCGCCCCCCCGATGCTTTCTCGCTATATCTGTCTAGTTCCATCATTGCCTCTTGAATCGCATTTTCCAATTGCATGTTCAATTTACGACTTCTATAAAAGACAGGGCAATTGTTGTCATTCACATAATGATTTAGTCGAAAGATTTGGGTTAGGCTACTGGGAAAATGTCGAACATCGCTCGTTGCTTGAGCCGACTCAAATTGAAGAGGTATTTCCAGCGTGTGGAGCAGATATGGGAGATTCAAGGTAAACTTATTATTTAGAACGATAGAACTGCTAATTGGAACGCGTTTTTCCCGAAACTAAGTTGTTCAAAACTGTGTACACGATTTCTCGACATCGAGTGAACGAATTGACTTGAAATTTGGTACACTTATTCAGTGTAATAGTTGTTTAGTCTTGACCAACGTTTTTCTTCCTAACTTCTTGTTTTCATTGGCTATCAACAATAATATCATTTTTCATCGAGAAATCGAAATTAAAATTGAAAATTGTTTTTTTTGACAACTGCAACACGATAACAAAAAAAAAGCTCAGTTACGTCTTACAAGGAAATCGTTTCCGGTGACCTCCTCTAATTTCGTTCATTTTTGGATATGTTATTTTTCATCGAAATCGAAGAGACGCGTATTTTTTTTTATCGGCAGAAAAACGGTTATTGGGTTGAATTTTGCCCTCAAAGTTGGACACCCACAGAGTCACAGAGCCATAACCATTACTCTCCAATTTGTTTCATTTGAATATATTGATCAGTGATGTACGAAACCGCAAAAGTCATTCTGAGCTTGTCCAACTTCGATGGGGAATTTCACCCTATAAAATTGTTTTTCCACCGATAAAAAAATACGTGTCTCTCAGGTTTCGATGAAAAATAACATATCCAAAAACGAACGAAATCGGAGGGGAACACCAAAAACGATCTCCTCGTTAGCCAATATTATTAACTTTAAGGATGTTGAGTCCCAGATCGCAAATGATAATGAAATTCTGAAAATTTGGTACGTTTTTGTATGAAGTATTTCAGAGGTCGTGTAAAAATTTCATGACGATTAAGAAGCTATTTATTGAACAATTAACATTGACATGTTTCATAGGGACTCAACATCCTCAAGAAAAAGAAACTGGTTTTTTTCGTTTCGGATCAACCGGCCGGCCAAAATCAAGCACTCCTTTGGCCCTCACCGTTCGAAGCTCCTTCACGAGATTGTTCATAACTTCTTCGATTGTTAATATTTTTTAAGAACATTCTGTACACAACGAATAAACGTTCAAACGATTTCGCAATGATCTTACTTATTCCTTCAAAATACATTATTTTTAACGACCTTGATTTTCAGGTCGTCACAGTAGCCTAACCCCTTAACGAGTATCGTAGCTTATCACAATATACTATATGAAAATGTAACTTCTCTCTCACTCTCACTTTCTCTCTCCACTTGTGTACTTGACATTGCAGTCTTTAATTATAAGAACAATAATGTTTAGTTATGACTTGTATCACCCTTTGGCTCAAGACTTTGCCAAGGCATAGTTAATAATCAACCAACCAATCAATCAGCCTCTCGCTTTTTTCCATCATCCGTTTTGTGAAATATACATGTGCCGTGCGTGCGTGCGTACGCGTATACATACAATATACACACTGCCCCTACAACGTAACATTAACATACACGAAAGAACATCCGTCGATAGCGAGGACATTTTAGGGATTGGAAAGTCATTCGTGAGTTCGTTTGTTCCGGCAATACACTTGTCGAGGAGGTGATACAAAACTGTGCTAGAGCTAGTCGTTACTGCGTGTGAGGTGGATTTATTGTCAAGCAGCATATACTAGTTGCGAGATGGTACAAGTTAAGGGGTTACCCCTACTTGCGATTTTGAAAAAATCGATTTTTTTTATTGCATTTTTTTGAAGTATGAGTATCTGAGAATATGTCCGGAAAATTTCAAGTCGATCCGAACAAAATTCACTGAGATATGAGCGTTGAAAGAGAAGAATCCGTGAATTGAAGAACTGAAATTGAAACTTTAAACGCGTTTTTCTCAAAATGGCATTTCTGAAGTCGGTGACCAAGATTACTCGAACACTAATGAACCGATCTTCTTGAAATTTTGCAGGCTTATTTAATACATAAAAATGTAGTCTTTAATCGTTCGATTTTTTTTTTCGAAATAAAATGGCCGTTTTATAGCCAAAAAACGGTCGTTTTTTTTCGTTAAAATCGAACCATTAACTTTGACTGTCCGCCATTTTGTGAAAAATGAATATTTTTCAAAATCCTTCGATTGAAGACTAGTTTATACTTATATTTGACTAAATCCATCCGCATTTTTTTTTTTCAGATGATCCACTTCGCCGCAATGTTGGTCACCGCAAACCGTGTATATAAAAACATTATTTCATTGACGGTCATTTGCCACTAAACAATGTAATATTTTTCAATAAAAAAATTACTGAAAGTTCTTCAAGATGTGTTCTTTAAGATGGTACATTGATCGATTAAAAAAGTTTTGTGGTTTTCTTTAAAAAAAATCATGAAAAAGGCCTTTTTTTGCGCTACAAGTGGGGGTAACGCGTTAAATACAGAATACAGTTGTGACACCAAGTGAAGACAATTCCCTATAGCGAATACCCAAGCGGATCGATCACAACGGCACCAACTCGATTCAGGCAATTACCCTTCGGCTTGGGGACACGTGAAAGCTGCACACTTTAATCCGACACAGGCGTTACTATGCTTCCAAACCCGTTGTCATGTTGCCGATGCAAACGCGCCACCCAAAGAACTCAAGGCAGATTATTCAGAAACTCTCTACTGGACAAAACACCTACGCCTGTCCGTTCTAGCTAGTAAAAAGTTTTCCAAGTCCAGTAGACATCACACAAGTGATGTCCAACAGCTCGTGAATTTTCGACATCGTCGTCATTGACATCGCCCAAGTTGACGCGACTCCCCAACTCGTCTACGTCAAACTCTAGCTATTGGAATTCGATGGTCGAACAACACGTGGAATGTTTATGAGCACAGCTGATGAAGATTGACTATGGTGAACTCGAGACAATGATTTTGGCACTTTGGCAATAGCCTCATTCCAATTAACGGGCTACATCTACCTAGGCGGGTCAAAAAATTGCATCTTCCAGAAATATTTTGTTCGATAGTATCGCCTCTTGGCTGTTTCCTGAAAGTTTCGGCCGGGCGAGCGGTAGCAGCACCATACCTCAAACTTCAAACGCGGTTTCCTCGAAACCCTCTTTACAAAGCCGGTGGACGTGATATCTCGAAAACGACTCGATGAATTGTTTCCAAATTTCCAGGCGATACGGGGAGAAACATTTAAAGGTCGTTGACGATCTCACTTTTTCAAAATCGATCTTCGTTTTTCGACAGTTACGCAAAAATGACGAGTTTTTTCGTAGATTTTGCAAGTACGAGTTACAATTGGTCGCCGCGTTGTTGAAAAATACGATTTTGAAAATCGACGATTGTCAACGACTCGTATTTATCGTAAACTTGAATAACCCGTTTGGCTTTTAGATTTCGTATGGGCCGTTCAAGCTGGAGAGTGTCCACCGCCAAATGTCGCGAAAAGATGTCATCGTCTGACGACAGCCACGTTTTTCATGTTTCTACGGATTTATTGGTGATTTTTTTTAAACCCTCTCAATACACGTTCCTTTGCGACGAAAAAAATGCGATTCTTTTTCATCAACCGTTTGCCGGAACAAAGAAATTGAAATTTGGCAAATTTTTCTGGCCTCTAGGTAGACGCAGCGTCTTAAGATCCGTTCGTTCATCATCCAGTTCTCCGATTCAAATAATTCGAGCCCTTGAAATCAATATTTTCCGTAGCTGTCGTTTCGGAGACCAGTCATTGTGACGTTTAGATCTGTGTATGGTTTCAACATTGCGATGTGGTTCAAAACTACACGGCTACATTTTCTCTAGTAAGGTCTTGAGACATTTCCTGATATTGAACTCTGATGACTGTGATGTGAAACAAGTGCGTGGGGGATAGCAACGATGAGTCTGACGGGAGAAGGAAGAAAGTGCTTCGCATCATGGTTGGCATCATGATGGTTGACCGCTAAAACTAGACCATAGAATCGCAGCGAATGTAGAGGCTATGACCGGAACTGAAAAGCTGTCTTCGCTAAAGCGGATATTCGCCACTGCTGAACCGTGTCTTTTCAGACATTTTAGCAAACCCGCGAAAGTAGCTGTTGAGCTTGCCAGGTATAGAAGTACGAAACCGGAATTTTCCTATAGATGGTACTAGACATCAGTTTAGGGACCGTAAGACCGCTTCTGCAGCGCCATCATCTCCCTCTAACAGCTGACGAAGATTTTCAACACACAACAACCCAAGTTCCCTACACCGGTATATTTTTCCGTAACTTTAAACATGTCGAGTTTTGTGCCTACGAACTACGATTTGCGGACAGCATTGGTTTTCTGTTATCATTTGAAGAAAAGTGCTGCAGAATCGCATCGAATGCTCGTCGAAGCTTACGGTGAACATGCCCTCGGTAAAACAGTGTTTCGAGTGGTTCAAAAAATTCAAAAGTCGTGATTTCTACGTGATAAACGAGGAGCGTGGGAAACCACCGAAAAAGTTCGCAGACAACGAATTGCAAGCCTAATTGGATGAAGATGATACTCAAAGTCAACAAGAACTCGCGGATCAATTGAATGTGACGGAGAAAGCCGTCTCCATTCGTTTTTATCATTTTCAAACAACAGACGTGTAATTTTTACGAAAAAAAATCCGGTTTCACACTTCTACACCTGGTATGCTTTGCATTTCAATTGCGCGTTAAGGGGTTACCCCCACTTGCGATTTTGAAAAAATCGTTTTTTTTATTGCATTTTTTTGAAGTATAAGTATCTGAGAATATGTCCTGAAAATGTCAAGTCGATCCGAACAAAATTGACTGAGATATGAGCGTTGAAAGAGAAGAATCCGTGAATTGAAGAACTGAAATTGAAACTTTAAACGCGTTTTTCTCAAAATGGCATTTCTGAAGTCGGTGACCAAGGCTACTCGAACACTAATGAACCGATCTTCTTGAAATTTTGCAGGCTTATTTAATACATAAAAATGTAGTCTTTAATCGTTCGATTTTTTTTTCGAAAAAAAAATGGCCGTTTTATAGCCAAAAAACGGCCGTTTTTTTTCGTTAAAATCGAACCATTAACTTTGACTGTCCGCCATTTTGTGAAAAATGAATATTTTTTAAAATCCTTCGATTAAAGACTAGTTTATACTTATATTTGACTAAATCCATCCGCATTTTTTTTTCAGGTGATCCACTTCGCCGCAATGTTGGTCACCGCAAACCGTGTATATAAAAACATTATTTCATTGACGGCCATTTGCCACTAAACAATGTAATATTTTTCAATAAAAAAATTACTGAAAGTTCTTCAAGATGTGTTCTTTAAGATGGTATATTGATCGATTAAAAAAGTTTTGTAGTTTTCTTTAAAAAAATTCATGAAAAAGGCCTTTTTTTGCGCTACAAGTGGGGGTAACGCCTTAAAGCTACAAAGAAAATGATTCATAAAACAAAAGAATGAATGACCGTTTACCGCCTCGCGATGAAAGAGAGCAAAAGCTGCACCAATCCGTTAGGCTGTTGGGTCGATTGTTGATCGCTACGCTATTGTACTTGAGCAATGATTGACACTACCAAGGAACATCCCTCAGGTGACACCCTTCGATTTTGTTGAAATTTGGATGTATTATAAAGCACCGAAAAATAAGCAATACGTATTTTTGTTTTATCGACGGAAAAACGGTCTCAAAGGGTGCAACCACCCCTCGAAAAAAGGCATCTCTAGGGGTAATATAGGGGTAATAGCAGTTTCACACACAAGAAAACGAAAATTCTTCTAATCCGATGCAATGAAAAATCCACTATAGTGACATTGAAAGAAAAAATTAAGGGTGAGCCACCATAGAGATGCCTTTTTTCGAGGGGTGGTTTCACCCGTTAAAACCGTTTTTCCGCCGATAAAAAAAAATACGTATCGCTTACTTTTCGGTGCTTTATAACATATCCAAATTTCGACAAAATCGAAGGGTGTCACCTGAGGGATGTTCCTTATACGTGAAGTTTGTTAAAGTCAGTACATAAAATTAGCCCTCAACCCAATTGCGGTATGTTAGTTTTGTGCCAATCTGATTTTTTAAGTGTTGCGATGTTTTAATGAATTTTAGATTGGGGGCGGGATTATTATTACGCGCGCGACATATGCATTCTGACTACTTTACATGCGTGTTCAGGGGGGAGATCCCTTTATAACGTGAAGATGAGCTCACGGTTGAAAATGAGATCCACGAGGAAGCTGAGGGCCCCGAAATCGCAGTTCAATCGGTAGGTCCATTAGTCACAACATTTTTGAGTCTTGAAACTTTAAGGGGGTAATTACGTTTAGAGAAGGAAAAATTTGCTGATTTTCATAACTTTTTTCTTAAGGGAAAGATTTCTTCACCGTTTTTGAGACTTAGGGGATGTTTCATTGCTACTTTCGGCTATTACACGATGTTTTTTATCAATCTTCGAAAATGGCGGAAGTATGGGAACCGTCTCCTAAACTCCATTTTCAAAACTGGCCTTATGTGTAGCTAAAAACCTAATCGACCCATCCTTATGAAATTTGGCATATATCTTCTCACCTCATTGTCTAGAACATGACTAAATGTTTTTGAAAATAAAGAAACACGTATTTTTTCGCACATTTAGCCATTTCCTTCGAAAAGTTTAATCTTGTCGTTCCAAAGCGTACCACTACATGGTTTTTCAACATTTCGCACTTTTTCTTCGTTCATGTTCCGCGTATGAGTGTTAATAAATGAAAAATCTTCGTTGGTTCTTTTCAGGTTAGTCCCGCCAACGCTAGGTGTCACGCCGTCTGACAACATCCGCCGCAACCCGTTAAGAAGTCTGTTCCATACTTCCGCCATTGTTGAATATCAATAAAATTTAAAAAACACGTTACAGCCAAAAGTAGTAATAAAACATACCCAAAGACTAAAAAATTGTGAAGAAATCGTTCTTTTTTTTTTTTAATCATGGAAGTCAGCAATTTTTTTCCTCGCTTTAAGGGACCTCCTCCCCTTTAACGCGTTTTCTTGCAAACAACTTTTTCGTGTACCTCGTACAAGATAACTCAAATACTATCCGACGGATCGTTCTGAATTTTTTCAAACTTTTAGATAACACAATTACCATCGATATAACCCTGAAGATTCTCAAAAATTATTTTCAAAAACTACTTTTTTATTAGCAGATACTGCAGTACAAATTTCATAAAAAAAAAGAACATTTTTCAAACCACGTACCATTATTCGAATTGTCACTTTTTTAAAGATTTTTTAGGTTAACGCAGAGCGTGTGGATCTTAGAAAGCTAAATCTTCTTGGCGCTGATGTTTCAGGTCAATGCGGTCGTCTCTGAAGTGTCGGACAGCCGCCAATTGCAAATACATTTGTTTTGATCGAAAAATAAAAGAAATAATAATATGTACACAAAATACTAATTACGTAGAATGATTAGTTTGGACTAAAAAAAATCTTCAAAATTCGCTCATTTTCGGCTGCCTAAATTGATCTCCTCCCTCAGAAGCACGCAAGATACGATATTATAGTACGGATTACGGAGTCGTGTGAGTTGGGGGGTGAATCGTTAGTAGTACATCCGTGACATACAGCTCGTTAAGAGAATTTACGGTGGTGCTAGATTGGTGTTATGCAAAAGTATTTACTGGGTAGTATTGCGACTCACTTCCTAACTCTTTTGCGCGCCCGGTGATGAGCTTCGAGGCCGTCGGAGAGAGACTTGAGGGTCTTGATTTGGACATGGGTCAAACCGCTCGCAGCCCCAGCTCCGTACCATCGTACACCGACGGTCAAACTTCCGGGTGGTCCGACGGTTTCGACTTTGCCCGGCCAGGCCGAACTTCCTAGGGCTGCACCCCAAACGAGCTGTCCAACCTCGAGCTTCCAATTGTTTCCACCATCATCATCATCATCACCTTCCTCATCCTCATCCTCCTCCTCCTCCTCCTCCGCCTCCTCTTCTTCTTCCTCTTCCTCATCAACCACGCCTGATACTGATGGGCCAAATATAAGCAACTTTTAACCTTCCTTTCTCGCGAAGAAGAAGAAGCAGCGGAACGGCACATCGGCTATGCCCGCCCAATGCCCTTGCCGGAAGCTTGCAACTGCGTCACAAATCTCTTGCCGATTGACGCTCCGCTAAGCGCGCTCCTTCCCACAACTTTTCGTTATTCCACCTTTCGCATCCCTGTGGCGATACAGGGATCGCTAGTGCACACGTAAATATGCACTTGCGATGGCAGCAGTGGTAGTGAGTAGTAATAGCAGCGGTAGGACTAGTAGCTGTGGTAGTAGTGGTAGTAATAGCAGCGTATCGCATTCACTCGGTATGTGTCGAACGTTTGTCACAAATGATCTTTGTTGGATGCTCTTGTGCCACCGAAAGTGTGCTGTGCGTAATAGTAGTAATGTGTGCATCAACGGGCTACATCTGAAGGGTGTCTCAAAATGACCTGACATTTTAAATTGCGCGCCATTTTTTTGTGACGATCATTTTTACAACTGTACTGATACTTAGTACTTTGGTACTAAGTAGCTCAGTACTGATACTTAGTACTTTGGTACTAAGTAGCTCAGTACTGATACTTAGTACTTTGGTACTAAGCAGCTCAGTACTGATACTTAGTACTTTGGTACTAAGTAGCTCAGTACTGATACTTAGTACTTTGGTACTAAGCAGCTCAGTACTGATACTTAGTACTTCAGTACTGATACTTAGTACTTCAGTACTGATACTTAGTACTTCAGTACTGATACTTAGTACTCCAGTACTGATACTTAGTACTCCAGTACTGATACTTAGTACTTCAGTACTGATACTTAGTACTTCAGTACTGATACTTAGTACTTCAGTACTGATACTTAGTACTTCAGTACTGATACTTAGTACTTCAGTACTGATACTTAGTACTTTAGTACTAGTACTTTAGCGATAGTACTTTAGTACCAGTACTAAACTAAAGTACTTTAGTACCAGTACTAAACTAAAGTACTTTAGTACTAAGTATTAGTACTGAAGTACTAAGTATCAGTACTGAGATACTTAGTACCAAAGTACTAAGTCTCAGTACAGTTGTAAAAATTAGTACTGCTACTTAGTACTAGTACTAAAGTTGCTAAGTACTAAAAATTAGTACTTAGTACTTAGCTACTTAGTACTAGTACTAAAAATTAGTACTGATACTTTGTACTGGTACTTTAGTACTGATACTTAGTACTTTAGTACTGATACTTAGCACTTTAGTACTAGTACTTAGTACTTTAGTGCTAGTCCTTAGTACTTTAGTGCTAGTACTTAGTACTTTAGTGCTAGTGCTTAGTACTTTAGTACTAGTACTTGGTACTCGTACTTAGTACTTTATACTTATACTAAGTACTTAGCACTTATACTAGTACTTAGTATAACTTAGTACTTATACTAGTACTTACTACTTAGTATCTTAGTACTAAGTATCTTAGTGCTGATACTTAGTACTTAAGTATTAAGTATCTTAGTGCTGATACTTAGTACTTAAGTATTAAGTATCTTAGTGCTGATACTTAGTACTTAAGTATTAAGTATCTTAGTACTGATACTTAGTACTCTGGTACTAGTGCTAGTACTACTTCAGTACTAAAGTACTAGTACTAAGTATCTTAGTATTGATCCTTGACTACTTTAGTACTTTAGATACTTTAGATTATGCTTATTATAAGTATTATATTATTATTATTATATTATTACAAAGTATAAGTATTATATTATACTTATACTTTGACTACTTTAGTACTTTAGACTACTTTAGATACTTTAGTACTGATCTTTGACAACTGGCATCGAGAAGTATTGAGAGTAAGTCATGGAGCAACGATCGAGCAACGCATAGAAATTGTTATTTGCTGCATTAATACGGCATAGTTATTGCAGACGACGTTTCATGGTCGTGTTATCTCGCGCCGCGGCGATCTCAATTGGCCACCAAGATCGTGCAACTTGACGCCATTGAACTTCTTTCTTTGGGCTTTTCTGGAAGGATAAGTGTATGCCAATGATCCACTGACCATTCCGGAGCTCAAGGAAGCAATCGGACGCGCCATTAATGAAATTAGTCCGCAAATATGCCAAAATGTTATTGAAAATTTCGTCAAAAGAGTGAACGTTTGTGTTCCATACATAACCTCAATGTTTCCAATTATAGAAAAATGAAAATGTTCGTACTTTTCAAATAAGTAATACGTTTTATTGATAAATTAACATGTCAGGTCATTTTGAGACACCCTATACCTAGGTGGATCAAAACATTGCATTTTCTCCCTATATTCCCTGAATTCATTGAAATATCCCTAAGCTTCAATGAGCTTCTAACGGTCGGCCGGGCGAGCGGTGGCAGCACCATACATCAAACTTCAAACGCGTTTATCTCGAAACACTGCCTTCAAAGTCGGTGGACATATCTCGACAACCACTCGATGGATTGTTTCCAAATTTGCAGGAGATGCGATGAGAAACATTTAAAGGTCGTTGACGATCGCACTTTTTAAAAATCGATCTTCATTCTTCGCTAGTTACGTAAAAAGAACGACTTTTTCCAAAGATTTTGTATGCTCGATTTTGAATTCGTCGCCACGTTGTGAAGAAAAGATTTTAAAAATTGACTATCGTCAACGGGTCGTATCGGCGTTTGGTATTTTAGATTTCCGATGGACCGTTCGAGCTAGTGTTCGCCACCAAACGCCTTTGTCGTTTTTCTGTATTTTTGGTAATTTTTCTTAGTCTCTCAGTACGTGTACCCTTCGCGTTAAAAAAAATGCAGTTTTTCACCGAGCGTTTGCCACAAAAAAAGTTCGGATTTTGGTAATTTTTTCGGGTCTCTAGATGGATGTAGCCCCTTAAGCCGCCGTTGGTGGGTTATGCTCACTGGCGTGACGTTGGTAAGATACAGGTGAGCCCTAATTTGACGGGAAACGTCGCGCACAGGTTACATTACTGAAAAAAAATTGGTGAACGCACTTTTTCGGGTGGATTGGAGTCGTTAGGCTCCTTGGATTCGTTTCGCATATACTGCTTAAGGAGAAAGAGAGAGAGGGAGAGAGAGGGCGCTTTCTGAAAAGTTTCGAAGAAAAGAACAATTCTTCGATTCTCCTCGCCCATAACGATGCAAAATCCGCAACTGGATGACAAACAACACTCTTGCAAAATGACACAAGCTACGATGCATCAAACATTTACACGTAATTTGGAAGTGCGGATTCAAATTCCTATTCTCACTTCGCTACAGCTACCAATGACATTGAAGCGACACAAGCGCCCCCCGCGACATGCAGCATGCTAAAAAATGGGTAAATCTTCGCCGATCAGGTAACAGAATTCGATCAAAAAGTCCACAAGTTTAAGGGGTTAGGCTACTGCGAGAGTGACGAACGCCCGTTCGTCGTTTGAGGCAACCCAAATTAAAGAGGAAGGTCCAACGTATGGGCAGGAATCACAGATTGAAGATAAACTTGCGATTACGACGATAGACCCGATAGTTGAACTTTGAACTCGTTTTTCTCGAAACTATGTTTTTCAAAACGGTTTACACGATCTTTCGACATCCAACGAGCGAATTGACTTGAAATTCGGTACACTCGTTCACTGTAATGGCAGTTTAGTCTTGACCGAAGTTTTTCTTTTTTACATTTTTTTCATTAGTTGTTAACAATAACGTACTTTTTCCTCGAAAAATCGAAAAAATAATCAAATTTTGTTTTTTTGATTATTACCACACGATAGCGAAAAAGCTCGGTCGAGTCTTAGCCGATATTATATATTTTGAGAAAATAAAAACTTTTTTTTTGTTAAAAAAATTGTTACAAAGTGGCTTTTCAAGCAAAAACATAGCTGCCCATGGCTGGCTGAGTGAAAAATACATTGCGTTTTCATTTGCGATCGAAAGAGCTTTTTAGGCTTATTTAATTGATAATTAAAAAAACAAATTTATATTGAGCATCAATGTAAATGTTTTATCATAAAATTAATTTTATTTATATAGTCAAAGATTCAATGTCACGAAACTCGGTATCAGCCGTACAGCCTTACAGGCCACATTTGCATGGGTAACTTCTTCAAGGACCACACGGTGCTCAGAAACTCCCCGAGTTCATTTTATTTATATTCATGATTTATATCATATTCGCTTTATCATTAAACTTATATTTCTATCATCAATTTAATATTCCTACGCAAACTCTTTCGCCCGCAAATGGAAAAGCAATGTATCTTTCATCCAAATGAAAAATTAACAATCCAGCTTTGAAATTCCAACTCATCTCTTGGCTATTTTGCGCTTGACATTTCCTGCCGAAAAGCAATTCACGGACGTTCGCCAGCTCCTCGTTTCCAACTTCGTCAATTATCAATATCATTTTGCGAAATTTGGTACACGACTTTGTCGCTGTACATAAAAACGAATGCCCAAACGATTCTTCGATCAGCTTACTCGTTCTTCCAAAATTAATTTTTTTTTTTTCAAACAATCCTGATTTTCGGGCCGTCACAGTAGCCTCACCCAGCGAGCGGAGTGTCGATCGGATCGAAAGGAAAGGTGGTTAGTGTCTACTACGAAGCGTTTTCAGTCCCGCCAACGTTTCACTGTAGCCCAGCGAGAAACACTTGATTTTCTTTTGCGTATCAAGATATACATATCAAAATACTGACCATCCTGGTCTTCATGCAGAATCGGGTGCATGTCGTGTACGGAGGTGAGCTTTCGCTTGATTCCCCGGCTCTCGCACCTCCCCGTGCTCATCACACCCTCGGTTTGTTCCGATGTCTCCGAAGCATAGATCTGCGTTAAAGACAACTCGATCATCTCATACACAATTCTACAGCGGTTGCATGCCAGTTTTTCCTCGTCGACTATTCTCCCCCTCCTGTCCCCCAAAATATCCATCAATGAAAATCAATATACGCCGTGCTCTCGTACGTACGAAGTCGATTGTCGATTATTCTATATTTGCCGAAAAAAAAATTGTCGTCATGAGTACATTGTTTACCGAACAATAATGAGATCGTACTCGGGGCATTGTTTAGACACGACATGCGATAATAATTGGCAAATACAAAAATGATAACAGGCTCAACGAATAAACCCGAATTACGCATGCTCTCGATGACCCATTTTTCCGTGGCTAAGGAGAATTTTTAATAATCAATCGTAAGAGCAACATCCGTTATTCCAATTGAGCATGAATTTATTGAAAAAAAAACATGGGAAATGCGGGATGTATATATATATATATCCTGCAAGAGGCTTCCATGGAGGAAGTACCTGATAACTCGATTGTGATTACATTATTGCCATGTACGCTTTAAATAATAAATTCTAAAGATGATTATAAGTTCGTCCTATGAGGAAACTGGAAATAATGTTAAATACAAACTAATTACAAACTTAATAATATATATGTTCGAGTACGAATTCGTTGATTCAATTGTATATGTATATGTATATATGCATACATAAATACATACATAAAAAAGCGTGATTAACGTTTGAGAGTCCTAATCGCGATAAAGTGCCTCTCTTTCTCTCGAGTCAAAAAACAAATGTACAATAATTACGATCCAGCGAACCCCGCGAGTATCCTCACGACAGCTCGGGCCACGATTTCTCACAATCGTTCCCATCTGACTCGTCGTCTTTGCACGAGGCTGGGTGATATTGCCATTGGCGTGTTGCGGATAGACGACGACGGTACGATTCGGTATTGTCGGGATAGAGACGAGGATAGAGGGAGGTGGGTGGCAATATTTGCGGATAAACGGCGAGATCGAAGCCCGTTACTTTGTCGCACGAGTAGGATATCGTAGGGGAGTCCCGAGCGGCTAGGGTCTCCGATTGAATGATGTTGGAGAGCTTATTGTCAATTTGTCGAGCATCGAATTGGGAAAAATATTGCGTTGCGTATTGGGAGACGTTGTCGTCGGGTGCGTCGGTGTTTTCGTCGTCATCGTCGTCGTCGTCATCGTCATCGTCATCGTCATCGTCATCGTCGTCGTCATCATCATCGTCGTCGTCTGGCTCATTGCTCGGATTTACAAAGGTAGAACGATAGTGGTCGGGTGAAACGGAATCGTTAGTTATCGGTAAAAATGGCGCGCGTTTGAGCGACGACTTGTGGCTGTGCTTAGTGTTGTGACGATTATGGATAAGGGGTATGTATTTATTATGAGTGAATAGAGGAAATGGATTATCCTCGTACTCGTCGTACGATGAAGGACGATCGTTTGAGTTTGAGATTATATCGGATTTATCGACGATCGGCTGATCCCCCGACGCATTATTGTCCACTGTGTCTGAATATATTGAATGATTTGGTGACGAGGTGTCCATGTGCTCCGAGTCAGGGTGTGTGTATTCTGGGTGTGTCGTATCGGCCCCTTGTTCCGTATCTATTAGGATTAGACGACCCGCTTCTCCGCTGACCCCATTCTCTACGGAGCTACCAACCTGGATCCCTGTAGACACGGTAGACTCGACGTATGTTTGTTGTCCGTCGTGCTGAGGCTGCTGCTGCTGTTGCTGCTGCTGCTGCTGCTGCTGGCGACGATCCGATTGGCTCGGCCCTATCATCTCCTTTATATTCGCGATCTGCTGCATCCTCCAGTCATCCGTCATTGCGTGAATATCGGCCGAGTCTGGCTCGCTACTCGTGATGCAATGGACCATGGGCTGGTGGGAAGAAATAAACACTGTCAATTTTTCACGTGATAGCTACGGTGCATTGAATTTCTCAATGTGGAAACCATCGTGCCAATGCTTCATCCCAATCGAACGATTTTGGATTGAGCATTGGCAGGTGTAAAATTTCACAGGAAAATTCGTGGAATAACGTAGCGTTTGGTGGTTGGGCTGCTGTGAAAATGACGAACGATCGCGGGTGACTTGAGGCAACTCAAATTGAAGAGGAAGATCCAACGTATGGTGCAGGAATGTCAGGTTGAAGGTAAACTTGTTGTCGCAGCGATAGAACTGCCAGTAGACGCTTTAAGGGGAGATATACACCTAGGAGCCGGAAAAAATGGTCAGTTTTGTGCATTTTTTCAAGGAAAACTATTTGAAATTTCGGATCAGGTTTTTTTAATTATCTAAAAGTACATACATTCAAGAATATGTTTAATTTTATTTATTTAAAAATATCAAAAATATACAAGGATTATTGTATGATCCTTGGAGCGTCGTAAAAAAATCGGTACCCAAAATTTCTCGAAAACCAACGAACCGATTGCCTTGAAGTTTTTTGAGGTTATTCTATACACCATTATGTAGTACTTGTCATAGCCGATTTTGAAAATATCGATTTATGACAAAATGCGGACGTTCGAACATAAATAGTGATTTTTGGGCCAAATATTAGTTATTATTTTGCCTATAAAACAAAAACTAAGTGACGGAAAAAATCCTATGACAGGTACTAGATAATGGTGTATAGAATAACCACAAAGAACCTCAAGGCAATCGGTTCGTTGGTTTTCGAGAAATTTTGGGTACCGATTTTTTTACGACGCTCCAAGGATCATACAATATCCTTGTATATTTTTAAATAAAGAAAATTAAACATACTTTTGAATGTATATACTTTTAGATAATTAAAACCCCAATCCGAAATTTCATATAGTTTTCCTTGAAAAAATCCACAAAAATGACCTTTTTTATGGTGCTGAAGTTTGCATCGTTGGAATGCAACGAAAACTTTTCTTGATTTTTTTTACTTCTTAATTTTTACTATTTCTCAAAAAAAATTTTTTGCATGTTTTGGTTATAATGTTGAAAGATTGTCAGAAAAGTTTCGGCGACTTTGGCAGCCTTGATGTGCTTAAAAAAATACGGGAATTCGAAAGAAATATATTTTCATTGCATTCCAACGATCCAAACTTCTGTACCATCCTTTTTTCCGGCTCCTAAGTGTATATCTCCCGTTAAACGCGTTTTTTTCTCGAAAATATGCTTTTCAAAACGGTGTACGCGATTTCTCAACATCGAATGCATGTAATTTGTAATTGTAACTTGTAATTTAATTTGTAATTTGTAATTTGTAATTTGTAATTTGTAATTTGCAATTTGTAATTGTAACTTGTAAATGAAAAAATCGAAAAATAAGATTCATAACTTTTTTTGTAGATTGAAACCCGATAAAAAAATCTTGGTCAAGTCTTAGCCAACACTATGTATTTTAAGAAAAAAAAAACTCGTTTTTGTTTTGCTTCAAACCAAGGGGGTGCCCAAAATCACGTGCACAGTTCAGCCCCTCACGTTCAAAGATCCTTCACGAGATTGTTTATAAGCTTTTGAATTACTCATATTTAATTATAAAATTTTAAACACGATTTTGGCAATGTACACACAAATAAATGTGGAAACGATTTTTTAATCACCTTACCTATTCGTTTAAAACTCATTTTTCTTAACCCTTCGCGGTCACGCGTTTTGGCTATAGCACGCTGCTCACAGGGGGTCTCAATGACCCCAGCCATGTTTTAAACTATTGCCGCGGTGACCGTATCGATCAGAATGCATCATAAAAATTCAGAATATCAATCTGGACATTCTAGAATGTCGAATTCTCGGTATTATATTTTGAGCGAATTAAAAAACGGCATAAACATCAGTGAAGAATCGATGCGTGGAAAAAACACTTTTTTAAGAAAAGAAAATCATAACAATCGCTGTCTTCAATTTTCTTGCATCAAATTTTAGAGTGATACCCTTAACATATGATAGTTCGACGAAAAAAGCTCCACTTCCGCCCCTTGTCTCCACCGGCAAAGGGTGCACCATGAGAAGGCATGCCAGCGCAGATGGCGCCACGTAAATATAACGTAAACAAACGAAGCTGTCATCACGCGCGTTTCATGTGCGCGGTTTCAACCCTGTGCTAAAATTATACGAATGAACAAAATAATGGACAATAATTGCATCCAATTGCACAATAAGGATGCATTCTTCACAATATCTTCACAAATCATTTAAGGCCTCAAGCCACAGTAACGGGTATCAAATCATATGCGAATTTAACAATTTTTTTTTGGTCTGAAAAAGTGATTCACTCATAAAATTCATTACACATCTATTTAGTATGAATATCAAACTGTTAGAAATTTTTTTTTTTTTTTTTTTCGATGTACAAAATGGCCGACTACTCCAAACTTCTCGAAACAGCTTTTTCCAATTGGCGTGACAAATAACTTCAACAATTTTCACTCGATTTACTTCAAACTTGAAAGTTATGTTCCTAATTGCATTTCGCAGAGAAGTACGTACGGAGTTTCTGATAAATCGAAAACTTTTCATTTTATGAACAGCTTATGAGCAGTTAGAACGAAATTTTTCACTAAAAATTCATGTCTTAAGTTAAAATACCTCAGGGCTGTTACGCGTTATTGACTCAGAAATTCCCTGACTTTTCCAGGTTTTCCACCCAGGTTTACGTTATAATACAATATACCCTCTAGCCGGAGAAAGCGGCAGTTGGGTTCCCTATTTTGGCTTGAAGTTGCGCTCGGGGTAATTTCGACCCCGGATGACCGCGGAGTGTCAAGTAAGCCTGATTTTCGTCTCGTCAGAGTGGTCCAACGCCCTGATAAATTGCCTATATAAATCGGTCCGCTAGTCGGAAAAGGTATGTTTATTTTTCGCATCATCCCCGGTGCCCGGTAGCTTTTTCTCACCGTGGACGAAGAATGGCGATGCGACGTGAGTTGCGGCGCGGGAGAGGCAGCTCCGTGTGTCGTCGTGTCGACGGCAGGGCTGTTGGAACGTTGACTATTCCCGGGACTGTGGGTGGTCGTGTCTGGGGGCGATCCTCCTTGTCCCATGAGTTTGCAGCTGGTATGATTAGTGGCGGCCGTTGTGGCGACCGCGGTTTGCGTCGAAACGGAATGTCTAACCATCGATTGGTTGTAGTGTTGCTCGTCGTTCTGTTCGCCCTGACTCTTCGCGACGATCGGTGGGCCAGCAACAATTCGCTGATGTTTCGTGCTCCCTGTGGTACTGCCGAGGGCGTGTTGTTGTTGACGGTTGCCACCCTCGTGAGTTTGCTCTTGATGACGGTTGTGATGATGATTACCATTGTTATTATTATTAGTATTAACATTACTATTATTATTATTAATATTATTATGACTATTATTATGATTATTGAGAGACTTTTGTTGATGCTTTTGTTGTTGCTGTTGGTGATGATGCAAAATGTCCGCCTCGGGGCACTGCGCGGACTTGCCCTTGTTCACAATCGCCGAATTCACGACGTACGACTGATTGAGATCGACGCTCATTGGCGATCTCTCGACTCGATTGACATTGTTCACGGGCGACGGAGCCGTTTGAAAGCCCGATATTTGACTGTTAGAGACCATGGTGGTTTGTTGCTGAACGATCGTTGTGTTTTGTTGTACGAACGTTGTGTTTTGTTGATTAGACGAGGAGGATACGGCGATGTTTTGTGACGTTGCGCAAGGCACCATGAGGGTCTGACCGTTCATCTGGATGAATTCTTGCTGAGCCTGAAGAGCCTGAGCGGGACGTACCTGCGAGGTGTTGAAGGTTATCTGCTGATTGGGATTGACACTAGCGACGATGGGACTCAGTTGATTTCCGAATGAGGTCGAGCCGTTCATGAGAAATTGTCCGCCGTTGGGCGAGAGAAATTGGGCACCAGTGCTGTGCTGCTGAATTATCTTACCGCCGCTCGCTTGCGGGGCTCTTATGACCATACCGGCTGGTGCTGTCGCGAGGATACCCTGTCCCGGTCCGAATATACCGGCGCTGTGACTCTGCACCGGCGTCAAAACGTTCTGCCCGTTGACGTTCTGTATCTGCAGCTGCATACCGAGATTGCCCGTATCTTGGAGCAACGTGGCCGTCCCGTCGGTCGACATTACCATGCTACCGAGGCCCGGCACGATGAACTGTTGTATGGTCGGGAAATTTTGCATCATTCCGGTCGTGCCGTTCAACAAATTCACGGGTTGCAGCAAATTAATTTGCTGCGACGGCTGTGAATTCGTGATGATTTGTTGGGTGTTGAATTGCGCTGCTTGGGCGCCACCAGCCTGGCCGTTCATGACGAGCTGAGCGGGTGCGCCGCCTTTGCCCGGAACGATCGTCAGGGCTTGAAGCATCGAACCACCGAGGCCCGGCGATTGGAAGTTCTGCTGTGCGAAGTTCGACTGTGACTGGAGTAGCATGCCCGTCGTGGAATTCTGCTGCGACGAAGCTATTTGCAACATCGAGGCGATCGTTTGCGAGTTGTTTTTACGCTTTTTGTAGACCTTCTTCTTGTTGATGGTGGATTCGGCGGGTGAGAGTAGACCGGCCGATTGTCTGCTCATCATATTTTGACCGCGGCCGGTTTCTTGCTGTTGGTTGGCCTCGAGAATCGACTGCGCGTTTTGCAATACGTTTCCGGTCGCCATTGCGAGATGGGGTATCTGAACGTTCTGCCCGATGCCGTCCATCGTCATGACACCGGGCTGTATGAGGACCGGTGCTTGTATCGTATTGACGAGTACGGTCGGTTGACCGAGCATCTGTTGGGCGACGCCTACGGGTGGTATGACCTGATTGACACCGGCGTGGTTCGTCACCATCGGCGATACCGAGAGCGGCGGCATCGAATTTCCATTTTGCAACATCTTGGTTGGATTTTGCGGGGGTGGCATTACGCTGCCGATACTCGAGCCTCCGGTGCTCGCCATTATCAGCTGGCCGCCACTCGAAACGAGTATGTGACCGGGCGGAAACGACGCAGCGGCGGCGGCTGCAGCAGCGGCTGCAGCCGCCGCGTTGTTCGTCGTCTGCTTCAATATGCCACCGCCAGATGTCGCGAGTACGTTGTGAAGCTGAATATTCGATTGCTGCTGCTGCTGATGCTGCTGCTGGTTGTGATGATGATGGTGATGATGATGGTGATGATGACCGTGATGCATCTGTTGACCAGGCTGAACCGTCGGTGCTGTATTCGCTTTAGGCACTTGTATACTGCTCACCACGCTCTGCACCATCTCCAACGGAGACTTCGACACGTTGTGCGCCGAATTGGATGGGATCATCGAAGCGTAGGCGATATTACCGGCCGCGCTACCCGACGCTGGTAGAATCATACCGGTAGGGTAACCGTTGCCCGTTTGGTGCTGCCTTCGCGAACCTTTCGCGTGACCGCTCATGTTCGATACGATTGGATTGGAGAGGGCCGAGGAGGACGCGTTTATCGAGACGGTTGCGGTGTTCGCTCTGCCGGCTAGCACCGACGTGATAGTGTTGCTACTGAAGGTATGTCCGCTCGCCATTGTGGTGACAATCGCGCTCGACGTACCGCGTTGTATAACCGGGTCACGCTGGCTCGGGTGTTGCCGCTGTTGGTGCTGGTATTGGTATAGTTCTAGCGTGTTTTGGGACGGATGCGCGCTCGAACGCACCGACAGGTGGAAAGGCACGTTTTCGACGGACGACAGCGATATCTGGGATGACGGAGGAGGCGGACTCGGCGATATACTGCTCGACACGGTGGTCGTCGTTGGATAACGATTCGCAATTCCGGACAGGCTCTGCTCCTGGAGTCCCCCGTGCACCTTGTTCCAAGTGGCGAAAGCCGCGGGCCCGAGATTGTGATGATATCCGGGACTCGGTGGCTCGAGGGGAGGCGTCGGTAGAGGAACCGCCGAGGTCGAACAGGAGTACGGTGTAGCCGGCTGGGAGTAGCCACTCTGGGGCGTCGAGGGCTCGGACGAGTTACGCGGGGTGGCAGGCTGCGAAAGGGCCGAATTCGAGCTCAGTGGACTCTCCGAATTGGCTAGACTACCGCTACTGCTGCTACCGGCCGGTGAGCCGTAACTCGTGCTAACCGTGCCACCCTGTATAGGTCGCGGATCGACCTGACGCTGCGCTTCGTTGAAGGAATATCTCTCCGCGAACGTCGAGGACGTCACGGGATCGTCCGGTTGGTCGGTGCGGTAAGCGTCTCGATCGTCGCCGTACTGATCCTGCATGTACGACGATCTCGTGTCCGGCTTGTCCGGGCGGACCGACTGCGTGTAGAAGCACAGAGAATTCTCGGCGTTCGAAGGTACGCCGCTACTGTGCACCAGCACCGGTGACGTCGCGTGGTTCTTCACGGACTCGCGGAGTGGGGGCCTCGACTTTTGAACGTAAATACCAGCGTTCTCGTTGCGAGTCGCTTGATCGATGGGCTTGTCGACTTGCTCGGTCGCGGGCTCGCTCGCAAAGGTGTTGTTTATTCGGGAACTGGCGAGACCGGTCTGTCGCGATATCGTGCTGTTCAAGAGCGCCGTCTGCTGGGCGAGATAACCGCTCGGATCCTCGAGAAAGGACGGACTGTTAACGGCGTCGTTGGCGATCGAGGATATCTCATTGTCGTTGCGATTCTTGGAATCGTCGAACTTTTCACTCGAACTCGACGCTTCCGCACCAACGGCGTATCTCGTCTCGCCGATATTGTGATGTCGTTGCTTCTTGTTCGTCGCTTTGCCGGACTTTGGTTTCTTCTTGGCGAGCTCTTCGGTCCAAGCGAACACTTGGGGTATGTGATGATGCAGGGGCGGCACGCGATCGTAGGTGTTGCACGAGGCGTCTGGAACCGACAGGGGGCAACTGCCAGCCTGATTCTTGTAGGATGAAACGGCAACGTTCGCCACTCTCATCTGCTGCTGCTGCTGCTGCTGCTGCCACATCGGCGCATTCGCTTCCGGCTGTACGTCCTCCGGATTACGAAAATCGCCGGACGTTCTTCCCACCTGAGTAAATAATTCCACCTGCTGATGCTGTGGAATTTTACGGTCCGCACTGGCTTTGATGCGTTCCGGGCATGCTTGCCGCGCTCCTAGTATCAGCTGCTCCTGCGAATAAGCCGCTTGTACTTGATTGCAGCTTTGCGACATCAAGCCTATGCCGTTTTGTACAATTTGATGACACTGCATTGGCGTCTGACTCGGCGTCAAGGATACCTGCTCGGATGGGTCGGTTCTCGGGGTGGGATCACTCGTTTCTGCATCGATGCCCGCGTCGGCTCTTAAGTTCCGGTGCACAGCACCTTCGATGTTACGATCGTTCAGCATCTGATTGGAATACTGTTGAGGCTCGTAGACCTGAGAGGTCTGATGATTAATCTCCATCCGAAATCTGCTGTGATCCTCTGCCTGTATGGCATGCTGCTGCGGTTGACGATGCTGCCGCAACTCCGTTTGATGGAGAAAATTCCTACTCGGATCAACGATCGGACCACACTGCTTCTGCGTTAAGTGGTCCTTCTCGACGTTCCGGAGCGTACACATTTTGTGCTGGCCACCGATAACCTGAGGCTGCTGCTCCAATTGGTTCGCGTAATGCTGCTGGCTCAACTGATTCGTTACGATGTTCTGCTGCTGCTGACGATGGACCATTTGCATCTGCTGATGTTGAAAGGACTCGTGCTGCGTCAAATTGTTTACACGATGTCCAACCCGATGGCTCGCTGGATTGCCTCCCATCGAGACGTTTGGCGCGCTCTGCTGACTGAATCGATGCTGCGAATTGACCACTCTGGTAATATTGGCATCCAAAATGGCCGCGTTACCAACGTCGATCGAACGATGACTCGTCTCGTGATTCGTTCGGTCGACATGCGGCGAAGCACTTTCCGACGGCCACTCCTGCAATTCGGATTCGTTATAATTATTTCTCGGTGCAACTGTCGAACGAGATTATTGGATTCGTGGACTCGGAGTACCGCGGTTCGGTGAAACCCGAGTGTTGAATTTTTTGAAGGTCGGAATGTGGACGCTTCTTTGGTTATGTCTAAATTGTTGGGTTTTAAACTTAATTCCTCGCTTTTTTAGTCAGTCCAAGATTGTGCAAACGTTTGCCAACAGCCGTATCAGTAACGTTTGACATATCGGGGAATTCTTTGAGAGTCTAACATCGATCTTCATCGAATAAGGCCTTCGATTCTGCATCTTCAAATTTTTTCCGCTGTCCTGAACGTTCCTTGTCTTTAAGGTCAATACGTCAATGTCCGCACGTTATCTCGGATAGACCATGCTCACCAGAAGCTTCTCGAAGCAAGCGGTGATTTTCACCAGCACTTTTTCGTAAATTAAAGCAAAAAAGCAAAACTTCTATACTGTAAAGAAAGAAGGTGGTGCGTACAAGTGAATTCACTCTCGAATACTGAATATTGTAGGTTATGTCGAATGCTTCAACGCAGTACAGTTTTAATGCCACTACTGTGAAAATGATACCATCTGATGTAAACCAACGGGAATTAAGTTTAAAACCCGATAAATATAAAAACGAAGCAGGTCACAAAAAACCCAACTATACCAGGTGTAGAAGTATGAAACCGGATTTTTTTTTGTACAAATTACACGTCTGTTGTTTGAAGATGATAAAAACGAATGGAGACGGCTTTCTGCATCACATTAAATTGATCCGCGAGTTCTTGTTGACTTTGAGTATCATCTTCATCCAATGAGGCTTGCAATTCGTTGGCTGCGAACTTTTTTCCGGTGGTTTCCCACGCTATTCGTTTCTCACGTAAAAATCGCGACTTTTGAATTTTTCGAACCACTCGAAACACTGTGTTTTACAAAGAGCATGTTCACCGTAAGCTTCGACAAGCATTCGATGCGATTCTGCGGCAGTTTTATTCAAATGATAACAGAAAACCAATGCTGTCCGCAAATCGTAGTTCGTAGGCACAAAATTCGACATGTTTAAGGTTACAGAAAAATATACTTGTATTTATTGTTAACTCGAATGACCCGTTTGGTTTTGAGATTTCGGATGGACCGTTCAAGCTGGAGAGTTTGTTTGGGTTTTGTTTGTGACGTTGTTAAACGTTGCGGAAAAAATTTTATCTGCCGGCGGTCATGTTGTTGTTTTTCTGTATTTTTTCGTGATCTTTTTAAGGTTCTCAATATATATATATATATTTGTGTCTAAAAAATACGTTTATTTCAACCAACCATTTCCCAGAAAATAAATTCGGAATTTGGCAGTTGTTTTCGGGCCTCTCGGTAGATGTGGCTCCTTAAGCAAATCATAATAGTCTAGCGAAACTTTAAAAGAAAACAAAAACGAATAATCCCATAAACTCGTCGGTAAATCAGCCTGGCAACTTGAGAATCAGATAGTGTGCCTGATATTATGCTTAATCCCAGATCGTAACTCTGAAAGAATCATCAAACGATTATTGGGCAAAACCTATTCCGAACTGTTCCGAACCTGTTCCGAACTGTCCCGAACTGTCCCAAACTGTCCCGAACCTGTTCCGAACCTGTTCCGAACCTGTTCCGAACCTGTTCCGAACCTGTTCCGAACCTGTTCCGAACCTGTTCCGAAACTGTTCCGAACCTGTTCCGAAAACCTTTCAGACGTCGGGCACTTCGAGTCTCCGTTAATAACATTAAAAACCTGTGGATTTTTGGAGATTAACGACGATTGCATCGAATCAGCTGTCGTTGGATCAATGACCTGATTAGGTAGTTGCGTTATGGAAACCCCGGAGTAGATATTGCCCGCGGCCGCTAGTTTCCGCTTCTTTTTCTTGCTCATCCCGTCTGTCGATCAAAAATCGCCAAAGAACAACAGTGAGTGAAACGACCAATTCGGTTTTGTCGATAAGCCCGTTTGCTGGACGATAAAGGGTACGTACCCTTTCTCAATTGTTCCATCGATTCGGTCGAGTTGGGCGAGGGGAAACCAAGGTGCATCGTTGCCACGGGTGTAGCAGCATCGAAAGTGGAGATCGGAAGATTCGGGGTCAAAGATGCGACCGGACTCGCGGCCCCGGTAGTCGACAGGAGTTTCCTCTTGTGATTGCAGAGCTTGTTCATTTCTCGCCTTTTACCTCGCTCCGGGCTCCAAGGACGTGTCGCCACCTAACAAGACAAAATTCATCGCGTTAGCCACGTTTTCGAGCCACTGCAAATACGTTTACTTCTGCAATGACGGAACATCGCTCCGTGTGCCTGAAAGTTGAAATTCCGGAGTTACAACCAGACGACACTGTTTCGAAACAATGGAAAACTCGTCTCATCTCGTGAAAAACACCTGGGCACAAAACCCGCTTGTTTTTTTTTTATTATTTTTATTGTACTTCGTTCACCTTCGACGTTACTGAAATCCCAAGGCAGCGTACCCTCGGGGCCTCGGTTCTTGCTTTTATCCCTCTTCTTCTTCTCTTTTTGTTCTTTTCTCTTTCTCATGCATCGCTATCCCCGTGCGTATGTATACATAAGCGCAGATGCTCCGTCTAGGTAAGCCGCCTTATACTCGTGTATTCGCACTGTTGCGCTTCAATCCCCATAGGTATTTTTGCGAACTATAACACGATGGACCGTACAACCGCGATATCGAGTACGTACGTATGTCGTGGTAGTAAGTATACACTGTGCGGAGGAATCTCGTCCTACCGCGAGAGCTGCAGGGGTGCTCACCCCGCACAGGGCGACGACGTCAGGTTTTCTATCGCCCCAGCTCGTTCCAGCTGATAATGGCGGTCATTTTTGTTCACATCATTAGGAGGGAGTAGAAAGTTGCACCACCGTGTCCTCGTAACACCGTGAAATGAGGTTACTTTTTATAGGTTATGAAAGTTTTTTGTAGGTAACTTTTTTTTAACGTTCTGAACTCTAAATTGTTTTGCTCCAGTAGGACAAAGGGCTCGTTGGCTATCAAATGTAGAAACAAGTCCACCAGGCCCCACGATTTCATGTTTTAAAAAAGCGTCAAAGTAAGCTCGAGTGTGAAGTTTGTTTGACAAGGCATTGAAATGCAACTTATGTCAAAGATTGAGGGTTACTTTGATACTACTTTAATCAAAATGTTTAATATCTGATGCATTGTATGTGGAATTAAACGAAAATGAACGATTTTTTACAATCACATTGTCATCTTTGTTAAGGAAACATTTTACAGAAAGATATCAAGTACCTAGGGTACTAATGTAGGCACCGGATCAGCCTTATCGTTATCGTTGACATCGAAATCAACTTGAGCAACGTTACAATCAACTTTAGCAATATTATAATAAACTTGAACCCCTTCGTTGGCAGAGAGAAATTCGACAAAATGTGCCCAAAATGGCAGGAAAATTTTTTTATCCTGAAAAATTGTACTGTGGGATTTTTGAGGGTACTGATTACGAATTTGAACTCGAAATTCAGGAATTCACAATGACGAACAAATATGGTGAATGAAAATACAAATAATACAGATTGATTTAGATGAAACTCGGTACAATAAGCTTCATATATTTCCACCTATTTATTGTATTATGCTCCATGTTATTGAATTCCTTCATTTTGAGTTCAGCATCACACTCAGCGTCCCCGAAAACCCCCGAGTACCAAGATTTATCCAAATCGAGCTGTTTTTTGCACTTTCGTCCGCCCTATTAGACCCGCCACTAAAAATTTTTGAATTTCATGTTCAGATACGTAATAAGCGACCGCGAAAATCCTAGAGTACCAATTTTTATCTAAATCGAATAAAGTTTTCAATTTCGCTCCGCCATTTTGAATTTCCAAATATAAGGTTCAGATTCGTAATAAGCGATCGCAAAAATCCCGGAGTACTAATTTTCATCTAAATCGAGTAAAGTTTTTGATTTTTGTCCGCCATTTTGAATTTCCAAATTTTGCCTTCAAATTAGGATTCAGCATGCCCAAAAAGCCCCGAGCGAGGCTCCGATTTCAAATCAGAGCAAGTTAAATTGGGAAGTAAAGGTTAACGCACTATTGCGTCAATGCCACACAGGGCACGGAATTATTTGACGCACTATTGCGTCAATGCCAACGAAGGGGTTAAGCAACGATTGTTACTCGCTGCGCTCACATTTAAACCGTATTTTGGCGCTCTGTTGAACTACCCCCAAAAACTGTTAGAGTTACGCTTAACGTCAATTTAACCTTGATTTACAGTACTCTTTTGAACTATCGCCATATTGAAGTTTACATCGTTGGAACGCAATGAAAATAGTTTTTCCCTTATTCCTCAATTCTTTTGATGGCACATTTCGTTTACAAGAGTCACTAACATTTTGAACGATCCTTACTAGGGATCCATTGGCCAAAAAAAAGTTCAGAAAGTAATCAAAATAAAGAAATTAATAAATGAAGGAGAATTGTTGTTGCGCCCCAACGATGAAAACTTCAAGAGAATTAACTAACTAGACATGGTCTTTTGATGTCATGGTTTCGAAGTTTGCATCGTTGGTATGCAACGAAAATCATTTTATCTCATTTCCCAAATTTCCTCAGGCAGATTTGAGCAGCGAAAACAGCGCGAAGGTTTTTCAGGCTCCTTATTTAGAGATTTACGAACTAAGTCTGCAAAGTATGATTTTGCATACGATGAAAATGAGAATATTAAGAATGTTTGTTGCATTCCAACGGTGCAAACTTCAACATCGTTTTGATGTGACGTCGCAGCTTCCATCGTTGGAAGGCAACGGAAATGATTGTTGTTTTTTTTTTCCAATTCCTAAATTTCCTTCGACAGATTCGAGCTACGGTAATCAGGCGATATATTTGTTCAGATATCTTATTTAGCGATCTACAACAAATCTGCGCGATATGATTTTGGCCAATGATGAAAATAAGAAATTGAGAAGAATTTCCGTTGCATTTCAACGATGCAAACTTCAGGCCCATTTTTTTATCCCATTACAAAATAAGCCTATGAACTTGTGACGTTGAAGTTTGCATCGCTGAAATGCAACGATATTTTTCTCTCCATTTTATCATCATTTAAAGCCTCTTCTGCAAGATGACATAAAAAATCTCTAACATCATTCGTTAAAACATCCGAACGATATTCACGGCGAAAATTGGCCGAAAAATATTTGAGCAATTTAGAAGAATGAATTTTCGTTGCGTTCCAACGATGCAAACCTCAACATCATATGAACCTCCAGTCTTCATTCATGCTGTTGAAGTTGTCATCGTTCGAAGGCAACGAACGTTCTTTCCTGTTTTTTCTCCACTTTTATCGTTATCCAAAAGATTTTTCGGTAGAGTTTGTAGGTTTCTAATGAGGTTCTGAAAAAAAGTTTTTCGTTACTTTGATCTGGCAAACAATAAATGTGTAATTGGAAGAAATATTTCGTTGCACTCCAACGGTGCAAACTTCAACATCGTCTTCGTTCCTATAAAGCCTATGAACTTCCGGTCCTCATTCCTATGGAACCTATGAGGATCCAGTCTTCAGTCGTATGAAGCCTATCAGGGTCCAGTCTTCATTGATTTCTGCTTATCATCGAAATCGTATCGTTCTCGAACATATCGACTTTATCGAGACGAAGATCGATGTTGGAATGTAACTGATCGAAGATGTGATGATGGCGATGACGATGATCGTAGATAGCGCGCGATAGCCCCCCCCCCCCCCCCGCCCTGAAGAAATTAAATCGCGAGTAAGATGCAACGAGTTGGGAGCCCCAGCGCGGATTCTTCGACCTCCAAGCAGGACAGCCGATGTCTCGCAAGGCATACGAGTTCCGAGTATGCACGGGCTGCGTGTACGTAAATTCTGCACGCTTCGCGGTGGCCTTGAGTGACAGCCAGTCGAGTACGCGAGCTACTATTTTATTTCCTTCCTTTTCTCCTCGTCCTTTCAATAATTCTTTGATCGACTACCAACGATGCGGTAAATCATCGCCTACACCGCGCAAATGAGTCACCCTGGCCGCTGACAGAGTCGACCGAGCAAAATACCTGGACGACCGAGCGATCCACGGTGAAGGGTGCTAAGTGGATTATTCGTTGGAAATCAATGTGGGCGCACTGTTGGATAATTCGCGAATCGGGCAAAATTTTTGTGCATAACTTCCTTCTGTCGAAAAAATTAAAATCCTCGAAGAATTTTTCACAACGACGCCCCTCGAATTTGAGTTTTTTCATATCTGCGAGAATATTGATTTTAGAGAACACACTGTCTTATGAAAGTTGACCCTTTTGTGATACTCTAGCGAAAAGGTCGTAAGCATTTCTAACGAATATGCAAAACTTGGCTGTGGAAAAGGAAAATCAATTCGTTGTGGTTAATATTCTTTTTCTTCGTTTTTATTTACTATTTTCGCATTGGTTTTCGTATTTTTGTTTCTTTTTAAAATCCTTATTGAAGTAACGACAAAAAGACCGTAAGCATTTCCAACGAATATGCAAAACTTGGCTTTGAAAGGTAAAACTAATTTGTTGTGATGCTTTTTTTTTCTTCGCTTTCATTTACTATTTTGGTAATATTTTTCGTTTTTTTTTAAATCCTTATGGAAGGAAGGACAACGAAATACTATTTTCCAGGATAACATCTAATGATTTTTTTCATTTGTAAAATTGCTTTTCGTCTAACTTGGATTGAATGAAAACTGAGGTATGAAATTTTATGGTGTTGAAGTTTGCCTCGTTAGAATGCAACGACCATCCCTATTTATTTTTTTATTTCCGTATTTTGATTACAATCTAAACTCTTTTCTTGCATTTTTAGGTTCTAGATCCTTGATAAGGATCTTGAGAGACATTTAAATATTTGTAGCCCAAAAGTGGCAAAAAAAATCGGGCTATAAAAAAAAAACGATTTCGTTGTATTGCAACGATACAAACTTCATGCTGTTGGAATTTGCATCGTTGGAATGCAATAATAACAATTTTGTATCGTTTCCTAAATTTCCTCAGGCAGATTTCAGCCGCGAAAATTACGCAGAGCTTTTTTAAGATTCTTATTTAGCGATCTACGAGCTGAATCAGCAAAATGTGATTTTGGATAAAGGTTAAAATAAGAATATGAAAAATGCGATGGAGTTTTGAGGGTTGACCGCATCCAAAAAATTCTTCGACGGTTTTAATATCTGAGATTAAAAAAAAAATGAATTTGCACGGAAATTCATTCATAATTTGCAATCATGATACTCCAATGGTACAGGCGGGACGGAGAAGGGGCGACGCTTAGTTTGATACTTAATAAATTATTAACGAGGCTTCAAACAACACGCGACAAAGTTATCCGCGCAGTCCTCTCATGAAGGTTTCATAAATTCAACTTAGCGTAACTAGGTTGTCCGTATCTCCGGAATCGATATGCCTCAACCGAAGTAGATTTAATGGAACGAGCTAATCGAATGCAACGACCTACAATTTTCCAGATTTTTCGGACCAACAGTTGAAATATTGGTGCGGGGGTGGCACATTGCTCACCACTTTGAACTTGAAATCTCGCCAGCTGGGCTGCAGAAAAGAAGATAGTAAACGAAACCTCGATTTCTTTTCGAAAGATCTGTCCAATGACCCCACACTAGAAGGTTGAAGATTTCATCGTTAAAATGCGCCTAAAAGTCGTTTTTTGCTTTCAACTTTAACTTTTTTTTCCAATTTTTGGTGTTACCCAAGTAATAATGATATCGAAAAAAGCTCAAGTACCTTAGATCTGGCAAAAAAAATGGCATCCAAAACTTGATATTCCGCTAGCGGGTCTGTACGAAGAAAAATAGTCATTGAAACCACGATTTCATTTAAAAATATCTGCCCAATGACCCTACACTGAAATGTTGAAGTTTCGACGAAAAGTCTTTTTTGTTTCGACTTTTTCTCCAATTTTTATTGCCGTGCAAAGTCATTTTCGAGAGTTTCGAGTTGCAGGTATCTGCGTCTCTGCGACCTCGAAAAAGAGGCCAATGTCTCGTAGATGTCGACAATTGATGTTCGTCAATTGGTTCGTCAAGTGGCAGATCGGTACCATCTTTGGAGGTAATGGCGAGGGGCTGTTCACTATTAAGTGAGGTGCGGAAGAGATTTCCGTGTGAAGTCGATTTCATATGATTTTTGTGATTTCATAAGTGATTCAAGCTATTTTTAAAGTCATGTGATTTCACGTAGTTTCAGTTGATTTCAATTGATTTGATTCGAATTCGTCAACTCGGTTTCAAGCGATTGCTGAAATCATTGGAGGGAGAAAAAAATCGTAAAATGGTTAAATTTCTTTTTTATTGACTACTCTTGTGACTGAAATTGGAATTAAAATTTTTTTAAATGAAAAATGTGATTAAAAAAGACACCGATATAGATATTAAAAGAAATGTTTAATTTTTTCATACAGAGTCACGTCAATTGACATGACTCTGTATGAACTGGCGCGTGCACTGGCGTTAAGCCGCAGACTAACCGCTCGAACGCACGGACAATGGACTAAGCTATGAAAAATCATAATAACATTTCTTTGTTTCGAGAATCCGATGATTTCTAGCGATTTCGTGAATCAAGTGATTTCATGCTGATTTCAGACGACTTCAAGAAACTTAAACCTGATTTCAGGGGATTCCAACCACATTCGGATAATGTTGATTTAGTAAGACGGTTCGCGATTTCAGGCGATTTATTGTGATTTTGCATTCGATTTCGAACAGAAGTGCTTGAAGGATTTCACAAGTGAATGGCCCCTCGGGTAATGGACTTTGAAGTATCCGCGTTGAAAGGGACTGTGGAAAGTGTGCCGAATAGGCGAGACAAGATATTGGGCATGTTGAAAAGAGGAACTATCAGTGCACCGGTGGGGATTCGCATACGTGGTTGGGATCGCGGCGAAATAACCAGCGAACCAGGGAACGAAGGGAGCTGGGTCGTGAAACGGTGGAGCAGCGGTCACCAGCAGGGTACAGAGCGAGCACGGAATGCAGTTCCGTAGTGGCGCTCAACTTGACTCGGGGCGAACTTAATTCACACGCTAGCCGGCTATGTGTGGGGCTCATCTCTCCCTACTCGCCCTTTTGACTCCCGACCCCATTCGCCACGATGTCTATTCGCTGCTGCGAGCTCTGCACGCTCTACTGCTCATCAGGACGACCTCGTTGCCTATTTATTCGCAGTCAGCCCCTACTATGTACCCGCTCGCCTATGTGCCAGGGGGCTCATCGTCACAACGTACACCGGCAAACCATTTGTGCTCCTCGTACGCTTGTAAGTTTGCAGCCGCAACAACAAGAGCGAAACAGATCGCGGCTCTCCTATTGACAGCTAATAATAACTTAAAGGGGAGCTTATTTTTGTATCGCTTCTTCTAAGGATGTTGAAGCCCTATGAAACATGTTAATGCTAATTGTTCAATAAATAGCTTCTTAATCGTCATGAAATTTTTACACGACCTCCTGAATACTTCGTGTAAAAACATACCAAATTTTCGGAGTTCCATCATCGTTACTTCAACCTCCTTAAGGGTTGAAATAAAAAATGATAAGAAAATTCGGAAAATTTCGTATGTTTTTGTATGAAGTATTTAAGACGTCGTGTTAAAATTTCACGACGATTAGGAAGCTCGTTATTATATATATATAATAGAGTTTTATTTGCACAACTTGTTATAAAGTTTTTTACAAAGTCTCTTTTCTTACAATCAATCTCGTTCACGAACTTACACCTAACTTACGTCTAAAATTCTAACCTATATCCTAACCACTACTGATCGCAGTCGCTCTCATCTTTTTCCTCTTTTTTCATTTTTGCACATAATGCCTCTATTTCTTTGAAGTAGCGGCAAATTCCCACATTTATTTTCCCGCTTAACATATTAATGATCTCCCCCTTTATCGCAACCTCGTCAACTCCTTGTATCCACTCCTCCGCTCTCTTTTGGCATCATTTCCCAGCCTTTTTTGCAAATTAGGAGGTGCTCCACCGTCTCAAATTTCTCCTCACAAATCCTACACCGCCAATTTTTCTCCCCCTTCTTTCCCGCCCTCCATACATTTCCACATCTTATTCTTGCCCACAATTCTTTCTCCCTACCCTTCACTCCTTCCTCCTTCCTGTATTTCCATGCGCTTTCTTCGTTCTCCACCAAGTACTTGTATAAACTATTGTATGATGATTTTTGTACTCTTTGGAAGCTCGTTATTAAAAAATTAACATTTTGTTAAGAACAATTTTTGAAAGAAATAAAAAAAAATTTATCAATAAACTTCGTTTTGTTTCCGTTGCTTTCAGTATATTGTAGATATTATAAAATTGAGAGGTCAAAAAAAAAACTTATTGCAAAGTTACATCAGTTTCCATAAAACAACATTTTATTTGTGAATGTTAATTGTTCAATAACGAGCTTCCTAGTTGTCGTGAAATTTTTACACGACCTCTGAAATACTTCATACAAAAACATACCAAATTTTCAGAATTTTATCATCATTTGCGATTTGGGACTCAACATCCTTCTAAGCATAACAGCCCTGTCATTCGCAATGAGATTGAAGTTTCCATCGTTGGGGTCAGATGGACAATTATTTTTCCATTCCTCGAACTCATTTCGCCAAATCTTCGATACGAAAATGACGGAATCGTTTTTTACTTCGCTCGATCGGAAATCTTGAGTTTTTTATCGGCAGATGAAGATTTTGCGAACTAGTCGAAATGAAGAAATTAAAATATCACAGAGGAATTTTCGTTGCGATCCGACGATGTAGACTTCAAGGACATTGTTCGCAATGATTTTTAGGAAGATAAAAATTGCGAGGTTCCAGCTTGCATCGAACGAAATTACGTGACGTTCAAGTTTGCATTGTTCGAATGCAACGAGTTTCTTATTTATTTTTTATTTCTTCACTCTTATCACCAGCCGCAGCCTTCTTTGCAAATCGAGGTCGTAAATTACTAATAAGAATACGTAGTTTGCAACGAAAATTAATTTTTCTCAATTATTCAAGTTTTTGGCCAATTTAGGCGGCGAAAGTCGGCCAAAAAAAAATTGCGTAATTTGGAAGAATTAATATTCGTTGAATTCCAACGATGCAGACTTCAATATCGTGAAACGACATTTTTTTTGTTCATTTTTTTAGCTTCTTCGCTTTCAGTTGACGAAAATGGAGCAAACATTTTTACGGTTTTCAAATCGGAGCAAGTTAAATAGGGAAATAAAGGTTGACGCACTATTGCGTCAATGCCACGCAGGGCACGAAATTATATGACGCACTATTGCGTCAATGCCAACGAAGGGGTTAATAAGAATAAGGAAATAAAAGTGAAAAACTCGATACGAAGTTATTGAAGCATTAAAGTTATCGACACTTTTGAGTTATTTAAAAAAAGTTATTGAAACTATAAGTTTATTAGTATTTATTTGTTATAAATTATTCTTATAGTATTTATTTATCTATTTATCACAAGTCATTATTCTAGTATATTTGTTAAATTATATTATTATAAGTTATTAAAACGATAAATATTGGGTTATTTTTAAAAGTTATCAAAAATTCTATACTTCGAAGTTATTAAAAGAATTTACGTTGCACCGCAACGATGGAGACGTCGACACCATGAAAAATGTCAATGTGGAGTAGGTCATTCCGACGTAGCCGGTTTTATATTCAATAAATCATTCCAATGCCACAAAAAATGAACTATTCAAATTTATTATGACAACTCAACGATTTATCATCAATTTCAATATTTAATTCGCAGTTGGTGAACTATGTTTGTACGTGATATTAAAGAAATTGAGTTTTTCACAATTTTACAGTCCGAGAAAAACTCAACAGAAAATTCCAATAGCCAGAATCGCTTCCTAGCTCGAGAAAAAAGAGTTGGCAAGCTAACGGCACTTGTTTCACGCCCATTGCAAACTTGCGCCGAGAAACGAGACTAGTTGGAGTAACAGTTACAACTCTTCAATTTCTCGTACTATTTTTATAGCCATTGCTTTATGGCGGGAGGAGTGGTTCACCAATGGTAATGGATACTGCATTTTTATTATACGTACATACCCGCAGTCGGACTTACATTTCAAACTTTCCATAAGTTCCACCGCATCGTTTCCGGGGAAAAAAAATTAAAGTCTAGGCAAGTTAGTACAGTTACATAAGATTTTTACAAGAAGCTATTCTAAATTCCACAAATATTACTATATTTTTTTTCGAACGCGATGTATTGGATATTATTTTTAAACAATTGAAGCCGAATTTTCATCGCGTATATTGGAGGCTCGAAAATACAAGTATCCTTGTGCATTCATTGGGAAAATGCTCGATCAGCTTCAATCAGCCCCCAAACAAAAGTATATTGCTTTAAACGTAAAAAAAAAATATTAAAAAAAAGAAGCTTTTATATAATGTACTAAGAAGTAGAAAATATTTTTTCTACCAAGTCACCTATACGTCACTACAAAAAAAATATGGGGCCCTCAACTTTTTCAATGTTTAGTAAATTTTATCAATTCAGTTTCATTAGCCGTATTTAATTTGGCACAATGGTAATTAGAGAAATTATTATCACACGTTTATACTCAGTTTCAGGATTTTTATTTAAGAAACCTAAGTTTATTTCACAGTAAATTAAGAACAGTTGACGTGTTAAGGGGTTACCCCCACTTGCGATTTTGAAAAAATCGATTTTTTTTATTGCATTTTTTTGAAGTACAAGTATCTGAGAATATGTCCTGAAAATTTCAAGTCGATCCGAACGAAATTGACTGAGATATGAGCGTTGAAAGAGAAGAATCCGTGAATTGAAGAACTGAAATTGAAACTTTAAACGCGTTTTTCTCAAACTGGCATTTCTGAAGTCGGTGACCAAGATTACTCGAACACTAATGAACCGATCTTCTTGAAATTTTGCAGGCTTATTTAATACATAAAAATGTAGTCTTTAATCGTTCGATTTTTTTTTTTCGAAAAAAAAATGGCCGTTTTATAGCCAAAAAACGGCAGTTTTTTTCGTTAAAATCGAACCATTAACTTTGACTGTCCGCCATTTTGTGAAAAATGAATATTTTTTAAAATCCTTCGATTAAAGACTAGTTTATACTTATATTTGACTAAATCCATCCGCATTTTTTTTTCAGATGATCCACTTCGCCGCAATGTTGGTCACCGCAAACCGTGTATATAAAAACATTATTTCATTGACGGCCATTTGCCACTAAACAATGTAATATTTTTCAATAAAAAAATTACTGAAAGTTCTTCAAGATGTTCTTTAAGATGGTATATTGATCGATTAAAAAAGTTTTGTAATTTTCTTTAAAAAAATTCATGAAAAAGGCCTTTTTTTGCGCTACAAGTGGGGGTAACGCCTTAACGGATTTGCGTAAATTAAACATTATATGTCTAAAGTTTAAGCGCCCCAAGCTTTTATTTATAGTCACATATAGGTGGCTTGGTAAAAAAAAAAAAGATTTTCTACTTTTTAGTATATTAAATAAAAGCTTGTTTTTTGAAAATATTGCTTTTACGTATAAATTATTTTCTACTTTTTAGTCTTTGATTGGTTTGACTAGTTAGTTGTTACCAGTAGTTTACTAGTTTTTACGTTAGGAATACGGAATGCTTGTAAAAAATAAAGACTAATTGCCGCATATAAACTTTTCGTTAGTTAGTTAGTTAATGAGATTTTGTATGGATATCGCTAATTTTACATGAAAAAGTCGAAAATTGTATGGATATTTAAAAAAACGTTTATTCGTGCGTTGTCACGTAAATTACGTGTTTACGAATTTGTTTGTATGTGTTAGTGAGCTTTCATACAGATGATTAGATATCGCTAATTTTACATGAAAAGTCGAAAATTGTATGGAAATATTTTCTTAAAGTTTATTCATGACTTGTCACGTTTTAGAAGCATGTTTGCAAAATTTCAGAGCTCCAAGCAGTCGGGAAGTGGGTGAAACATCGATTTTCCGTTTTGCATCTCACGGAAAGTCAAGTCAAATAAAAGCCGGTGAAAATATCCATTCGTCACTCTAATAGTCTTACAAAGACGACTCGAAGCGTGTTCGAAATCAATCCCGCTTAGTTTCACTTTTCACCTTCACCTCATCCGAGAGTTCCGACTGGTCGGTGAATTTTCAGACGGCCAATCGTGTCGCCTCGGTAACGACGCGAGATTGAAAAGTGAAAGCAATTGTTCCCCAAATTGTGACTCGTTTGCTTTTTTTTTTTTCCACCTCGTCCGGTACTTTTCGCAGCGAACTGTTTCTGGCGAGGCGGAGCTGCGTGTATGCCGAAAGTAATGACTTTGAGAGAAGTGATTGGGGCACGCCATATTTGTGAGCGGTGGCGCGAGGAATCGAGTAACAAAAGGAATTAAGGGGTTAGGCTACTGCGAAAGTGACGAAGACTCGTTCGTCGATCGAGGCAACTCAAATTGGAAAGTCCATCATATGATGATGTCGAAGTTTCCATCGTCGAAATGCAAGAAAAGTTAATTTTTCTTCCACTGCTTAAATTTTTTTCCGCGATTCACGGTACGAAAATTAACCAAATCGTTTTTCTTATCTTTATTACAGATCTACTATCTGAATACATATAGAAAATTATATATCGTGATCAAAATTAAGAAATAAAAAAAAATAGAAAAGAACTTCGGTTCCATTTAACGAACTCACGTTTTTCTTCTCAACGTTTTTTTTTTCATTCGTAATTAACAATAATGCAATTTTTCCTCAAAGAAGCGGAAAAAATTCAACAAATTTCTTCGATGATTGAAACACGATAACAAAAAAAAGTTCGATCAATTCTGCGTCAACATTATTTATTTAAAAAAAATTAAAAAACTCGTTTTGTTTATTTCAGATCAACCGGGTGGCCAAAATCAAGTCAGCCCCTCACGATTGAAGGTCGAGATTGCTTATAACTTCTTTAAATATCAATATTGTTTCGCAAAATTTAGCACAAAACTTTACTATGGTACGTACGAATAAATGTGTAAAACGATTTTTCGACCATCTTTAACCTTAAAAAATAATTTTTCGATGGGCCTGAAGTTAGCATTGTTGGATTCAAACGAAACATTTTCAATATTCTTTATTTTTCATTATTTTTTTTCACGTCAATTTTTACTCCAAAATACCTGTAGAGGCCAAACCGTTCCAAAAAATTTGGTGGGCCAGTGTCCACCCTTATTGAGGGGTTGAAAATGAAAAAAAAACGGTAAATATTCGGAAGTGGGGCCCCTGCTAGAATCAAGCTAATTTTCTTCAAGGGTTCGAACAAACCCAAACAATCCCAAGCAACCCCAAACAATCCCAAGCAACCCCAAACAACCCTAAACAACCTAAAACAACCTCAAACAACCCCAAACAAAAATTTGCCTGATTCTAGCAGGAGCCCCACTTCCGAATATTTACCGTCACTGCAAATCGGAAACGAAAACGAAAAAAAAGGAAAAAAAAAAATGAAACTGAAAAATTAGCAACGATTTCAAACTTGCGAAACCCACTCTCATAACTTCTCTAATTATCAATATTTCTCAATGAATTTTGCTACGCAACTTTGTCAATATACATACAAATAAATGTGCCAAACGAATTTTCAATCATTTTGCTTATACCTTCAAATAACTTTCTCCAAAAGAACTCTCAAACGACTCTTTCAAATAACGTAGACTAACCCCTTAAACATCAAACCCTACGGCATGCGATATATCCTTTTTCTCTTTCTGCTTTTTATTCCCAATCTTTCTGATTTTTCCTCGCCCGAATTCCACAGCACAACTCCAGATGGGACCGCGTAAGCTCATCCGGACCAAATAGGCACGCAATATTTTCTTTTTGGCCCGATGGCTCGTGCGTTTTCTCCGAAAAGAAAAAAAAAAAAAATCCCACCCAGTCTCGATAACGTATTGCCGATGGATGAAGCGATCCCAGAAGACCCAACCCTCTAATTGGATGAGAAAAAAATGAGCTGGAAAATGACGAGGACGGATGGGGCTGGGCGGGTGGAAGAAACGTCATGAACGGCTGGTCAAAACCGAAGAGAGGTTGCTACGCCGACTGGTTGCGGATTTCACGTAACGCGAGAAAAAGAACGGTGGTTCCCAGGTACGCGAAGAGAACGACGCAGACGATGCCAGAGTAGTTGCGGTTGAGTACGAAAGTTACCATATAGCCAGGTCGATATCAGCTTCGAGTATTAACCAGACATCTACCGACCATTCACAAAACATTCACCTCAAGCCGTACCCCTTCTACGTGTTGGCCGGACCGGTGAGTAGGGAGCTACCTCCCCTCGTCCTCCCGCTCCTCGCGACCGTATACTTGTCAATTTCAGGCACGAGATCGCAACACCGATGTACCCCCAAATACGCTGGGCACCGAATCACGAATGTCACTTGGTGTTCCACGATTCGGAATATCCAAATGATCGACTGCATTGACGGTGACAGCATCGAGGCTAAAGTCTCGAATGTCGAAATTCATGACGTTGGAGCTTGCATCGTCGGAATGGAACGACATGCAGGGTTGTATGAAAATTCTGCATGGATCTTTTTTTATAAAGTTTCCTTAACATTTGAGGTTGAAAAGAAGACTTCTTTAGATGAAACGAATAAGCAAGAGTATTTTTTTTTAACCGGGTTTTATCGTTTGTAGAAGTGGCATGCGAAAAACTGAAAGGAGATGATTTTTATTTCGAAAACCGTGGGATTTTTACTAAACTGAAACTCCAGGATATAGCAGGACATGATCTGACCTATCGACAGCTGCATGATTATCCATTCATAACAAAAGACTTTCTTTATTTTTATCATTTTCTTTTTTTCCCTTCTTTTTATTTATTTTTCTTATCTATCTTGTTTCTGTAAAATTTCTTTATTTTTATTAACATCCACAGTTTTTTTTTTGGCAAATCCAGGTCGTATATTTCTAATGAAAATACGTAAACACATGTGGCGACTTTCACAGCCTAAATCGGCCAAACAAATTTGATTAATTAAGGGGCTAGATCTGCCTGGATGCCCGAAAAAAAGGCCAAGTTCCGTATTTTTTTCTGGAAAACGGTTGGTGAAAGAAATGCATTTTTTCAAACAAAGGTACATGACAGCCTTAAAAAAAAATCACGCGAAAAAGAGAAATACAACATGACCGCCGGCAGATGAAACTGTTTTCGAAGTCGGTGGACATGATATCTCGAGAACCAATTGATGGATTATTTCCAAATTTACAGAAGATAGGATGAGAAACATTTAAAGGTCGTTGACGATCTAACTTTTTGAAAAGCGATCTTCATTTTTTACCAGTTGCGTAAAAATGACGACTTTTTTCATAGATTTCGTATGCTCGAGTTTCAATTCGTCGCCACTTTGTTAAAAAGAATTATTTAAGAAAATCGACGATCGTCAACGACTCGTATTTATTGTTAACTTGAATAACCCGTTTGGTTTTTCGATTTCGGATGGACCGTTTAAGCTGGAGAGTGTCCACCGCGAAACGTGGCGAAAAAAATTCATCATCTGCGATGTTTTTGTTGTTTTTCTGTATTTTATCGTATTTTTTTCGGCTCTCAATATATGACATTAGCGTTAAAAAAAAATGGGTTTCTTTTTCACCGACCGTTTCCCCGAAAAAAAGAATCGGAATTTGGCCATTTTTTAGGGCCTCTAGGTAGATGTAGTCCTTTAGAAAAAATCAATATTCGTTGCATTCCAACGATGTAAACTTCAACGACATGAAATAGAACTGCCTTTTGGCTCATCCTAGATCGCTACAAATCCAAAAATCTTTCCACACAAGTATGAGCAAAATTGTGTTAAAAAAGTATGAAGACTTGATAAAAACATTTGACGGGTAAAAATATTTTGTAATGCAGAAAAGAATAACTGTTTGGCAGTGTGTCCGGAGGTATGAAAAAAAGAGCCTGCTCAACTGACCTTAGGGTCGAAGTTGAAGACACGTTCGGGCCTAAAAGGGCACTCGAGACCACACTTGCAAGTCCCCGGAGTCGTCAGATACTCCTTGAGTTGGCTGAGCGAACCAAGAGCCGTGCTGCTGGGACTGAAACATAATTAATATTCGACGTGATTATACTGACGTAAATGCACCGATCGTTCGTTCGATTGTTCGTCACTGCTCAATTATGTGAATTATCTTTATACCATTCCAACTCAGCCGACCGTGACTCGCAGCAAGCGACACATTATGCTTATTTTCCTCTCAAAGTGGCATCAGTACATTATTCCTTTTGTATCTGACACAAAGGGTTATTGTAATGAGCTATGGATTTTAAAAGATGCGAATGCCATTACATCGCTATTCAAGTGTATAGAGATATTAAAAACATGTTTTTAAAACCATTTATTATTCTGACGGAAAAAAATGAAAAATCAACAATTCCCAGAATTATTCTTCCAACTACGAAGTCGTTTTTTGTTTAACATTAATTCACGTTAAGGGGTCAGACTATGATGATCGCATTTCTTTTGACATATCTTCGGTATGAAGATCCCTCAATCATTTTTTAAGTCGCTTATTTCGAGATCTATATATTAAATGAGCGAAAGAAGATTTTGTATTCGAAACGGTGTACACGATTTCTCGACATTCAATGAACGGATCGACTTGAAATTTGGTTGACTTAGTTAGTAGGATAGTAGTTTAGTCTTGACCGACGTTTTTCTTCTTAACTATTTTTTTTCATTTGCTATTAACAATAATAATGTCGTCTTTCTTCGAAAAATGGGGGAAAATTTTTAAAAAATATTTTTTTGGTGATTGAAACACGATAGCAAAGAGAAGCTCGGTCAAGTCTTAGCCAATATTACCTACTCTAAGATAAAAACTCGATTTTTCGTTTCGGATCAACCGGGTGGCCAAAATCAAGTACACCGTTGATCCCCTCACGTTCTAAGGTCCTACACAATATTGCTTATAACTTCTTTAATTATTTATATTTATTAATGAAATTTGGTGCCCAACTTTGTTAATGTACATACAAATAAAAGTTCAAACGATTTTCCAATCATCTTACTTATCCCTTTAAAATCAATTTTTGAAATAACCTCAATTTTCAGATCGTCGCAGTACCCTAATCCCTTTATTTTAATAAGATTGAAGTTTGCATCGGTGGAATGCAACGAAAAAATTCGTACTTCTGAATTCCTTGTATTTCTTTTGGCAGACTTTGCCCTACAATAAGCCATCAAGCATTTTAAAAAATATTCATCTAGCTATTTACGATATAATTTTATTTTAAAAAAAAGTCTTCTACGATGATAAAAATATGGAAAATGAATTGTAAAAAGGATCTTTCTATGCGTTCCAACGCTGCAAACTTCAACATCATCCATTTGGCATGTCCCAAAATATTCTTGAACGGACTCAGACGCATTTCGCCGATCTCAGACAAATTTTAGGAAGTCGTACGAGTGCGTACACTTCTGCAGGCGGCCTAACTGAATGAATGCAACGGACGATAGATATGAGATTGAAGTTTACATCATTAGAATTCAACGAAAAATACTATTCCTGAATTTCCTCAATTTCTTTTGGTGGATTTTGCCTACAAAAAATCCTTCAGCAATTTTTTTAAATACCTATATAGCGATTGACAATATAAATCTCTATAAAAAAAAGATCTGTGATAATAAAAATAAAGAAAATAACATGGAAAAAAGAAAACTTCAAGACCCTCGATAGGCAAAGGTCACTTTCGATTACTTTTCCGCTCCGCAACAATGCATGTAGAAAAAAACGACAGATATAAAAAAAAGTTGTACACCAAGCTCTTCCTGTTATTGCATTGCAATGTTCCCAAAGTGATATTCGATAGGTCGAAAAAAAGAATGAATTGCCAGCAGACCAAAATGAGATCAAGGGGGCTTGATAGGTATTGCCGATATAAGGAAAGGACAACAAGAGCGCGTTGCTTCCGCAAAGTGAATATAAGGCGAAGGGATGTGGCTAGCCGCAGAAGCCGGAGGCCGTACAATACACATGTGTATTATACTTGAAGGTGTGGGTGGTGAAGCTTGAAAGCTGAGGGGGCGTGTAAAAGTCGATAAAAATTATTTCGACCGCCAACCCCGGTGAAGACCGAGATTCCAGACGGAATGAAGTTTGATTCGACGCTGAACGAATCTTGTTAAGGTGATGCGAAACATATTATGTGTGTCTCTCTACCGTCAGCTCTCTCTCTCTCTCTCTCTCTCTCTCTCTCTCTCTCTCTCTCTCTCTCTCTCTCTCTCTCTCTCTCCCTCTCTCTCTCGAGCCCATATCCGCTTTGCACCATCTTAACGTTGAACGGAGGCCACCAAAGTAGATTTGCGTCAGTCAAAGAAGTGGAATACACTCTGCGTCAAAATGGAAAGAAATCGTGGTGGAAATCTCGCTATAGACTTTGGCGTTCATGGTGATAAATATTCTCAACGATTTGACCCTATAGGGGAATCTCCCTAAATCAAATAAATCACTGGAGTGTAATTTCCTTACAATTGGTTATTTACAAACCCGTACATTTTTGCACATGACCAAGAGGTCGGGGTTCTAATCTGGACGACAATTTCTAATCTGGAAATATCATTGAAACGTTCGCTTCTCAAGATAAGGAAGATATCAACCCTCGGTTGATTTTGATCAATCAGTACCCTCGGTTTGCTCGAAACTGCACTAAAAGTATTGAAGCCGTCTCAAAAATGACGCAGAAAATCTTAGATCTTAAGGGGTCTTCTAACTTTAAACGCTAAAAAGGCAGCTTTCATGCATTTTTTTGATAGGTTTATATTATGGATATTGATATAAAAGTTGTTACCCTCAATAAATACTTTCGAAATGCATTTTTTTTAAATTGTATGTATTTATCTAACCCAAACAAACTTTAAACGCGTTTTTCTCGAAACAAACTTTTATCGACAGCTTGTTGATAAAATCTTCGAAACTACTGAACCCATCCTTACTAAATGTTAACCACACATTCTTTACAACTATAGCTATAGCGCATATCAAGGATTTTTTAAATTTTGATCCTTACTTTTTTTTTGCCAAAAACGGTGAAAAAAACACGTTCTTTTGTTTTTCGAAAAATGTCCGCCATTTTGATATTTTTGCATATATCAAAAATCGTATGGTACGTGCTATAGCCATTAACATACCGAATCGAAAACTTATTGATTTTTTTTGTTTCGGATCATCCATCTCCAACATTTCATCAACAGCGCCGACCTACAATTTTTTAGGACATTTTTTTAACTACCATTTTCGTCTGTAAATAGTGACGTGAGTAAATGAAATTTAAAAAAAATGTATTTCAAAAGTGTATTTATTAAGTGTAACAACTTTGATATCAATATCTATACAGAGAGAGAAATGTATAATAACTTCAACCATATTGCAACGATATTTTATAGTACCCAGAGGGAACAATAATATTTTATAGTCATATTTACACCCGAAAATATAGTACTGCTTATGATATTTTAGTAGTTGTGTTAACTATGCTCATATGTTAACCGCGACCAGCAATCTTTCAAACATACGTTGATTGTCAATGCTATATACTATAGTAGGTTTTCATAAAATGAATGATTCCTTACACTGTCAAAAAATAGTGATTTCTACAATACTGAATGGTATGTCTACTTAATGTATATTTAGTAGATAATTTAGTTTCATAAATTTCTATCTACTAAATGTATATCTACTAAATGTATCTACTATCTGTATCTACTATATTGTATCTACTATCTACTAAATGTACATTTAGTAGATAATTTAGTATCATAAATTCAAAAATTCAAAAATGTTCCATTGAGATTGAAAATTAAAAAATGTTCACCTGAGATTGACCTGCATGATCGTTTTCCATGATTTGTTATTCCCTGACCTCGTGAAATGATTCCTATCGAAGAAAATATTTCACCTACATGGAGATTCGAACCTAGGACCTACCTATCTACACTCACGCACGCTGCCACTATGCTACCCGATACTTACGTTATTTCGATCGTAGATTTGGCATAACGGATCAAAGTAATTCCAGCTGCAATTCCGAATAGCTGTTACCTCTGACATAGGTGGAATTTTGCACAGATTGCCTTTTTGATAATACATGTCACTGCTTAAATGGATTTTTTGGCGCAACCCAATTTATCCGCCAATTTTTTGGCGCAACCCAAAATATCGAATTCTCAAAACTGATAAATGAATGCGCTAATATATCTATATTGATCACAGCTTACGTATACTTTTCGCTTATAGTTGTGTTAACCATATTATGATTGCCGTGACAATAAACTATAGGGAATTCGACTATACTCTCTTTTACCATGAGCGTTTTTTGTAAATACTCTGCACTTTTTTCTCACAAGGAACATCCCTCAGGTGACACCCTTCGATTTTGTCGAAATTTGGATATGTTATAAAGCACCGAAAAGTAAGCGATGCGTATTTTTTTTTATCGGCGGGAAAACGGTTTTAAGGGGTGTAACCACCCCTCGAAAAAGGCGAGTCTAGGGGTAATATAGCATTTTCACACACCAGGAGTCCGCCGATTTTAATGAAACAAAAACGAAAATTCTTCTAATCCAAAGCAATGAAAAATCCACTAGTGACATTGCCAAAAAACATTAAAGACTGAACCACCCTAGAGATGTCTTTTTTCGAGGGGTGGTTTCACCCCTTAAAACCGTTTTTCCGCCGATAAAAAAAAATACGTATCGCTTACTTTTCGGTGCTTTATAACATATCCAAATTTCAACAAAATCGAAGGGTGTCACCCTAGGGATGTTCCTTGACAGTGCAATATAAAGCTATCAAAAAAATGCATGCGGATAGGCTTTTTTATCGTCTAAAGCGACCCCTCAAAGGTCCCGAAGCTGCGGCAACCCTTTCTTCGGTTAACGACGTGATTGGCTGGGGTACGACGTACGGAGACGTCGTTCGGCGCAGAAAGTAACGAGAGCGGAGTTTTTCGCGTAAGTTCGTGTTTTGCCATTGCGGAGCGAGAGAAAACCGCAAGAGGACGGTCGTCGTTATCGCTCGTAGGAGCGGGAGGAAGAAAAGAGTCGGAGGGTTCGGAGGGGTTTGGAGGGCGGATGGGCTTGCCGAGGAGCAAAGGTACGGCGGAGGGTGGCGGTGAATACGGCCGCGAGAACTTATTGATTACCAACTTGGACACGCGGCTGGGCAGGCGGGTGAGTGGCCCGAGTGATGAAGGACGCCGCCTTCGCCACAACTGGCGCCGCGGTGGTTGTCGTCGACTGGCGTAAGGGCGCGCATATACTTGTTTATTCTTAAGGGAAGGCGGTAAAATCGATCGGTCAAATCTCCGCTGCTCACTTTTGTCCGAAACAAGTGGCATATTGCTCGAACAAAGACTCTCACTTTGTCGTCCTTTCAATTGCGCCCAATACGAGACTTCTTTCGGAAACGCCGGTCGGCAGGCGAAAAAGTGAGAAACGGATTTTCACGTCGTTTGCAATGGAATTAAAGCTCGCATCGGTGGGATCCTACGTAAATATATTATTCTCTGTACTGCCCATTTTTTTGGCCCATTTACGCTGCAAACGATGGGCTTGAAGTTTGCATCGTTGGAATGCAACGAAATTTATTTTTTCATTTTCATTTTCATTTTATTACTTCATTTTCATTTTATTACTTCATTACTTCATTTTATTATTACTTTTCTTTATTACTACTTCTTCTTTATTATTAATTCTTTATTATTACTTTTATTACTTCATTACTTCATTTTATTACTTCTTAGGTTTCATTTTGTAGAATTTATTATCCGAAAATTCAAATGTGAAAAGAAAAATTTCGTGAAATAGCAAAAACGAGGAAATAAAAATACGAAAAAGGATTTTCGTTGCATTCCAACGATGCAAACTTCAAGACCGTCTGCAAACGTCACTGTGACGTTTTTGAGGATCCTTGTCCAAGGTTGTTACGCATTATTGACTCAAAAATTCCCCGACTTTTCCAGGTTTTCCATACAGGTTTTGCAGAAATTCCAGGTTTTTTTTCAGACTAGCCAGATTAGGGTAGAATAAAAAACACTTTCTTTTCATAAAACACATATTTTTTGAGTTAGAGAGATGGCTTTGTAAACGTTACAAACTATACGGAAAAATTATATACATAAAATTAGCAATGACTGATTTTTGTAAAAAAAAAACAACATTTTTAACCGACTTGAAGAAACAAAGGAAATTCTCAACTCGATCCTTCTATTGAAGAATTATGTTGAACTGGATAACATAATTTTTTTAAGACCAAATATATGGAAACTTGATAAAATTGATATTTATTTTTTTTAACTGAAATTCGAAACATAATTTAAACATTATAAAGTAAAAAAAAGACATTAAAAGCAAATACAGAACCGGTTCTTCATTATAAACAAAAGTTTGTACGCCGGTGAAAATAAACAAAAAATAAATATAAATATTTATCTATAATGATAAGGGCGTGGTTTTGTATCGACAGATCGAATACAAATGTATTTTTGCATCGTTCGAGTGCAAAGGAAATTCTTTACAATTTCTCATTTGCACTATTCGGCCAAAACCATAATTTGCAAACTTTCTGTAAAACGCTAAATACGAAGCCCATAAAATGCTTGCGTGATTTTCGTCGTTCGAATCTGCCAATGGAAATTTGGGTGATTAAAAAAAAATCTATTGTTCATTTTGAACGTAATCCCAATAGTATCACTAATGGGGTGTTTTTTTTTTTATTCAACAAAGTGTAGCTGTCAGTCAGTGCTGGCAGTCTCGAGTCAAAAAATGAGCCAATGAATTCTTCGTGGATTTCTAGATAATTATCGAGAAGAGTATTTTTACTCGTAAATAAAAAATGCAAATATTCTGAAAAACCCAATATTGGAGTACACGAGAGTAAGGCAGCGTCCGTCGAGCCAGAACACATAAAAATGTAATACACCTCGGCGTCGAGACGCTGCCGCGCCTCTTGATATATATATATATTTATGCATTACACAGTCTCGAATAGTAATGTAGCGATCGATAAGCTATTTGTGAATCATTATTCCAACGAGGCTAATGGAGTCGAAAAAAGTGTTAAAAGACAATTGGCCCATCGATGCAAAACCTGCCATGTATTGGAACACGAATAAAGAGGGTTCCGTAGTCGTTTCTTTGTGCAAGCATTGGAAACATGTACACGTTCAACTAATATGCAGTTATCATTGTTTATGTTGGACCACAATTATTCATTGCATACTAATTTCGATTTAAGGCCTTAGGCCACAGTAACGGGTATAAAATCATGTGCGAATTTAACAATGTTTTTTTTCGTATGAAAAAGTGATTCACTCATAAAATTAATTACACATCTATTTAGTATGAATATCAAGCTGTCAGAATTTTTTTTTTATCGATGTACAAAATAGCCGACTACTCGAAACTTCTCGAAACAGCTTTTTCCCAATTGGCGTGACAAATAACTTCAACAATTGTCACTCGATTTACTTCAAATTTAAAAGTTATGTTCTTTAAAAGTTATTTAAAAGTTATTTAAAAGTTATGTAAAGTTATGTTTTAAAAATTAATTTCTTCAGTTCGAATACCTACAACTTTTGAATAAAACAATATTTATCAAATTCCGTACGTACTTCTCTAGGTATTCTAATGTAGATTGACGAGAATTTTTGTTTTTTGTTCTAGGTAAAAAATTAACAAAAGAAAATATTAGTAGTTGGCGATTTTGTACATCGAAAAAAAATCTAACGGCTTGATATTCGTACTAAATGGATTTGTAATTAATTTTATGAGAGAATCACTTTTTGATACGAAAAAAAAAATTGTTAAATTCGCACATGATTTTATACCCGTTACTGTGGCCTAAGGCATTAATTTCAGGAGGTTGGAGCGCTCCAGTTGAGTTAAATAACCATCGCTGAATTTTTTATTCAATGAACCTCAAAAAATTCAAATGGGATATAAATTTATTCTGTGGATGCTAAATCTTCGTTAAGGGATGTATAAATAAATTAATATGTACATAAATTCAATAATAAATGGAAGTTGTGTAATTTTGTAATTTTGTGATGAAAAATTTTGTTTTTTTTTTACTATTGAGCACCGAGATAAACCATTTCTATAAACGGATTAACGCAAACTAAACCTTTGTAAGCATTTAGAGAAAAAAACCCATCTAGGCCATCATAAATCATATACTTGTCCTGTTATGAATCGATAATCCTTCAAGTGTCGATAGATCAGATCATGTCCTATATGCTGGAATTTCGGTTTAGCAAAAGTCCCACGGTTTTCGAGATTTTGGACTTTGTGTTAATATTTTTTTTTTAATCATCTGCTTTTAGATTTTCGCATGCCATTTCCACAAATTATGAGAATCGACAATAGCTGAGCAACTTTTCTAAGTAATTGGCACGATGTGCGTAGTAAATTTTTTTTACACCGCAGGCTTTCGAAGTTAGATGTTCGAATTGGTTTGTACAAAAATTCTGCATAAGATCTTTTTTTTCGTAGTTCCCTTAACATTTTAGGTTAAAAAGGATACTTTTCTAGACAAAACAAATAAGCAAGAGTATTTTTTTAAAAGCCGGATAAAAAAAAGTTATCATGTGTAAAACTGGCATGCGAAAAAACCAAACAGTTTGGTGAAAGATTACGAATCTTGGCTGGCGAGTGAAGAACATTGCTGTAAACGTCAATGTCCGCGAATTTGCCGTATTTCGGCAATATTAATTAACGCTAATGATCAATAACCTTGTGACAAATATAAATGGGCATAATTATATATTACTCAAAATTTCATTCTGGGTTACACCTTTTCAAGTTGGCAGTAACAAAAAAGTATTTCTTATTTACGCAATAAAAATGAAAAAATGCGCAGATTTGCCCTTTAATCATATATTTCACGAAAAATTCACATCTGCAGGATAAATACCTCGCATGCATTTTTTTGGATGTGCGTCGAAAAAAAAAAATTCGCAAAGCGTCATTTGACTCAACTGGACCGGTCGAAATCCTTTAAAAAGTAACCAAAAGCGACGACGTTGAAGTTTGCGTCGTTGGAATGCAACAAAAATGATTTTTTTTCATTCCCCAATTTTCTTTTGGCAAATTTGAGCTACGAAAATCACGCGAAGATTTTCAAGCATGCTCGTTTAACCATCCACAACAAATCTACACAATACGATTTTGAATACTAATGAAAGTGAGAAATTGGAAAGAATTTTCGTTGCATTCCAACGGTGAAAATTTCAACTCCGTCCAAAAGGATCGAATACATTTTTTTTTTCGATTTTCAGACGATTTGAAGAGTCTATCCGAATTCAATTCTAAAATGTCTCGCTACACCTTCGTTGTAACCACGAGGAGAAAAGATAAATTTCGTGCGAAGGGAGCTCCTCGAAAGGGCAAACGAAAAATAGTATATGACTACGATTACGAGTCGCCAGATTTTTCGGGTCCGTCGAGTGAGGGTCGGGAGACAAAGTTGCCGAGCCCTGCGCGAGTATCTGGGTCAAGAGAAAACCAGTCGGTCAGTACCACCGAATCTCGAGGTTGCACGAGTCGGGTTTGCTTTCGCCTCGACCGAATGGTGCCTCGAGTATGTCTGTATCTATGCATAACGACAATGAAAATCAGCCCCCCTCAACCCCCCGTCCCCCTCGACACTACAATTGTAAACATCCATCCGTTTTACGAATATCGCTATCTACGTGTCGACCGGTTTGCATTTCGTATAAACGTTAAATCGTGTTTGGAGAGCCGTGTCGCTGTATGGCTTACGTTGAGCTATACGGTGCCCTCAATGCAGAGCCAATGCTTTGTATTGTAACGAAACGAAGCAGGTTATTGCGGCTTGAGTGCTTGTCGCGCTCACGTTGAAGCTACAATAATGGCTTCGTTCAATTTACAATCGTTTTATCACCGTTTCAGCGGAGAATTTCATTTCGCATATATTTCGCAACGCTGATGCATAAATGTTTCTATAGCATTATTATTCTTATTTATATGGTCATTAATACGAGTTCTGTTCTCTATACTGTCAATGACATCATTTTTTCCGGTTGTGCTAAATGTTTTTTTTTTTAATAACACAAATTCAACGCTCCAGGCAATGTAAAAGACGTCTGTCAGTTGTTGGAAGACGACGATGGTTTCAGAAAAATGAATACGAATTCTGTTGACGTTTGAAGCTGGAATGCAATGTATGTTTTTACCCCGCATTTATTCTTTTTTTTTGGTATCCAAAATCATTTTCGATAGATTTAGGTTGCAGATCTCTAATGAGGATCTTAACCCTCCTCGGTCACGCGGGGTCAAAGTGACCCCAAACGTAACTTTACACCAAAATGACTATAAGTTGTTAGCGGCCAAGGCGACTGGTTTGCCTTCTAACGGCGCTTTGGGGTAACCCTTTGTAAGTACAGACTAGGGTCAGACGAGGAGCTATTTTTTTCGTAAAAAATTTATTTCTTTTTTTTCGTAAAAAAAATTCCATTTCCCACTATGGAGCTATTTTTTTTCTCAAACTATCATATCTCAAGAGTATCAACGTAGAATTGTATGAAAAAATAAAATAAAAATTGCAAAAGTTATGATTCTTTAAGTGAAAAAGAGTCTTTTTACGCATTGGCCCCTTGCTGATTTTTTCCCGCCATTCTAAAATTCGATTGAAATATAATATCGAAAATTCCACATTCCAGGAGAGTCTTTCCCGACATTTTTTTAACGGCAGACCCTTAGACCCCTTCCCCCCTTTAACGACGAACCCCCTATAGGCCTCGTTCGTCAATTTTGTATCTCTATTCATGTTGTCCACGGACCCCTTGGGACATGTTTGCGGACCCCCTTGCAGTTGGGAAACCCTCTCCTAGAAGGTTCAAAGTAATGCCCTGAATTTTTATGAGTCATTCGGAATGATACGGTCAACGCGGCAATAGTTCGAAATATGGCTGGGGTCATTGCGACCCCTGGGGGTCCGCGGACCCCAGGGTGGGAAACCCTGATCTAAACGTTCAGTGTTCCGAATTTTTATGAGTCATTCGGAACGATACGGTCAACGCGGCAGCCGTTTGAAACATGGCTGGGGTCATTGCGACCCCTGGAGGTCCGCGGACCCCAGGTTGGGAAACCCTGTTCTAGAAGGTTCAAAGTAATGCCCTGAATTTTCATGAGCCATTCGGAATGCTACGGTCAACGTGGCAATAGTTCGAAATATAGCTGGGGTCATTGCGACCCCTGGGGGTCCACGGACCCCAGGGTGGGGAACCCTGATCTAAATGTTCAATGTCCTGAATTTTTATGAGTCATTCGGAATGATACGGTCAACTCGGCAATAGTTTGAAACATCACTGGGGTCATTGCGACCCCTGGGGGTCTGTGGACCCCACGTTGGGAAACCCTGTTCTAGAAGGTTCTAAGTAATGCCCTGAATTTTTATGAGCCATTCGGAATGCTACGGTCAACGTGGCAATAGTTTGAAATATGGCTGGGGTCATTGCGACCCCTGGGGGTCCGTGGACCCCACGTTGGGGCACCCTGGTCTAGATGTTTAATGTCCCGAATTTTTATGAGTCATTCGGAATGATACGGTCAACGCGGAAACCGTTTGAAACATGGCTGGGGTCATTGCGACCCCTGGAGGTCCGCGGACCCCAGATTGGGAAATCCTGTTCTAGAAGGTTAAAAGTAATGCCTTGAATTTTCATGAGTCATTCGGAATGATACGGCCAATGCGGCAATCGTTTAAAACATGGCTGGGGTCATTACGACCCCCTGTGACCAGCGTAATATAGCCCGACCGTGTGACCGAGAAGGGACGAACAAAATTTTTTGTAGGTTTATTCTGGCAAGAAAGTGAGCAATTAGAGACAAATTATTTTCGTTGCGTTCCAATGATGGGAACTTTGATGTCGTATTCTGCTAGACTTTCGAACGAGCACGAAGTTGTTCTCCTGTTTTTCCGAACAGTTAGTGGTTTGGAAGAAAACTTGCAAATGTTCGAATAAGTGGAATATTTCTACCCAAAGTGCAGCCTAAGCATTTAAAACGAAAGTGTGTGCTCAAACCCGAGAAAAGACAGAAGAAGGTGAGATTGAAGTTTGCATCGTTAAAATGCAACGAAAAATGAATGCTTTGATGGCTTTAATTTATTTCTGCAGAATCTTTCTACAGAAATTGCCCAACCTTCTTGTAACATGATCATTCAGGGGAAAAATATAAACCTCAAAGAACAAGATTTTGCATCATAATAAAAATACGGAAGTAAAAAATGAGAAAGAGAACTATCGTTGCTTCCCAACAATGCAAACTTCATTACCGTGGACGAACCACGTAAGCATATGCAAATTCAAGGGGAACGGCTGAAAATCTTTGCTGTTAAAGTTTGCATCGTTGGCATGAAGCGAATGTGCTTCTTTATACTTTTATTCCCTCATTTTCATCACTTTACAAAATCTTTTCTTGCAGATTTAGATAATACGTATATAAATAAGCAATTGAAAAAATTGTTAAGGGATTTTCGTCGCCAAGATATGCCAAAAGAAATGCGAGCAATTAAAGATAAATAATTTGAATTGCATTCCAACGAAGCAAACTTCAATCTCATGAGAATTTGTTCCTTCCTATTGTTTTTTTTATTCTACAAGACCTATGCTTAGGAAAGTAAGGCAATGCGATTACTGAAGACGGAAATGGGATTGAAGTTTGCACCTTTGGAATGCAATGAAAATTATTACTTTTCAATTGCCCGAATTTGTTTTGGCAAATCTTCGTTCCGAAAATCCCTCATTTTTCAAGTCGCTTACTTAGAGATCTAGATGTTAAATCTGCAAAAAAAGATTTCGTAAAACAATAAAAAAATGAGAAAATGTAAAAAAAATGTCTTCGTAGCTTCGAGTATAAATATAAGCGGGATAAACATATTTACTTTGATGAGTTCGAGTTCCAAATCGACTGGATCATATCGCGTGGGTTTGGATGTATGTAAAAATCATCGGCAACCTTTTTTCCTTTTTCCTCGAAAAATCGAAAGAAAAAAAAATTTAAGATCGAAACAGTGCCCTTGTTAGTATTCTTAGCAGCGGATAGATGACCTTGAACCCTTCCGCTCCGTTATCCTTGGACCTCGAACGAGATAAAAATCGACCTAGACCCGTGTTTGGGTTCGCGTAGTTGTTCGGATTCAATTAGGACCGTTTGCGAGGAGCAAAGAAAAGGAGAGCCCACTAGAATGTGGCCGAAATGTGGTACAGGGCTCAAACGGGTACTACGTGACTTTCCAGCGGTCCGAGCCTCCGAAGACTCACCGAAGCGAGACCGGCGGAGAGAAAGAACGTCAAGAGACGAAATGAGAATGGCCGGTGGTGCAATTAATAAACGTGGTACATGCTGGGATTAAGAGGAGGACTGCGAAAAAAGGTTCGCCCGGCTCGACGTACGTATCACGATGAACGTATTTGCTCCAAGCTGAGCACTCGTCGTACACGCTTGGCAGCGTGTCGACGATGAACCTTGGAAATCATGTCCGACGAAGCAACGAGGTTCGTGCCGACTTTTCGTGGGATTCGATTCAAGGACCTTGCGGCCGTCACGCTTAAGAACGTATCACACATACATTCCCAGCCAAAAGTTTCGTTTCGTCAAATGTTAAATGCTTCGCGATACGTTGGACATCGCAAACACTTCAGGCGTATTCAAGATGTTGGGGACACTTGTTGCTTATGGGAGTAAAAAGTTATCGAAACAAATAACTTGAAACAGATAACTTGAAACAAATAACTTGAAACGAATAACTTGAAACGAATAACTTGAAACAAATAACTTGAAACAAATAACTTGAAACAAAGAACTCGAAACAAAGAATCTGAAACAAAGAACTTGAAGCAAACAACTTGAAACAAACAACTTGAAACAAAGAAACTTGAAACAAATAACTTGAAGCAAATAACTTGAAACGAATAACTTGAAACAAAGAATTTGAAACAAAGAATTTGAAACAAAGAACTTGAAGCAAATAACTTGAAACAAATAACTTGAAGCAAATAACTTAAAACAAATACCTTGAAACAAATAACTTGAAACAAATAACTTGAAACGAATAACTTGAAACGAATAACTGGAAACAAATAACTTGAAATGAATGACTTGAAACGAATAACTTGAAACAAATAACTTGAAACAAATAACTTGAAACAAATAACTTGAAACAAATAACTTGAAACAAATAACTTGAGACAAATAACTTGAAACGAATAACTTGAAACAAATAACTTGAAACAAATGACTTGGAACAAATAACTTGAAACGAATAACTTGAAACAAATAACTTGAAACAAATAACTTGAAACAAATAACTCGAAACAAAGAATCTGAAACAAAGAACTTGAAGCAAACAACTTGAAACAAATAACTTGAAACAAATAACTTGAAACAAATAACTTGAAGCAAATAACTTGAAACAAATAACTTGAAACGAATAACTTGAAACAAATAACTTGAAACAAATAACTTGAAACAAAGAACTTGAAACGAATAACTTGAAACAAAGAACTTAAAGCAAATAACTTGAAACAAATAACTTGAAACAAATAACTTGAAACGAATAACTTGAGACAAATAACTTGAAACAAATAACTTGAAACAAAGAATTTGAAACAAATAACTTGAAACAAATAACTTGAAACGAATAACTTGAAACAAATAACTTGAAACGAATAACTTGAAACAAGTAACTTGAAACGAATAACTTGAAACAAATAACTTGAAACAAATGACTTGGAACAAATGGCGAAACAAATAACTTGTAACTTGAAACAAATAACTGGGCAATAAAACTCTTCGTGTGAAATAACAAATAACTTGAAACAAATAACTGGGCAAAAAAGTTCTTCGTGTGAAATGAAATAGCGTACTGTAAATACTGGATCTATTAAAAAAGTCTCTTCCGTTCCTCTGTTTAATCGTTTTAAATTGTATTTTAACAGTTCGTCAAAACCTTCCGGCAAAAAATATAAAACATACGTAAATCCATTTTTCAGGATTTTTAGAGGTACAAATATGATGTTGAAGTTTGGATCGTTGGAACACAACGAAAGTTATTTTTTACAAGCTTTTATTTAACTTGACTTTCTGTGAGATGCAAAACGAAAAATCGATATTTCACCGACTTCTCGACTACTTAGAATTCTGAAATTTTGCACACATGCATCTATAAGATGACAATGCATGATTCAACATAAAAAAAATATCCTTAAAATTCTCTACCTTTTATGGAAAATTAGCTGTATCTAATCATTCATCCAAAATCTCACTAACACATACGAACAAATTCGTAGCCGAATATGTTTGTATGTGAAAAGTGTATATGCAGCAATTAGTCGTAAGTTCAAACCCAATTACAGTCTTTATTTTTTACAAGCATTCCATGTTCCTCACGTTCATACTCGTAAACTAGTAAACTTCTAGTAACAACTAACTAGTAAAATCAATTAAAGACTAAAAAGTAGAAAATAGTTTATATGCAAAAAAAAATGTTTTTGAAAAACAAGCTTTTATTTAATGTACTAAAAAGTAGAAAATAATTTTTGTTTGCCGAGTTACCTATATGTGACTATAAATAAAAGCTTGGGGCGCTCAAAATTTACACATATAATCGTTAATTTAAATAAATCCGTTACCATATCAACGGTATTTAATTTGCTGTCAAACAACCTTAGATTTCTTAAATCACAATTCTGAAACTGAGTTCAAAAGTGTGATAATAATTTCTCGAATTACCATTGTGCCAAATTAAATACGGTTAATGAAACTGAATTGATCAAATGTATTAAACATTCACAAAGTTGAACGCCCCAAGCTTTTATTTATAGTCACATGTAGATGACTTGGCAAAAAAAAATATTATCGACCTTTTAGTTTATTAAATAAAAGCTTGTTAAAAAAATTCACAAATAAATTACATTTTGATTGCCGTATTTTTAATATTATACAAAATCTATTTTTCGTATTTTTAGATAGTAGATCTAAGTATCTTGAAAAATGACTGTATGATTTTTGTAGGCGAAATATGGCAAAATAAACCAAAGAAATTCAGAAATATTCATTTTCATTGCGTTCCAACGAACTTCGTTAATTTTCGTCACCTTAACGAAACATACAAAGACATTTCTTTTACGGTTAATTTGTTGAGCAATTATTTGTTGCAACTTTTGTCGCATTGTTATTATTAAAAATTAATGTTTTTCACAGCGTCAATGTCAACGCCTCATGCTGTCTATTGGAATAAGGTCCATTCTCAAAAGCAAGCAATTATTAATCCTTAATCTGTATAACGTTGTGCAGTAACTTCAAGGGGAGGGGCGGGAGATTTCTTCCCCCTTAATCCCAACAAACCCAAACAAAATATGTACGTGTAGGTTGTGTGCCAGAGGATGCTCTGTCCTGGTGCACTACGAAGGAGGTACGATCAGTTCCACGGGGTTAAAAAAGAGTCTAAATTTATTTTACCCACAGCTGCTCTGATTGATGTTTTACTTATGTTGATTATTCGCATTTACAATTATAGCGTGCCAAATGTTGCGGTAAATGATGAATTTATTGCACGTGAACAAATAAAAACTGAAAAATTAGATTGTCAACGACCGGTAGTTAATCTTCGTAATAATAATATTAACATATCCACCATAAAAACGGACTAAAAGGACAAAAAAAATCAGCCGGAAACCCATCAAAATAGGCTTGAATTACCTCAGCGGAATTAACACGATAGGCAGAATATAATTATACATATTATTGATACGTGATAAATGATAAAACTCCCAAATTGTTGTTTGCGTATTTCGTGGCGGCTTCTATTCAAATGAATTTCAAAACAAAGCTGCGTTACGTTCGCCAAACGCATCAGCTGTTACTCGCGACGTTGCTAAGTCTGTGGGTGCTATTTCGTCGTTCTGACAATTTTCAACCGGAAATTAAAACTTTCTCGTAACGTAGTGCTTCAACTACACGGTGAAGATTGGAGTTTCTATATTTTTATGGTGCTGAAGTTTGCATCGTTGGAACGCAACGAAAGTACCGTTTTACATTTTATTTTCCACATTTTTATTATTATAAGCGATCTTTTTTTGATAGATTTTTATATAGATCGCAAAATAAATATCTTAAAAAATGGTCGATGGATTTTTGTGGGCGAAATCTGCAAAATTAAATTAAATTCGTTGCAGTCCAACGATGCAAACTTCAGCATCGTATATTTTTTACAATATCTATTATATCTAATCTATCGAATTTAAGTTTTCCAACGGGTTTAGTTGGATACGTGAGCAGAAAAACCACGATCATCGCACTTCCGGTTGACCGTCTCCACAAGACGACGTCCTTCGGTACCTCAAAGTGCTCGAATTTGCAGTTTTATAGCGAAAACCCTAAACGGTCCAACCACCCCAAATTTTGGCCATAGACGCATAAGGTATTCGTGAAAATCACATAAAAATGTCACATCCGAAAGTTGGATTCGCAGTAACGATCGTACCTCCTAGACAAACACCTATCTATCAATATATCTCAAATACTGGACGGTAGTGGCGCCAGTGTCAAGTTTTCGCCCCGGAAGAATCGTAGCTCCCCGGCTGCGGCCTCTCCGCGAAGCCTCCAACGTCACCTTCAAACGGGAAGGAATCGCCCGTGACCGTCGAGTCCTCCACCGGACGAAAGGCCAAAACTCGCCACGCCAGCTGCAATTACCTGATGTAAATGATGACGTTATTGGTGGATATCCTTTTCCATCCTCGGGGCTCGCATATACTCGCTACTTTGACGCCCGGATATTGATTGGCCCGGCAATGCTGACGTCGATTATTGGCATCGCCTTCGTTAACGAGCAAGCAGGTAACGCCGTTGTCGTTTCGCTGCACGACAGCTTGCTCGACGTTGCGCGTAAGCTGAGGCTGCCCGGTGTAAACACTCGCGTTCGCGTTATCACCGGTAACACCGACTCGGCACTCGTTGAGGCTGTCGAGTATGCCGGCGCTGCTTCGTCCGCTGGCCTCGCTGCTATTGCTACTATTGCTACTATTGCTGACGCAGGACGACTCGACGATGTCCAAAGAAGCGGAGTGACAACGACGGAGCTGCGCGCGAATCGCGTCCGCGTTTATCTCGCGAGCGCGTACGTCGACGAGATCGTTGTCGTCGAGGCCGAGGCTGGGCACGCGATGCGTTTTCGAATCGGCGAGTACGGGGTTGCGCCTCGAGTAGGTGGCGCGGGGGTACTCGTTGAGGGTGAAGGTCGAGGCTACGTTCGAGGACGGCGAGGAGGAGGAAGATGAGGTCGAGGACGACGAGGAGGATGACGACGACGACGAGGACGAGGAAGACGAGGAAGATCGAGGATCGACCGGGACGTTGGCGAGATCAACGGCGATCGCGCAATTTCGGGCTAGCCCAATGGCCTCGTTGTACGCGAGACTGCACGTCGATGGGGCTCGAGTCGAACCCGTTGAAACGGCCATCCGACGCATCGTCGTTTCCGAGTCTCTCGAGTCCTTGTCACTTTCCTCGTTTCGGGACGAGGCAACGCCAGCGTTACCGCCCGGCCGAGGCTTCGATCCTCGCACGGTCGATCCCAAGCACGACGCGTCCTCGTCGCTCTTGCCGCGTCCTCGTCTTCGCCCGTCAACGTTGCCGCCATCGACGATCGTCCTCTCGCGTTCCTCGTCGCCCCAGCACCCGTCCTCGGCCTCGTCCAACGACGAGACACGTTCGTCATTCTCATCCTCGTGACGCCTCGAGACCGCTGCCCGACGAGCCTCGACGCCGCGACTACGGCGTACGAGCTCGCGACTTTCCAGCCGCGTTTCCAACGTCTCGCGGCAAACTCCTCCGACCGGTATTAGGAGACCTCCGGTTGCCGATTTTCGACGATCGCCGATCGGCGACGCCGAGCCGACCCGCGGCTGCACGTCCGACGATCTTTGCTCCGGTAACGCCTCGCGAGGTCCCACCGGGACGGCCGCATTGCTGTCGCTTATGGACAGCCGATACGGCAACTTGTCGCACGGCCCGTACAGGAACACGCCCGAATTTCTCGGCAGGCTCGCCGATTGATCGCCACGCCGATGATCGTCCCGTGCATCGTCCTCCCGAGGGCGGTGAACCTTCGGCTGGTGCTGCTGGCGAACGACGCGATTCGGGGACACTGCGCGCGACGTAGGCTCCTCAGGCTTGCCGGCCATCGTACAGGTCCAGCAGTGCAGGGCGCCGCGCCACCGACATCACGGGAACACACGGCGATCTCCTCCGAGCATCCGCGAACATCTGCTGCATCCTCTGAACACACAAAATTACAGACATTGGTGCTTGATTCGTGGTGGTTTTCGGAAACGGGGTGATCGGGGAAATCGGCATTACGGTGCCCGAGTTTAAGGATGTTGAGGCCCTATGAAACATGTTGACGTTAAGGGGTTAACCCCAGTTGCGATTTTGAAAAAATCGTTTTTTTTTGTTGCATTTTTTTGAAGTACAAGTATCCGAGAATATGTCCTGAAAATTTTCAAGTCGATCCGAACAAAATTCACTGAGATATGAGCGTTGAAAGAGAAGAATCCGTGAATTGAAGAACGGAAATTGAAACTTTAAACGCGTTTTTCTCAAAATGGCATTTCTGAAGTCGGTGACCAAGATTACTCGAACACTGATGAACCGATCTTCTTGAAATTTTGCAGGCTTATTTAATACATAAAAATGTAGTCTTTAATCGGTCGATTTTTTTTTTCGAAAAAAAAATGGCCGTTTTATAGCCAAAAAACGGCCGTTTTTTTTCGTTAAAATCGAACCATTAACTTTGACTGTCCGCCATTTTGTGAAAAATGAATATTTTTTAAAATCCTTCGATTAAAGACTAGTTTATACTTATATTTGACTAAATCCATCCGCATTTTTTTTTTCAGATGATCCACTTCGCCGCAATGTTGGTCACCGCAAACCGTGTATATAAAAACATTATTTCATTGACGGCCATTTGCCACTAAACAATGTAATATTTTTCAATAAGAAAATTACCGAAAGTTCTTCAAGATGTGTTGTTTAAGATCGTATATTGATCGATTGAAAAAGTTTGGTAGTTTTCTTTAAAAAAATTCATGAAAAAGGCCTTTTTTTGCGCTACAAGTGGGGGTAACGCCTTAAAGTACTTAAAGTACTTACTTTATGCACCTTACTTAACTAACTTACTGAAGTAAAGTACTCGAGGCAAGTGCTTCAAGTACTTACTTAAATTAAGTTACTTACTTGAGTTCGCTTGCTTAATTACTTGCCTAAGTTGGTTACTTCGAGTACATAAAGTTCAAACTTCACTCACGTTACTTACTTCAAGTACTTAAAGCACTTAAAGCACTTGAAGTAACGTACTCAAGTGAAGCACTCAAAGTATTTACTTTGTGTACTTTACTTTAGCAAGTTGGTTAAGCAAAGTGCACAAAGTAAGTACTTCAAGTTCAAGTACTTCGCGTAAGTTAGTTACTTCGTGTACTTAAAGTTTAAACCTTACTTAAGTTAGTTACTTCAAGTACTTTAAGTACCCACGTTGTGTACTTTACTTAAGGGGTTAACCCCACTTGCGATTTTGAAAAAATCGTTTTTTTTTATTGCATTTTTTTTAAGTATAATATCTGAGAATATGTCCTGAAAATGTTCAAGTCGATCCGAACAAAATTCACTGAGATATGAGCGTTGAAAGAGAAGAATCCGTGAATTGAAGAACTGAAATTGAAACTTTAAACGCGTTTTTCTCAAAATGGCATTTCTGAAGTCGGTGACCAAGATTACTCGAACACTAATGAACCGATCTTCGTGAAATTTTGCAGGCTTATTTAATACATAAAAATGTAGTCTTTAATCGGTCGATTTTTTTCGTTAAAATCGAACCATTAACTTTGACTGTCCGCCAGTTTGTGAAAAATGAATATTTTTTAAAATCCTTCGATTAAAGACTAGTTTATACTTATATTTGACTAAATCCACCCGCATTTTTTTTTCAGATGATCCACTTCGCCGCAATGTTGGTCACCGCAAAGCGTGTATACAAAAACATTATTTCATTGACGGCCATTTGCCACTAAACAATGTAATATTTTTCAATAAAAAAAATTACTGAAAGTTCTTCAAGATGTGTTCTTTAAGACGATGCTGAAGTTTGCATCGTTGGACTGCAACGAATTTAATTTATTTCCGCAGGATTCGCCTACAAAAATCCATCAACCATTTTTTAAGATATTTGTTTTGCGATCTACATAAAAATCTATCAAAAAAAGATCGCCTATAATAATAAAAATGTGGAAAATAAAATGTAAAACGGAATTTTCGTTGCGTTCCAACGATGCAAACTTCAGCACCATTCTTTAAGATGGTATATTGATCGATTAAAAAAGTTTTGTAGTTTTCTTTAAAAAAATTCATGAAAAAGGCCTTTTTTGCGCTACAAGTGGGCGTAACGCCTTAATTGTTCAATAGCTTCTTAATCGTCATGAAATTTTTACACGACCTCCTGAATAATTCGTGTAAAAACATGCCAAATTTTCCGAATTCTATCGTCATTACTTCAACCTCCTTAGGGGTTGAAATAAAAAATGATATGGAAATTCGGAAAATTTCGTATGTTTTTGTAGGAAGTATTTAGGAGGTCGTGTTAAAAGTCACGACGATTAGGTAGCTCGTTATTAAAAAATTAACATTTTGTTAAGAACGATTTGTAAAAGAAATTTAAAAAAATGTATCAATAAACTTCGTTTTGTTTCCGTTGCTTTCAGTATATTGTAGATATTACAAAATTGAGAGGTCAAGAAAAAAACTTATTGCAAAGTTACATCAGTTTCCATAAGACAACATTTAATTTGTGAATGTTAATTGTTCAATAACGAGCTTCCTAATTGTCGTGAAATTTTTACACGACCTCTGAAATACTTCATACAAAAACGTACCAAATTTTCAGAATTTTATTATCATTTGAGATTTGGCACTCATTATCCTTAACGCAACGTTGGAATGCAACGAATTTTTCACGTGTGTGACGTTAACATCTCAAATGTTAGCATCTCACCGATAAACTCCGTATTAAGTCGCATCCCGAATAGTTCTTTTCTTTATTATTTTTATTTCTTTATTATTTTTTGAACTTTGGGTATGTTTTGTTGCTACTTTTGGGTGTTACGTGGTATTTTTTTAATGAATATTTCAAAATGGCAGAGATTTTCTAAACTGCATTTTCAAAACTGGCGTGACGTATTGCTAAAAAAAAATAATCGACCGATTCTGATGAAAATTGGTATGAATCTTTCTAACCTTATTTATTATTTTTATTCTAGCCTAAATTGTTCTGAACATTTTTTAAAAGTATTTTTTGTTGCAAGTTGTAGCATTTTTTTTCGGAAAATTAAATCTTTTTGTTTTAAAGCGTACCATTTCGTCTATTGTCAACATTTATCAGTTTTTAACGTTTTAAAATGCATTTTCAAAACTGGCGTGACGTATAGCTAAAAAACTAATCGACCGATTCTGATAAAATTTTGTGTACATCATTCTAACCTTATTGTATAAAACATGACTAAATGTTTGTGAAATTTAAAAATAAGGATTATTGGAAAAAAAAACAAGCTTCAAGTCTCAAAAGTGGTGAAACAATCTTTCCTTTGAAAAAAAATCCATTTTTTCCTCACCCAAAGGTGAGGAAAAAATCCCCCCCCTCAATCTATGCAAAAATTATAAATCATAATGAAAAAAGAAGAAACGAAAACAAAATAAAAGAATCTTATGCATGCCCAGGGTGCAAATTTGAACGCCATAAAAATGATAACAGCCAAGTCTTTTAAGCAATCAAAGGATTGCAATAACAGTGATACTCTATATCGCAACTACCGACAACAAATTATGGAATAATTATGGAGAAACATTCAAAAGTTATCGTAATCACCAGTACAGTAGTGACAGACAATAAAAATGCTATTAAAATTCGCATCATTGGAATATCAACGAAAAATCTGTTTATTTCCTTTATTCGCCATTTTTATGGTTGGCCAAAATATTTTTCTATAGCGTTAGGCTAAAGGTCTCTAACGAGGATCTCCAGAAAAATCGCGTAGCTTTGATCCATCAAAAAAAAGATTTGCTATCAGATGGAAAAAAATTCGTTGCATTCCAACGGTGCAGACTTCAATATCGTCGATGAAATATAAAAAGAGAAAGGGGGAAGCGGGAGAGAGAGGGGGAGACGGAGAAAGTTTCATACAATCTCGCTGATCCTGCCAATTCGTGGGAAATTCAATTTCAAACGTACACGGATATGACTGTCATGTGTTGGAAATGATGACGTTGAAGTTTGCACCGTCGAAATTCACCAATTTTTTTGTTCGTTTTTCATTTATTTATTTTTATCCAAATCCAAACCCTTTTTTTCATTAAAGTTGTACATCTCTAATAAAAATACGTAAAACTGCTTGAAAACGTAAAAAAATTGAACAATTGAAAAGAATTAATTTTCGTTGCATTGCAACGGTTCAAAATAGAACACCATATTTATGGTAGCGAACTTCTTTTTTTTTAATTCTGATTATAGACGTAGCCTCATACGTCAAACGAATTCAAATTGATTCATGAACGTTTCAAACTGTGACCTTCATACGAGAGTGAAGTTTGCATCGTTGAAATGCAATGAAAATGTTTATTATTCATTGCTCGAATTTCTGTTTGCAAATCTTCCGTACGCAAATGCCTCAACCATTTTTTAAGTTGCTTAATTAGAGGTCTACAATTTTAATCTGCAAAAACGATCTTGTCGTATAATAAAAATATTTAAAAAAGTATTTTCGTTGCATGCTAACGATACGAAATTCTAGCCCATAAGATCAGCAACGTAAATCTGCAAGAAAACATTTTGGAGTTCTAAAATAAAGTGTTCCAATGGAGTGAATGAATTGATTTCCGATTATTCGTCAGTGTAATACGTTATCATTGTTATTATCGGAATGTTACTCTCGTTTCATTGCCAAGTAGTATAAAATCGCTAAAAATGGCACCCTGTACGTTGAATTTTATGAAGAGCACGCCAATTACGAAACTCGTTCAACTGGGCGATGTTATTAGTGTCATCTCTTGACAGTAAAATCTGTCTGGACGTTGAACATCAGAAGTTTTCATACGTCACGTTTTGCAACGACGAAAACTCATACCATTTCTGAGCTACGAATTTTCGGAAGCATGTAATTTCTGGGGTATGGCGTTTCCGGATTCTGACAGTTTACTCGCGTGAGAACATTTTAAAGGAACACGTTTCTCCCACACGTCAAAAGGCGTCATTCATTGAACGCGATTTCGAACGAAAAAACGCGACGAAAGTGAAAGGGTCTCAAGTGTTGAAAGACCCAAATTGTTTTTTACGCAGATCGATTGTAACTTTACTTCGAATTTTCCGCAAATGAAAATTATTTTCGGAAATTAAAATATTTAAATGAAGACAAATAAGCACAGTTTCTCATGAAGAATGGTGAATTGCGCTGGTATTTTAATGCCAATGACCACAGCTCAGCGATCTGACAATTTTTCACAAGAACTTTTGTTTCTAGAGCTTACAACTGGTTGAATTTTTTCAAAATATCGATTTTTCGTTTTTACGGAATCTCAAAATATTACATTTCAAAAATATTCTCCGGCAATGTCCAATCGATTTGTTCAAAATTGAGAGCGTTATGGGGGTTTATAGGTAGATTTCGCGAACCGGCGATCTTCAATCTTTTAATCTTTAGCCCATGTGACAGATCTAAAAAATCGAAGAAAAAAAAACATTTCTCACAAATTGCAAAAAATGTGTGCTTGTTGTACGGACCTGGCATAGCAGCCTAATGAGTCAAGATTTTCTTTGTGTAAATCGTACTTGAACTTTTTAACGCGTTTTTCTCAAAACTGTATTCTTCAAATCGGCTACCATGATATCGCAAAAACTATTGAACGGATTCCGATCAAATTTTTATGGTGTGGTCAGCACATCTATAGTTCTCACCCGAACTAGAATATTTCGGATATCTGCCATGTTTTATTTTCTTTCTTTTCTTTAACCGACAAAGTCCCAAAAAAGTGACGAAACATGGAATTTAACTTTCAAAACCGTGCCCAAAAGTCAATTTTCGTTATGATAATATCGAATGAATTTCGATATGTTGATAAAAGTGTGGTAAAAAATTTTTTAAAGTCGTTTTAATTTTTATTATTATCATTTTAAGAAAATTAAAAATGATAATATCGAATGAATTTCGATATGTTGATAAAAGTGTGGTAAAAAAATTAAAAATAGTGTTTTGATGGTTAATCAAAAAAGTTCTAAATAAAGCGAAATAAAAAATAGCTGCCACATGGGATGATCCCGTTAAAGAGGTTGGAGCGCTAGCCACAATCCAACATTTAAAATATATATATATATTTAAATGTTGAGATGAGATTCACTCATAAAATTAATTACAAATCTATTTAGTATGAATATCAAGCTGTTAGATTTTTTTTCGACGTACAAAATGGCTGACTACTAATATTTTCTTTTGTTATCTTTTTTTCAAGACGCTCCACAGCGTGACATTTAGCATCCACAATTTTTTACCCAGAACAAAAAAACAAAAACGTACGGAATTTGAAAAATATTGTTTTATTCAAAAGTTGTAGGTATTGGAACTTAAGGATGTTGAGTCCCTACGAAACATGTTAATGATAATTGTTCAATAAATAGCTTCTTAATCGTCATGAAATTTTTACACGACCTCCTGAATACTTCATGTAAACACATACCAAATTTTCAGAATTCTATCACTACTTCAACCTCCTTAGGGGTTGAAATAAAAAATAATAAGAAAATTCTGAAAATTTTGTATGTTTTTGTATGAAGTATTTAAGAGGTCGTGTTAAAATGTCACGACGATTAGGAAGCTCGTCATTAAAGAATTAACATTTTGTTAAGAACAATTTTTAAAAGAAATATAACAAATGTATCAATAAACTTCGTTTTGTTACCGTTGCTTTCAGTATATTGTAGATATTACAAAATTGAGAGGTCAAAAAAAAACTTATCGCAAAGTTTCCATAAGACAACATTTAATTTGTGAATGTTAATTATCCAATAACGAGCTTCCTAATTGTCGTGAAATTTTTACACGACCTCTGAAATACTTCATACAAAAACGTATCAAATTTTCAGAATTTTATTATCATTTGCGATTTGGGACTCAACATCCTCAAGAAATTAATTTTCAGTGAAAAATTTCGTTATAGCTGCTCGTAAACTGCTCATAAAATAAAAAGTTTTCCATTCATCAGAAATTCTGTACGTACTTCTCTGCGAAATGCAATTAGGCGCATAACTTTTAAATTCGAAGTAAATCGAGTGAAAAATGTTGAAGTTATTTGTCACGCCATTTGAAAAAAAGCTGTTTCGAGTAGTCGTCCATTTGGTACATCGAAAAAAAAAATATATATATTTTCTAATAGCTTGATATTTATACTAAATAGATGTGTAATTAATTTAACGAGTGAATCAATTTTTCACGTGAAAAAAATTTGTTAAATGCGCACATGATTTTATACCTATTAGTGTAGCCTAAGGCCTTAATGTTAGAACTATTTTTCTTGCCCCGTCGCGACACGAGTGCTTTCTCTGACGTCATATGGGGATAAAGCTCCACACCAGCTCTTTGGAGGTGCACCATCGCGTTCGCCGACTAATTTTTCGTCCGAGAGTGGTCTAAACATGTGGGCGCGCGCGCGCGCGTGTTCGTACGTACTACACACGTTCTCACTCACGGTCAATGAACGATCGACGAGTTGGAAGCGCTAGTGGCCCTCGTGCTTTCGACGCCTCTCACTACCTACACGTGCGTTATTGTGGTATTCAAGACATTCAACATTTCCACCGACCGCGCGCTAAACAGGCGACGGAATTAGGGATATTCCTTTTAAGGGGTATGCCTCTCCGGAAACTTAAAAAGATCGCTTTTTCGCATGTCGTTGTAGCGTGAAGTTTCGAAAATATTTTAAGACCAACCGGATACTGAAATTCCAAAGATTGACGAAGTTACCTATCACCTATCTTAGTGGAACAGTGTGCGTTGGGTTCACCGCGATCCGTCGAGTTTGAACGCGATTATCTCGAAACTACATATGTTGATACGGCGGGATTGATATCTTGAGTAACCTTCGCACTGTTGACTCGAATTTGCACAGTTAACGTTCAAACGGTAGTCATTTTCGGTCCACGATCGCATTTTTTTATGGATGACCCATTCGTTAAGGGGTTTTAACATTTTTTTCGGATGAAAAAGTGATTCACTCATAAAATTAATTACACATATATTTAGTATGAATATCAAGCTGTTGGAAAAAATATATATATATTTTTTTTTTCGATGCACAAAATCGCTGACTACCAATATTTTATTTTATCTTTTTTTCCAATTGGCGTGACAAATAGCTTCAACAATTTTCACTCGATTTACTTTAAATTCGAAAGTTATGTTCTTAATTGCATTTCGCAGAGAATTACGCACTGAATTTCTGATTAAGGGCAGATATACACGTAGGAGCCGGAAAAAAAGGTCATTTTTGTGAATTTTTTCAAGGAAAACTATTTGAAATTTCGGATTGGGGTTTTAATTATCTAAAAGTATATACATTCAAAAATATGTTTAATTTTCTTTATTTAAAAATATCAAAAATATACAAGGGTATGATCCTTGGAGCGTCGTGAAAAAATCGGCACCCAAAATTTCTCGAAAACCAATGAACCGATTGCCTTGAGGTTTTTTGAATGAAAGAATGAGGTTAATGAAAGAAAAATCTTCGTTGGTTTTTTTTTGTGATTAATTTTTTTTTAAATACCTCGTTACAGCCAAAAGTAGTAACAAAAAAATACCCTAAGTCTCAAAAATGATGAATAAAACTTTCCTTAGAAAGAAGAAATCATGAAAATCCGCATTTTTTTCCTCGCCTAAAGGTATCTCCCCGCTTAAGACTCTACACGTTCGCCCATGGCGATTCTCGTCACTCGACTATCTGATCCTTCAAAGTCTGTGTTTATTTTTCCGCGCTGTTTGATGCCGCACCTCATTACTTTAAACTGAATCTTGGCACTCGCCATAATCACGCAGGAAACGGGAAAAAATGCATTAGAAACCCCCCTTAAGCCAAGTCTTAAGGGGGCGATCCATTTATAACGCAAAGCAGGACTTATAACCGGAAATTAACCCCACGAGATCGATGAAGGACTACTTTGTAGACCCGAAATCGCAGAACAATTGGTAGGTCATTCGGACCCAACATTTTGTGTCTTGAAACTTTAAACGCGCTTTCCTTAAAACCACTTTTTCGTGAACCTCGTGCAAGATAACTCAACAACTGTCCGATCGATCATTTCGAAATTTTGCACCCATTTAGATAACGCAAATACCGTCTCCGTGAACCTAAAGTTCCTCGAAAATTATTCTTTTCAACCACCCTTTCGTGACCAAATACTATGGTAAAAATTTCATGAAAAATCGAACGATTTTTCAAACACATGCCTATTTTCGAATTTTCACTTTTCTCTGAATTTTTTAGGTTCACATAGAGCGGGTGAGTTTCAGGAATCGAAAACTTTTTGGCTCTGGTGTGTCAGATCAATGCACCAGACGCTAGGCTGTACACCGTGGAACAACTCAGGTGGCAATGTTCTCATAAGCAAACGTCGTACAGCCACCATTTGTAACATTTAAAAAAAATGAAAAAAATGAAAAATTCCACGATGTAATAATATGTACACAACATTTTATTTATCTGGAATAGTTTGGCCAGCGAAAAATCTCGAAAATACGCTCATTTTCGACTGCCTAATGGGATCTCCCCCTTAATCCAAAACGTGGGTTCAATATGCTTTTTTAAATATATATATATGAGGTATTCCACGTGAATCCAGTGGACCTTTTCCCTGAACCCCACCAATTCGATTTCTTTTAAGTCTCATTCCATTGACTCTAAAAGACACCCTGATTTTTTTTTTACATTTTTCGAAACAAGCCTTAGTCAAAAAAAAAATTTCCGAAAAAAACGCCCCGATTTAAATATCTGAAAAAATTCCCAAAAATGCGTGATTATATGTAAAAAAAATTTCAAGCTATCACCCGCAGTGGAAGTATGATTTTTTCTGTGCTGAATACGAATTCAATTGAAATTAATGCCAGAACTGTTTGACTGCTAACGAAAAAATCTCGGAGATGGTTAGATTCAGTATGTTAATGGCTATAGCGCATATCATTCGACTTTTTATGTATGCAAAAATAACAAAAAGGCGGACATTTTTCGAAAAAAAAAAACTTTTTTTCGCCGTTTTTGGCAAAAAAGTAAATATCAAAATTTAACAAAATCCTTTATATGCGCTATAGCTATAGTTGTAAAGAATATGTGGTTCAAATTTCATAAGCATCGGTTCAGTAGTTTCGAAGATTTTATTACCAAGCCGTCGAAAAACATTGTTTCGAGAAAAACGTGTTTATAGTTTGTTTGGGTTACAAAAAATACATTTAAAAAAAATTTAATGTATTTCGCAAGTGTATTTATTAAGTGTAACAACTTTTATATCAATATCTATGATATAAACTTATCAAAAAAAATGCATGAGAATAATGTTTTTTAGCGTCTAAAGTGAGAAGGCAATTACTGGACCGATGGAGATCAAGTTTTGCACAGTTATGCTTCACACAATAATCTAATACTTATCGAACCGTTTTTTTTTTTTTTTTTGATACCTGGCATATTTTTTTTCCATCATAAGTACTGAACAATTTTGGGGCAAAAAATCACCTGTTTTATTCCAGTGACTGTCATGACCCGAAAAAAAATAATTTTTCAAATTCCGGTTCGATAAGTACTAGTTTTATCTATCGACTGTAAGCGAATATTTTTTTTAGGTAAAAAATGGCACAGGCACCTCAGATGCCGCAAACGCTATCAACAAAAACACGTCCCAGGAAAACGACTGTAACTTTTTAACCGTTTGAAATTTTTTAACCAAATTATCACACAATGTAGATAAAATGTCATACTTTAAAATGTATATCATGGTTGTTCGATAAAATTCCGTTTTATGCACAAAAAATAATTCTTAAACATAACCTTACTTTTAGGCGCCTCAGGTGTATGTAAGCCCCTAATGAAATTAGTCCGCAATTATGCCAAAATGTTATTGAAAATAACGTCAAAAAGAGTGAACGTTTGCAAACAGGGACGCGGCGGCCATTTATCGGATATCGTGTTCCACACATAACCTCAATGTTTGTACCTTATATTGGAATAAAAATATTCGTACTTTTAAAATAAATAATACGTTTTATTGATAAATTCAAATGTCATGTCATTTTGAAACACCCTTTAGTTTAGTCCTCGCCGACGTTTTTCTTCTTAACATTCTTTTTTTCACTAGTTATTAACAATATAATTCGAGCTCGAAAAAAAAATTCCAAAAATTGTTGTCGATTATGCAAACACGATAACAAAAAAAATGCTTGGTCAAGTATTAGCCAGTTATGTTTTTCGAAAACAAAAACTCGTTTTTATTGTTTCACTTTTTCAAAATCCATCTTCATTTTCCAATAGTTACGTGAAACTGACTTTTTAAAAATAGATTTTGTATGCTTGATTTTCAATTCGTCGCCACGTAGTCGAAAAAAAAATTAACCGACGATCATCAGCGACTCGTATTAGCTTGAATAACCCCTTTGGTTTTTAGATTTTAGAAGGTCGAAGTTTGGATCGTTGTAATGCAACGAAAATTCTCGCAATCTATTATTTACCTTATTTAAAAAAAAAATCATATTCTTTTAAAATAAGTTTTCTTTTAAATAATAATTTTTAAAGAATCATATTTTTTTTAATAATTTTAAAAATCATATGTATTTGAATCATATTTTTGTAAATAATAATTTTTTACCATATTTAGGCTGTAGATCACGATATTAATGTTTGCATCGTTGGAACGCAACGAAAATAATTTTTCGCTAATTGCCTGTTTTGACAGAATGAAGCCGAGCCAAACTTTTATTAAGTTCCTCATTACAGACCTGCAACCTAAATCCAACGAGAACTATTTTGAATCACGATGAAACTGGAGAAAAAGGGTTAAAAAAATAATCGTCGCGTTCCAACGATGCAAAATTCAACATCATTGTAGATCGCTAAAAAAACATTATTCAAGAAAGTTTGCCCAATTTTCGTAGCTCGAGTCTGCCAAAAGAAATTTGCGAAAACAAAAACAAATCGTTGCGTTTCGTCGATGCAACGTTCAAAATCAAGTCTCTAAGCAGATGCATCCCCTTAATTATCGTATCTTTTACGAAACTCGATAAACAACTTTGTCAATCTACATACAAAAAAACGTCCAAACAATGTTTCAATCGTCCTCCGGATTGCTTCAAAATTATCTCGCTAATTCTTTACACAAGTGATTACCGAAAAACGAGTTTATTTGGGTTCGTTTGGGTTTGTTTGGGCCAAACCCAAACAAAAAAACCCAAATTCGTTTTTTCGGAAAAGTCACTTATCTAAAGAATCACCATTATCCCATGACATCGAAGTTTGCATCGTTGGGACGCAACGAAAGTTAGCCCAATTCTTTTTCCCACGTTCGGCTCTCCAAACTCACCGAAACGTTTTTCGGCATACATATTAGAGGTCTCCGTTCTAAATACGTGAGAAAAGATTCCGGATGATAATGGAAAAACAAAAATCCGAAAGCATTTTCGTTGCGTTCCGAAGATGCAAAATTGAGCATCGTATCTCACAAGCGCCCTAATTTTCGTTTCATCACAGTAACCCCCCCCCCCCCCTGCCTAAGGAACTTCTAGCCCCAGATTAGAAGAAAAGCGAAAAGCCTCTGACTGTATCGACTCGGCGGGCTTCGAGCGCGAAAACGACCAACTTCGCAACGGTGTAACGAGCCATCGATGTAAACGTATCAATCAGCGCGATCGTCGAACGAAACCTGTTGTCATCACTACACACGCGCGCACCGATGCCACGGCCAGAGCACACGATCGCCTGAGCGCACGAAGATGAAAAAAGGTCGCAGAAGTTAAAAGCCATAGAGCGAGAGAGAGAACGCGAAAGAGGGACAGATTATTGCGTCCGAACGTCGTGCAGGGATTTGCCCCGTGTATAGTAAAGAGAGATTCATGCGGGTCGGTTGCTTTCTCGGGCGTCGCTCGTTCTCCGTAACAATAACGACACGACACTTGTCTGGCACGTTCGAACTTCCCAACGCTCGATCGATGTCGCACACATGCACAAACAAACACACACAGAAACACGTACGTATGCGAGAGCACGAGGGACGTCCAAGGTCCGCACACCACGCAGCGGATCAGCCAAGTGCAACGCCGTTACGTCATCGGTGACAAACGCCGCTGATCTCGTACTTTTCGTAGCTGATTATACGCGTAAAACGCAAAGACCTTACGTATCCGCGGGCCCATGACTCGTTCGTCGTGTGGCTAAGAAAGAGGAGGGGGGCGGTGATGTGGAGGGAGGGGAGGGGAGGGCGAGGGGAAAAAAATCACCGAAACAACACACAACGACGGGGCTCGCTCGAACGCGCGATGTTTCGATTCGAGTGCGAAGTGGTGGAGGGGAAACGGACCGAATTGAACATAGTCACGATCGTTTGCCCTGCGTGTATGTGCGCGCGCGCTCTCTCGTGTACGCGAAGGTAAAACGAGGAGAGGAGGTCGGCTCGATCGAGTACGTTGTGTAGCTTTTGTCTCGTATGTCACATAGCACGAGGTTCTCCCGCTCGCGCGTACGAGCTCTTTCGGCCCAGGGGAGGGGGGAGGGAGGGAGTGTGCCAACTTCGTTCCCGTTTTCCCCGTTTCTGCTACGTCTTTAACGATTTATAATCGCCCGTAATAATGTTAGTGGTACAAGCCTTGTGGAATCATACGAACGAGATGGTAAACCCAACGCTAGCAACGTAGTTTTCACGAGATAATCGATTTTTCTGCCATTTATTTGTCTAGCGAGAAAAAATGAAAAACTACGCCGGAAAGGTTCTTCAAGGTCCAGTTGAGTGACGGCTCGTGAATTGTTTTGCTTCAATAAACATCGACAAACACATTTGTTCTGTAGACTTATTTTTCGTAACATTAAGGGGAATACGCATTATTGTATTTTGATCGCGTGAAAAAGTAACTTTTGTGTTACTGCCAACTTGAAAAATGATGATTATGAAGAAAAAACTGCGTCGGGAGTGTTTTATACACGAATGAGATTTCGCGGCATTTTTTAATTATGCATATTAATGTCACGAGATTATTTATAACCGTTAATTGATACTGAGTGTGCCGTCGTACGGCAACGTGCTGTTAGGTTGGCAGCAATGGCTCGTCATTCGCCAGTCAAGATTCGTAATCTTTTATCAAACCTTCAATGTTGAATACACATGGTTTTCGATCGGCGAAATGGTTAGAAATGCTTTATCTTTATATGAATAGCTAAAAAAACACATCACCGTGAACGTCGTACCCATCCAACCGCAGGTAGAAACTACATTCATTGAACTAGTTATCTCTGGAGCTTTGTGATGAAGTTTTAAAAAAATCGTAGACGGTGTGGTTTTGCCAATAACATTTTTTTCGTTAATTTTGGCTTTTGGGTAACGCTCCAACCCCCTTAATTTCGGCATTTCCTTAATGTCGGAATGGACGTCCGCCGATACATCAAAATCGCTCATTCGCACTCGCGACGAGAATTCGTTGAAAAAGGAACGATAAAAAGAGAGCGCAGAGTGTTTTTTGTAGTACAAGTTCAACTCACGGCGGGCATAAAAGAGCAGCGATCGCTAGTCAGACGAGCCGAGGTGTGTGTGTGTATATATATATATATATATATCAGGGATCTAAAGAAGCCAATAGCGTTACTCGAGGCTGCTTTTTCTGGAGTCAACACCTGCCTGTTTTTTGAGCGGCTCAACGACTGGCTAATTAATGTCTCCGTGAGAACGCACTATTGCCAACTACGTGTACAGCCGTGGATAATCGTTCGATCATATTTTTCTTCGCAATTTCTCTGGTCACGAGATTCGCGAAGTTTATGACACTTTCCAGAAATTCCGTTGCGGAAATCGCCTTTGCTCCTATCACCCCCCCCCCCAACCCCCTCCCTTTTTTGGAGAGTACTATGATGCTGTTTACGCCGAACCAGCCAAGATACCTACGTACACTGCTGTCGATGTCCCTCTTCACCGCACTATCCACCGCCCGGGCGGACTCCGGGCAATAATCACATGCACAACTTTTTTCACCAACATAAATTATCCTTCGGGAAACGTACGGGTAATCTCTCGCGCGAGATTGCACTGGGAATGTCTACACGTCCGGAAAGAGATGCGTACACGATACGTACAACCGCGCACCGTAGTGTATATTTGTGTACTACGCTCTATTCGCGTAACTGATATTGGAAAATAATGGCTCCCTCTGCATACCCAGAGAACACCGAGAGACGAGACAAAAGCGAGACAGACCGAGAGAGAGAAGGAGAAGGGAAGCGAGAGAGAGCGAGGCCAAGAGGCCCGGAGTCGAACTACATCGATGCTCCCGAAACCGACGTCAGAGCGCGCGCGCGGCCTCCCCGCGAAACAAAATTCTCGCCTACTCGATCCCTGCCCGAACGATGGCGCTGTGAACGCCGCGAACGAGGCGTTCCTTTTTTTTTAATCTTCGCTGATCTACCGGCTGAATAAAGTTTTTGTGAAAAATTTGCGCTGTCTCGGATGAGATTTTTACCAAACTAGTTCGAAAAGTACGATTGGAACTTTTTGTGCTTATCGAGAAATTGGTACCGCTAGTTTGCGGAGCAAAGACTTGGAAAGATACGTTGAAGAGATTGGCCACATGATTTTTACCACGCGGGACGTTTTTTGAGAGGTATCGGGACATTCGCTTTTGTCGAAAATTAAGGGGCTGCCGAAAGTCTTAAGGGGCTACATTTACCTAAAAACCCAAAAAATTGGCATATTCAGGATTTTTCCCCAGGGAAACGGTGGAGGAAAAAGAAACGCATTTTTTTAACACAGTGGGACATATATTGAGGGCCTTAAAAAAATTAACCAAAAAATACAGAATAACAACGAAAACATGGCCGCCACAAGATGATACTGCTTTCAAAGTCGGTGGACATGATATCTCGAGAACCACTTGATGGATTGTTTCCAAATTCACAGGAGATACGACGAGAAACACTTGAAGGTCATTGACGATCTTACTTTCTCCAAATTGATCTTCATTCATCAATAGTTACTTAAAAATGACGACTTTTTTCATAGTTTTTGTATGCTCGAAACTTAATTCGTCGCACGTCGTTTAAAAAAAATATTTTGAAAATCGACGATCGTCGATGACTCGTAAGTAGTTCCGTCTATGTAGCTCACTAAAGAATGAAACTTTTTGGGCTTTTTCTTTCAGAATACTAAAAACGATATCGAAATGAATCTTGAAGGATTTATTCTACGTGTGCTTGCGCATACGAGTCATTTTTTTTAACAAAAAATACAAAATGGCGGCTCGGTCTACATTAACAGCGTGCTTTTGGCGCTCTGCGGGAGAACGCAGTACTTTCGGGTATCAGCACCTAGAACAACAAATGTTTTCGTCATTCACGTTAGTTTTTCTCGAGAAGTACACACGATTATTAAAAAATGTGTTTTTTTTTGCAAAATGGCATTATGATCGGTAGAAATATTTATTTGCGCGGAAGAATCGGCCTTGATTTGTTTGTGAAGACGATAATTCTTGATGAATCATAAAAACAGTGTGTACTTATTTAGAGAATCCATCTAAGAAGCTACAGTTCAGATTGCAAGTCGAACAAATGACCGCTGCCTGAATTATGCGTTCTCCCGATTTCAATCACGTGGTTTCGAGAAAAACGCAGTTAAGGGGTTAGGCTACTGAAAATGACGAACGCTCGTTCGTCACTTGAGGCAACTCAAATTGAAGAGGAAGGTCCAGCACATGATGCAGGAATTGCAGATTGAAGGTTAACTCATAATTACAACTATGGAACTGCTATTCGAAATTTTAGGGGGGATATTTGGGCGACCTTTAGACGAGAAAAAAATTGATGATTTCAATGATTTTTCTTAAGGAAAAATTTATTTGCCATTTTTGAAACTTAAGGTATGTTTTATTACTACTTTTGGCTGTCACATGTTTGTTTTTTTTATTGATCTTTAAAAATGGCGGGCATATGGCATGGTTTTGTAAACAGGTTGTGGCGAACGTTGTCAGACGGCGTGACAAGCAGCCTCGCAGGATTGATCTGAAAAAAAACCAACGAAGATTTTTCTTTCAAGAAAAAGAGAGAAATGTTGAAATTCGATGAAATGGTACGCTTTGAAACAAAAAGATTGAATTTTCCGAAGACGAATGGCTACATTTTGCAGTAATAATACTTTTTAAAAAATTTCATAAATATTTACGGTTATCTTTTAGATAATAAGGTTAGAAACACCTCCGCCATTTTGAAACATTAATGAAAATAAAAAATACCAATAACACATGCCCCAAGTTTCAAAACCGGTAAAGAAATCTTTCCTTTAAAGCAAAATCATGATAATCAGCAATTTTTTTCCTCGCCTAAAGGTATCTTCCCCCTTAATATTATTTAATGAAATTTAGTATCTAACTTTGTTGATATACATGCAAATAAATGTCCAAGCGATTTTTCAATCATGCCACTTATTCCATCAAAATCAATTTTTTCAAACTACCCTGTTTTTCAGCTCGTCACAGAAGCCTAACCCCTTAAAGTTTCAAAACTGATTTGGAGCTGTCCACGCGAATTTGAGTCTCATTTCATTCCGTACCCACCGAGGCATTTTGATAGCTCTTCATTTGGTTAGGTCGTGGTATATTTTTCGTACGACTGGACTGAACGACTTCAAATTACTACTCTCCCCTTTAGGCTTTAGGAACGCTCGAAGGCGCTTCGGAAAATGGTCTCCAACCATTTTCATCAATTTTTTCGCATATTCTTTCCACGTCATTCCTGTTAAGTTTATACATGATCTAAGCAAATAAAAAAAACTGTCATATTCCCCTCGGATATAACGCCTCAAAGCATTAACGGCCTGATACGTATATTTCGGCATGGTTTTTTATTCCAAGGTTATGTTTACACACATCATCGGAGATAAGCAAACCCGAAGCGCGTCATTTCCACAGATACAAATCGTATCCGTTTAAAAATACAATCAATCGCGCCTCGCTCGATCCAAAGACGCGAGACTTATCCCCGCCGCGAATCAGCAGCGAACGAACGACGCCGGGCGATTATTGGATACGACAGGCGAAATCGATACCTCGAGGATCCTCGCGATTGATCCACGTCGCCATAGATTTTTCCCGCAAACCGTATCGCACCTTCGTTTTTTTTATTATTTTGCACGGACCCCGGCAAATTCGCGCAAACGCCGACAGGTGGCGAGCGAACGAAGCGCGAATGGACGGAAGTATAGGAGAAAGGCGATTGGTCGATACCGAGCGACAAACGCGTCTCATTCGGCGATGGAAGCTTTATCCGCGAATACACTTCGATCCGCCGAGCCAAAACTGTAAAACCATCTTCCAAATGACGTCATCGAGTCGAAGGATTTATTTATAAATTTTTCATCGCAGTCGCGCACTTTGAACCACATCCCGAAAGTACCTACGTGTAACCAAGCAGCCTTGTGGGTGGCTCGAGCGGTGAGACGCGATTTGACGATCTTATCTCGAGGCGATTCTCACATTTCACGTATTGCACAAATTCGTCGAGGCGGCTCGTGTCGGCAATTCTCCCGTCGTCATTACACTCGTGCCGGGATCATCAGTTTTCACCGTAATTAGCCGGTTTTTACCTATGCTTGCGATTAAAAAAAGCTCTTCGCAAAATATCAAAGCGCAATCGAGAACGAAGATCCGGGTCGAAAGTGGAACATACTTCCGTTTCAATATTTTTTTGTCCCGGTGTTTCAGGTAGCCGAAGGAGTTTATTATTCGGAGCCATGAGTCTCCAGTGGACGTTGATCGCCTCGTTTCTCTACACGGAGATATTCATAGTTCTGTTGCTGGTTCTGCCGGTAGCGTCGCCCAAAAGATGGCAGAAGCTCTTCAAGTCGCGATTCCTCCAGAGCCTGAACAATCAGGCGTCCGTTTACTTCTTGGTACTCCTGGCCGTCCTGGTCCTCTTCCTCCTCGACGCCATCAGGGAGATACGTAAATATTCCGACGAGCCGATGGATCATCAACATCTGAACATCGAGATGCAAGGTACTTCTCCTCTTCCGTCTCTCTTTATTTTTTGCATCATGGTCACCTATTTTCGTTTTGTTTTTGAGTTCTTTCATTTCTTTGTATTTGTTCCTGCAAGGTGTACGAAATATGAAGATCGCGAGTCTCGCTCGGTCCTGGTGCGCTAATAAACGCATCCATCTCGTCCTCACCGTCGGTTCCGCTAACGAACTTGTCGCATTTTAGGTAACATGCGGCTGTTCAGAGCTCAGAGAAACTTCTACATATCCGGCTTTGCGCTGTTCCTGAGCTTGGTGATCCGTCGTTTGGTCATTCTCATCTCCATCCAAGCGACCCTGCTGGCGCAGAGCGAGGCGGCTCTCCGCCAGGCCCAGTCGGCCACCACCACAGCCAAGAGTCTCATAGCGCAAAAGGCGTCCGGCGAAAGCGCTCAGAACGACTCGAACGAGGCTTACGACAAGGTCGCCGTGGAACTGAAGAATCGAATAAAGGAACTGGAGAGCAAGAACAAGGAACTCGAGGCTCAATTGAGCACTGAGAAAACCGACAAGGAGGCCCTCAAGTCCCAAGCTAATTCGCTGACCAAAGAGTACGACCGGCTGAGCGACGAACACGCGAAACTCGTCCGAGCCGAAGGCGGCGACAAGAAGAGTGACTGAGTCGCATTCGTTTTTTTTTATCCTTCCCGTTCAATCGTACCAATGGTATTACCCTCATTTATCGATCCTCACCATGTTTAACGCGATAATTTCTTTGATGGGTTTTCATACGTTAAGTTTACGATGCATCGTTTCTTCCTTCGCTATCGGTGGATCGTTAGCCACCCTGATTCGTTCTAAGATTGTTGGTACGGTCGCCTTTCCTTTCCAAACGGGCGGGCGCGTCGAGCCAGTTTTGCTTTTAATTCTCACATTCTACCCAGAACGTCGGGGCGCACGTAGCAAACGAAAATAGACACCGGCACTCTGCCGCGTATCTTAAAATACTATTGCCAAGAATTTCCAACATTATTCGCCTCAATGGTAGGACTTGGGATTGTTTTTTTTTCTTTTCATCTTTAGCGTTTCGACGGTCTCTGGTACCGCGACACATTCGCGCCTCGAACCCGTGCAAACTGGCAGCAAAGATAAGCTTTCTAAATTATTAGTTTTTCTTTCTTTCATATTAAGGTTGGATGATAATCGCGCGACATGTTAGCGCCTACGTAAGTTTTTTTACGGTGAATCTTGATTGTGATGTAACGAGCGAAATAAAAGTTATCTTTTTTTCTTAATATACGAAAGCGCAATACTCGTCGTTCACGCAATTTTCGCGGACGGGAACGCTCTACGGTAATCGCACATTTATTGTAAAGTTGCGGTACATGGTTGGTGTTTTGTTTTTTTTATTTCTTCAAGCATACTTCATCCACGTAGATAATATCGATCTGCGTTTGCCACTCGGCAACGACGATAATGTTAATTCGTCGCGCAGATAACAAAATAAATATTTTTCTCCTATAGATCACTGTGTAGTCTGTACTCGATAGACAACTATGTCGTAGGCATTCCGACGGGGGAACGTAAATTTTTTCTTGTTAGCAACGGTTTTTTCTTTATATCCTCGTATTAGCAACGCGCAGCTATCAGGCTCGCTCGTCTCTGATCCACGCAATTGCTGAACTCCTCGACCAAACTCGAACACTTCAAAATCTCCCTAGGATGCTGCTCGTAACAACGAAGTACTTTGTCCTTGTTCTCTATGCATGGCGGAACAACGGAATTTACGTCAATCTTCTTTTTGCCTGAAACAAATGTTCGGATGTTTAGGCAAATCGTGACAATGAAGGCGTGTTCTGTTGCAATGTACAACGTCCAGTGGCAACTACACGTCAGTGGAGTGTGAAAATTGCGAAAAATTGAAGATTGATACGGTCCGTAGGCTTTCCGTTTGCAGTTTTAGTCTCACAATTTCTGCCTCCAGTTACTTTAGGGGGAGTATACATTTGTGAGGGCATAATCAAGGGTCGTATTTGACAATTTGTTTAAGAAAAGCAAAACAATATTTTTTAATTCGGCTTTTTATACATGTTAGCACAAGTCTTAAAGTGAGAGAAATTTTTTTTTTAATTATTTTGAAACAAAATGGCTTTAAACGCGTCTTTCTCGAAAATATGTTTTTAGACACGGGCGCATGCGTAGCATACTTTTCGAAATTTTCGAAATTTAAACATTTTGTGGTCGATATTCGGCTGATTTTTTTACGATTTTTTAATTTTCATATTAACGCCATTTTATAAAATCAATATTTCGAAAAACTCCTACGTACTGGACTATTTTTTTATAGCTACTTTCAAAATATTCTTCGTTTTTTGTTCTAGCTTGAAAATGATCTGTGCGATTACGCCTGTAGAAGACTATGAAAAAAAGGAGTTTTCTTTCATCGACTACTGCGCCGCCATTTGGTTTCGAAATAATTTGAAAAAAATTCTTTTACTTTACGACTTATCCTAACTTGTATAAAAATCGATTTTAGACAGAATTTTTTGTTTTTCTTAAATAAATTATCAAAAATGACCCTTGATTTTGCCCTCACAAAGGTGTATTCCCCCTTAAGGCGGTATACATTCACAATGATCAAATGTCGATTTCTTTTTTTTTACTTTAAACGATAGAACTACATATGTTGATTTTTCCAAAGTTTCAAAGCGAAATTCGAAACGTTGCGGCCCGTCAACCATCTTCTACATGACGAGAATTGTTTATGAAAAATGAGAAATAAAAACTGCTTTTTTAATCACGATTTAATAGAAATTTCGCGTGAAATGTTGATTTTTTTTTGTAAATACGTTCCATTCTCCCAAATTTGCATTTTTGTTTTCATTTAAATTACTGTCAAATAGAAACTATACATGTTCTAACTAACCAAATTTTAAAAGTTATTTGCACATCAAAGCTCCGCCATTTTCATGATAAATGCATTGAAACAAATTGTTTGCAAGTACAGCACCGCCATTTTTATGATAAATGAAGTTTAAAAAATTGTTTTGTATACTTGAATATATCATTAAAGTAAACCTACGGTTTGATAAATGTAGAATAATTATTTCTTTGTTTGAAAAATCCCTCAAAAATGCTTAGATTTTTCCCGTTTAAATGTATATCCCGCCTTAACGGGCTACGTCTACCTGGTGGGCCGGAAAATGGCATTTTCCGAAAATATTTTTATTCCGTAGAATCAGCTTTGAGCTATAGGCTCCGAGAATTTCATCGAAATATTCCTAAAATAAAAATTTCAACGCGTTTTTCACGAAAAACTGTTTTCAAAGTACGCTGGACAAGATATCTCGAGCACCACTTGATGGATTGCTTCCAAATTTACAGCAGATACGACGAGAAACATTTGAAGGTCGTTGTGGATCGCACTTTTTCAAAATCGATTTTCACTTTTTTATAGCTACGTTAAAGTGACGACTTTCTTCATAGTTTTTGTACGCTCGAGTTTCATCACGTCGCCACGTAAAAAAAAAATATTGAATAAGTTCTGTTTTTTTTGTTGTATTTTTTGTGTATTTTTCTTAATGGCTTTTAATATATGTACCTTTGTGTTAAAAAAAATGCGTTTCTTTTTCACCAATCGATTCCCAGAAACAAACTTCGCAACTTGGCCATTTTTTTCGGGCCTCTAGGTAGATGTAGCCCCTTAAAATTGCCGCTGCACGTCAGTAGAATGTCAGAATTACAGAAAACTGCGAGAAAATACGTCGTGTAGATGTTTCCGCCTTCCAAAATTCCAAAATTCTTTGGAGACACCGATAATTGAAGTCTGCAATCTTTGACTATCGTTCATCAGATTATTTTGTGTATTGATATAAATTGAATCGTGTTGTAAGCCTTCTTCATTCTGACTCTGAGAATTCTCGTGGGTAAGGACTTGCAATTGTTGCTATGGAGATTAGAGCTATAAGCAATTTGCCAATTGTTATCCATTAATCAAATTAAGAATTGTGTAGAAGACTGAATAGATAAAAGGCAATAAAAACAAACATATTGGATTTTTATCACTATCTTAAGGGGCTAGATAACCGACAGCCTGAAAGAGTATCTAATTTTCGCATGAGGTTTGTAAAAATTTTAAAAAAAAACGAAACATCCGATCATTTTAATGTTTTGCACTCATTTGAGGGCTTGCAGCTAGTTGAAATTGTTTTAACTATCGACTTTCGGTTTTCTACTTCTCAAGATATAGCATTCCAAAAGTATCCTCTGAAAATCTTCAAATCGATCAGTTCAAAATCGAGCGCTTATAGCCCATAGCTCCCTTTTTACAAGCTTCTTTCACGTATCATAGAGCAGTGCTTGAACGAAGCAATTGTTTTTTCGATGCATAGCTTTTCTCATCAACGATAATACAGAGTTTTTTTTCGCCGAAAATCGATACTTGCACTTTGGGCAGCGGCCATTTTTTCAATCTATATTTTATTAAATCTTCCGTCCAAGCACTAGATGATTCCAAGCAAGAACTAAACGCCTTCGGCTTTTTTTGTATCGTACGATTTGTTTTCGAGCAGCAGTGGTCACCGCGAAGGACGTTTTCCGACAGCGCTCTGCACAAACCTCGTATCTACCACATTGATAAATACATTCCAATAAAAAAATTATAAAAGTTACTTGAAACCATACTCTTGAGGAAAAAAAATAAAACCTGCACACGTTTTCCCGGAAACAAACTTACGAAGATTCCTCTTTTCTCCGGCCACCTGCTAGGTTTAATCCGTTAAGGCCGTAGGCCACAGTAACGGGTATAAAGTCATGTGCGAATTTAACAACTTTTTTTTCGTATGAAGTGATTCACTCATAAAATTAATTACACATCTATTTAGTATGAATATCAAACTGTTAGAAAATTTTGTTTTTTTCGATGTACAAAATGGCCGACTACTCGAAACTTCACGAAACAGCTTCTTTCCAATTGGCGTGACAAATAACGTCAACAATATTCACTCGATTTACTTCAAATTTAAAAGTTATGTTCCTAATTGCATTTCGCAGAGGAGTACGTACGGAATTTCTGATTAATCGGAAACTTTTCATTTCATGAGCAGTTATAACGAAATTTTACACTGAAAATTCATTTCTTAAGTTCAAATACCTACAACTTTTGAATAAAACAATATTTTTAAATTCCGTACGTACTTTTCTAGGTATTCTAATGTAGATTAACGAGAATTTTTGTTTTTGTTATACTAAAAAAGTATAACAAAAGAAAATATTAGTAGTCGGCCATTTTGTACATCGAAGAAAAATATATATATTTTCTAACAGCTTGATATTCATACTCAATAGATGTGTAATTAATTTTATGAGTGAACCACTTTTTCGTACAAAAAAAATTGTTAAAGTGGCACGCGATTTTATACCCGTTACTACGGCCTAAGGCCTTAAGGGATCATCACAGTGTAAAATTTGCGAAAAATCGATTTTTTCACGTTATCCGAGAGTCCAGATGCTTGTAAACACGCTGTTCAATGTTTGGGGCGAAATTCGAATTATTCCGGTTACAGCCTTTCTCAGAAAAAGGGATTCGACCAGCTGCGTGAGACTCAAAATGTCAGTTTTCAAAACGGTGTACACTCAAAGGAAGAGTTTTCGAGCTATCCGTCTCAAATTTTGACAGAAAATTCTTCACACCATTCTTTATCTTGCTACGGAAGCTTTTCTTTCATCTTCATATTTTTATTAGCGAAAAACTGTTGAAAAAATCGGCTTAATTCGATACTTTTTTACAAACTGTCGCCGTTCTGTCATTTTTTTTAAACCTCTGTCATAAGCTAGCAACTTTCATAGCGATAAATAATCTTTTCACCAAACATTTTCAACCGTAAAAAAAATTAAAATAAACGTTAAAAAAAAATATTTCCTTTTTTCACGAGTGCTTCGATTTGGCATTAAAAAATCACTGATTGGCGTGTTCTAACGATCGAAAAAAACATCGCGAAAAGCAGCTATTTTTCGACCCGTTACACTGTGATGATGCCTTTATTACGATAATTGATTTTCGCCGTTTACGATGCGAAACTGTAAATTGATCAGATGGGTAGTTTTGCAACAAAATGCATCCAAAAATTAGATACTCTTCGGCACACACAGTATTCTAGCGGCTCAATCTGAAATTGAAAATTTGTCATTCTTCAGTGTAGATACGAGTATGGCCGTACGGCTTGATCCATACACAATATAAAAAAATGTGTATAGTACCTTGAGCACTGGCGACCTGGTCTGAGGCTCTTTTGTACTCTTCTTCCAGAATACGATCTATCTTTGCGTGATTGTCCTTCAAATTTTGCAAACGTCTCTGCCAATAGATATTCTGATCGTTGAGTTCCTCCTCCTTTTGCTGTTGCATCTTCAGAGCGGATATCGTGTATTCGGGCTGAACGTGCGGCTGATTGGCGTTATACGACCTGGAAGTTGGCTCGAACGTCTCTCGGTGCTTTTCGCTTCGTTCTACGGATTCCCGCGGTCGGCCGACATCGATGTCCTTGTTCGTCGTCGACACTTCCGTTTTGGGATGAACGACTCCTTGAGCGAGACGTTGCGCTACGCCGTTGGAGATGTGAATAACGCCGAGTTCATCATCGTTGGTGATGGTCAACTTTCTCGTACTCTGACCGGAGCCCATGCTCGACGCGCTCCAATCTTTTGAACGTTAACCTGTATATCAAACCGTATTACGGAAGAATTCTCGGGCGCGCTTCTCGTTACGACCTGACACTTTTAGCTTACAAGGACTTTTTTTTTAGTAAATATCCGCTATTGATTTTATTCCGTTACTGCATAGTCACTTATACGTGTATAAGAGGAACATTACGACGAAAAAGAATTCAATTTTCTTACTCGTGATTTTATATAAATAATGTCAAGTTATATAAATTCCATAATAGTAGCGGGTGTCTAGAATTTCGAGAGTACAGCCCCGACACGAGTGCATGAAGCGAATCGCAGCGCGCCCGTCAGATGTCGCGTCGGACGCTAAATATTGCGGATAAAAATTTCTCCGCCCTTGAAGCTTTTCGATCGCGACTGCCTTCTCATTGCGGTGAGCCTTTTTTTCTTCACGGTTAGGTAAGGTGCCTAATTATTGGCACTTGAAGCCCTATTATTGGCACTGTCAGGGCCCAATTATTGGCTCTTTAAGGGACCAAATATTGGCACGTGAAGAACCTAATTATTGGCACTTTTAGGACCCAATAGTTGGCACTTCAACAGGCCAACAGGTGTTGGCACTTTAAGGGCCCAAATATTGGCACGTGAAGAACCTAATTATTGGCACTTTTAGGACCCAATAGTTGGCACTTTAAGGGCCCAAATATTGGCATGTGAAGAACCTAATTATTGGCACTTCAAGGACCCAATTATTTGCACTTCATGGGCCCTATTATTGGCCCTTTTAAGGCCCAATTATTGGTACTTTAACCCTTAATGGTCACACTGGTTGAAATATACCCCAGCCGTTTTTTGACCTGAATACCTTCCAGAAAATTCGGGAAAATGGCACATATTTTGGGCATATTTAAAATCACACTTTTTGAAAATAATCGGTATGGTCGTGTAGAAAATAGTTGAAAGTACATTGCAGTATTTTTTTTTAATTTTCAATTATTTATCACATTGCAACATGATTGGGGTGAATTTCACCCACAATGACTTTCACGTAATTTTTTCGAGGTGGACTGGCAAGGGTTAAGGACCCAATTATTGGCGTTGAGGATCACTGTGTAGGTAGCAGAGAAGTGTCCATAATTGGCGGGGTGCCAAAATAAGATCGCTTTACCCTATGAGTCAAGGCGACCGCAGAAACTGTGCCACGCGATCCACGAGTGCAAAAGAGGTAGGTGAAATAGTCGAACGTGAATTTCTTAGAGGTTATTTATATTTGCGGCAAAAGAAAATCACCAGGATCTGCGTCAGTGAATTATACATGGCTCGATGTTTTGTTTTTCCCAAGAAAACTTGCGTATCTAGGAGAAAAAGCTGTTCGAAAATTTGTGCGATTATGTTGACTTTGTACGTACTCTAATGGCAAAGAAGATCGAGTCCCATAGTACAACACGACACGTACTTTTCCTTGGAGCCTCGAGGCCATGTATCACACGCTTCGACCACTTCGAAATTTTTTTACCGAACGGACGTGTGACCCATGTTCTTAAGGCGAGTAGTACGGGAGAGATAACTAAAACTTTTCAACCGAGATTTCTCCAAGATGAATAATATTCACGGGAAAAAAATCGTCAACCTCAGCTTCAGTGAATTCCACAGAGCCTGATATTTCGTTTATTCCCTAAAAAACGTAAACGTCGATGACAAAACTGGGTTGGAAAGTTTGTGAGGCCGACCACTTCACAATTTCGAACCCTAATCTCGACCGAACGATACGATCGATTGAGATGAAATTTATTGTGTACAGCGATATTGTTGCAGAAAGAGCCTAACGCTCGACATTTCTCCAAATTTGAAAATATACTTTGCAGATTGTAGTTGCCATAGGATGAATTGTGAACTACAAGCTAATACACCGAATTCATGCACATTTCAAGGCCTTTAGGCTCTCGATTGTGAAAAATCATATTTCGAGCGTACTTTCCACTTACTTTATGGATACATGACGGAGAAATTGGGGTTAAGTGTTTTTTAACATAAAACTATCAAAATTGCACGAAGCTCAAAATATCATCGACAATCGTAAAATTCTAGTTGCCAACTGGCGGCGAGCTGCAATACCCTAATGTAAATGCGAATAATTGTCTTCGAACGACGGCAGCGCCACCCTTAGTTTCCACAACGTTGTGTACGCCCGGAAATGCCGAGTTTGGACTTCTTCTCCATAGTCCCCATGGCCAAAACTGTGTTTACCACACATAATATGTTATGTGTGGTGCTCGTCATGACAATCAATTCATAGACACGAACAAAAGATGCTCAATAAAGAAAAACAATTATTCTTCGGTTTCGCTAATAGTATAATAGTCAATATTCCCGTACTAATTATATTTTAAAAAATCCATACGTCCGCTGAATGACGTATGTGATTATAGCGCGTCATCGTAGCGCGAAAGATTTTGAAAAATCCGAATTTGGACGGACGTTGGAGGAAAAATGCATCAACAGGATACGGAGGAAAGTTTCGAGATAATGGGGATTCCCATGGCGAATTTGGGAACAGACGTGAACGACTTACCGAGCAGCAAGGCATCGGTACCTAAACGCGACATATTTTTCATATCGTTTTCCATCTTGACGCACATCGTTGACGTGTGTTTCGATCTCAGTCTGTGCATCAGATATTTTGTGAATGGCGAAACCGCGTATTTCTATTGGACGATGGCTGTCCTATTTATTCCTTCGTTCATCAATATCGTCATCAGCGTACGAATGTACAATCAAGACAACGAGGTAAGGACTACCAGAGTCCATCGCTCGTCTGACTTCGCATAGCCGAAAGTATTTAATTTCGAACCCTTACGCGATTTCAGATAAACCCAGGCCCCAAGATCCACAGAGATAAAGGCTTCGCCAGCCGTGCGATCCAGAGTAAAACGTGCTTTCTATTTATACTCGTTTTCCAATTAGCCCCGATACTCAGACACATAGACGTTCTGAAGTACGCGCTAAAGTCGCGCAAGTACAAGAAAGAGGGCGATCAATTGAAACAGAGAAGGTATTACGTCAAAATGCTCAAGGAGGACCAAGACATAGCCCTGCTCAGGGTATTCGAATGTTTCTTGGAGGCTGCGCCGCAACAAATCCTACAATTAACCATTATGCTGAAGAATCGTCATCACAGCTTCAATATGCAGCGTAAGAAAACTCGTATCGCTAGTTCCACCAATTATAGCGGTCCTGTAAGCATTGCTCTTTTTTCCTCAGTTTTGCATCAGGCAGGCAGTATCTGCAGCTCCTTGGTGAGCATGGGATGGGCCATGGCCAGCTACAATCGTAGCATTCGACTCGCCCAGTGGGATAAATCCAATATCGGTACTGTCGGAACTGTGCTCCAATTTCTCTGGCATTTCCTAATAACTGGTAATTGTTTTTTCATTCTCTTCAATGATGTATCGGCAGAATATAGAAGATACTCAGGAATTCATCGATTAAGGATACGTTTGTACAGATACCCGCATATTTCGCACACGAATCGGAAGATTATTTCTGCACTACCTTCGTCAAAATTTCCTTTCGCAAATTCGGGAAAATATTCTTCTCGCACTAATGATATTTTTTTTGGCTCTTATGATGCACGACGTTAACGCAGTACGAGAGCCCACGACCTAAATTTTTGTCTCATAGTTCTACGGCCAAAATCGTATGAAATCGATAGATTCGATGACCCTCAACCCGAAAATTCTAATTTCGGGAATTTCCCGCGTAGCGTCTGACCTGAGCCGCATTTTCAAAAATGTCAAATTTTACCAATCTGTATCATGGTCGTCCGATTTTAAAAATGTAGTTCAATGACCTGAGATACCGTGAACACGTTTTTCAAATGCCAATAGCTTAGCGCGTACCCCGGAGGATTTTTGAAAAAATTAAAAATGAGGGAAACATAAGCATACCGGCCGAGAATCATTTTTACAAGTAAATTTGGATGAATCGATGCGAAAAAATCAATTTTCGGAAAAAAGTCTGAGCACCTTACACTTTGAGAGCATTTTGGAGATATTAACCATCATAGTCCATCTGAAAACTATTCGATATGATAAAGTAAGTTGATAAAAGAAACGTAGAGTAGGGAAGTCGTTTTTCGGTAGACAGAAATTTAGTATTAACAAAATTATTTTAGTATTGAAATCAGTATTGCAATTACTCATTAAATTATAATAAGCCATGTAAAGATTAGTGATTTAATTATAATCAGTTATTTCCAAATTAGTAATTTAATCGTAATTAGTAAGTGAAAAGTTAGTACTTTAATTATAATTAGTCATTTAAAAATTGCTAATTTAATTCTAACGAGTAACTTGAAGATGCCTAATTTGACTAATATAAGTAATTTTTTTTAATTACAATTTAATTATAATCGGTAACTTGAGAAGTACTGATTTAATTATAATTAGTCATTTAAATTATCCGATAAAGATGTAGAAAAAAATGATTTCAGACAAATTGAGTGTAGGACCTAACCAATCGGACAAACTATAGGCGACATGGAAAATGTCTGAAAACAGTATTTTAACCATTTCGGCAACCACACAAAAGATTTAGAATAATTAAACCGGGTTGCTACCATACAGCTCGGTCAAATTTGCCAACAGTGCTGAAAATGCGCTCAGGTCAGATGCTTCGCGTAAAATGTCTGAAGACGAAAATGTTAGTAATGCAAAAACAAAATCTATGTTCATTTTCGATATCAGACGGAATAGAATAATATCTTCTGGCATTCTTTTTTTTTTACATAGCCAAAATGGGCTCCCAAGCCGCTACGTTTCTGACCGTACTGCCCATCGATTTGATACGGTTTTAGCCGTAAAACTATGAGACATGCTTTTGGTCGTGGGCTCTCCGACGATTATTCATAATTCGTTTGATAACATCGTCTGCATCGTATAGAACCAATAAAGTCGTCGGCAGACAAAACGAAATGAAAATTCTTTTGCTCGTCAGAGGCTGATCGAATCGACATTTTGGAAACAGCCTCGAAACAGCATTCACCAGCCAAAAGAATGATAAATATTCGGTTTGCCCGCCAGAATCTCACTGAATCGAATATTTCATTATTCATTAATAATGACAGTTGTAGAATTTGAGGTATTCCTTTCGCGGAGGTCCGTATTACGTGGGGGTATAAGCAGGGCCCTTTTGAATTATTGGCAAATTACGGTGACGCTTGATAAAAAGAAGTCACAATCAATTGTTATACCCAAAGGAAAATGGATAAAAAAAAGTTCGCGCAAATTCGGAAGATTCAGACACGTTTGCATTTTCTCTGAACAGTCGCGGCTGCGAACATTTTCTGCTTGTCACATTCTAAGCCTTATAATAAATATTTTCTTTAAACCTGCGGTGATCCCCTGTTTTAGGGTCGTTACGGAATCTTTCGAATTATTAACACGCGTTGAGTATATATCGGGCATCTAAAGTTATTGGGTGTGTAAATTATTAGATAGAAATGTGGCCAGTGTGTCTCTATAAAGTGCCGTATAAATGAGACGATTTTTAATCGTTATTTTCGTTAAAAGTTCGGCAACTTGGCTTTAAATTTTACCACCGAATCAGTTCATTGTTAAATATTCGAGTTCGTGAAAAAAATACCTCAAGTAAAAATTAACATAAAATTCATGAGAAACTTTTTTGCGCATCTTTTATTTTACTCTGACTCCTGCACTTCAATGGTGTTGAAGTTTGCATCATTGGAATGCAACGAAAAAGCTTATCAATTTTATCGTATCTTCATTTGTATTGCAATCTTAATTATCAAATGAACTCTTTCTTTCTCATTTTTAGGTTGTGGATTCTAAATGAGGATCTTGAAAGACATTTCAATGTTATTCGTAGTCTAAATGTGGCAGAGAAATTGGGCAATGGGGGAAAAAAAAATAATTTCGTTGACTTCCAACGATGCAAACTTCATTACAGTTACCCCATTGCACTTCATTATCACGAATTGTCGTTTCAGTGTCAAGAATCATATCCATAAGCGCCGTAGCGAGCGTCCGGGTCCTGTACACCGGAATATTTTGCGCGGTGCATTGGATCGCGATGACGATATGGCTGCTGACAGAGCCGTCCGGGGCGACGGAATTTTGTCGCAATCGTCGACGGCCACCTCACACGCCTTTGACTTTTCGCGAACGTATCTGCTCCGTTATGTTCGCATCGGTGCTCGGTGTAGTTTACATATTTATATATCTAAACCCGATAGACGGCTCGACGTTTTACCGGCATTCCATCTATTACACGCTCTGCTTGCTCGAGAACGTCGTCGCTTGTACATTGTGGTCGTTAGTTCCTACCGTCGAGATTATCGAACGCAGGTACTCCGAGCTTATCGTCGCTCTGTGCGTCGCGCCCTTCGTCGTTGGTGTCGCGTCCATGATTCTCTATTACAAATACTTTCATCCTTCGACGAAGACCACGAGGGAAGCAGTTCCACAAAACGGCTCACAGTCGTAAATGCGTCCAGCTGTAAAAAGTATTCGGCATTTTCTGATACGTTTCCATCGCCAACTACTGCCAAATGATTTTCTCGAAAAGCATTACGTTCAATTCTGCAGCGGATTTTCTTCGGTGTCTGCAAGATTGAAAAATGACGAATGTAGCCTTCGAAAATTCACATCGACCTGGGAAGGCCTGAGAAGATTTTCAAAAGCAAGTGGTCTCCACTGTTCATTATGGTCTTTCCATGATAGAAAAAGGATTGGTGGAAAAATTAAACCGTTTCTCGAGAATCCACTTTTACATAATGAAATTTGGATGTAATTTTCTTCTCGCCTATCTTTCTCGAGGAACGATAAAATATAAGTAGAGATTATTGAATCGCTTAGGGGTGAGGCTACCGTGGGAACATTATGCTTATCGAAAAAGTTCATTTTGAACGAATACGATTATTGAAAAATCGTTCGGACATTCATTTGTACGTTGTTTGGTACATAGTTTGCCAAACTTCATAAAAACGGATTAATAATTAAAGAAGTTATGAACAATCTCGTAAAGGACCTTTGAACGTGAGGGGCTCACCGGTGCACTTGATTTTGGCCTCCCGGTCAATCTGAAACAAGAGTCTTTTTGAAGAAAATACGCTTGCTTCAGATTAATCGGGAGGCAACAATCAAGTGCACTGGTGAGCCCCTCACGTTCGAAGGTCCTTCACGACATTGTTTATAAATTCTTTAATCAATGTTTTTTTTAAATGAAATTTGGTACACAAGTGTGTATCAAATGTAGCTAACATATTAGCTAAGATTCGAATTAGCCTATTGGCTGACTCGATCGTACTTTGTGAAAAGAGAATTCGAATCTTCGTTTTTTCGAGGAAAAATGACACTATTGGTCATAACTAATGAAAAAAAGTCAAGGAAAACGTCATTCAAGACTAAACTACATTTGCACTGAATAGGTGTACCAAATTTCGTCACTCCGTTTTGAGAACCATAGTTTCGAGAAAAACACGTTCAAAGTTACTACTAGTTCCATCGTTGTAATCCTAAATTTACCTTCAATCTGCCATTTCTGCTCCATACGTTGGACATTCCTCTTCAATTTGTGTTGCCTTCAACGACGAACGAGTGTTCGTCATTTACAAAGTAGCCTAACCCCTTAAGGACCTGCCACGTTTAGGAGTTGGAGGATTTCAGAGTATATGCGAATTACCGCCGTATCGCACGACACGAAACTAGCAGACGAAAATTGCGCGTTGCTCCAATTTGCCAATTATAATGTGGAAAATTGAAGGAATCTTAGAACGATCCCAAATCTATGCAATGTTATGAATCTCACGAAGTTTTGTATCGATTTTATAAAATAAAAGCTGTAAATAACACCAAGGTTTTATCGTCCGTTCGTTACAAAATAGCAATTTTGGTACTAAGATTTGTTTATTTGAGATTGCGATAACGGATATCTTCTACATATATTAACCCTTTCTTGTGCAATAAATAAATCGATGAGTGCTCGTTTTGTCAATCGGAAGGTCATCTTCCTTGTTTTCGTAAAATCTTACTTCTTAAGTTCCAAGTATGTTACACCTGCGATTCTGGTGATACTCAAAGTACAATGTTGCTTCGAAAGGTGGAATAGTCATCGAGAAGTCTCATTAAAAAGCACTTTTAACGTACAAGGCAGCTGTTATTTTGTTGTTTCTTCACTTTTGAGTACCAGAAGCAAATTATTATGGACAATTTATTAATTAATTTAATGGCCAAGCGATAGAACATGCGAGAGACAAATAGCAGTGGCGAACGACGAACTCACGATCGCCAGAGAGAACGTCGTTCGACGAGAATAATATCGTACAACTGGACAAAATACTAATCGACCGGATTTTGCACAACTATCAGTATGAATTCTTTGTCCGGCGCTACCATTATTTCGTGCTTTTTACTTCTGATCCGCAAGAACGTTAAATCATTGGTAGGATCGAGGTCGCGAACGACAGAACGCGCCTTGTCCGACAGTTGACTTATCAATCCGGCGTACTGAACTGTCGTCGTGTTGTCCAGAGTCGATTTTATAGGAATGCCTAATTTTCAAGAAAAAAAAACCGCAAGGATGAATCATCGCGAAAGAAAGTTTCGTTGAATTTTGCCGCAAGAAAGAAACGCCGAACCTTCAGAATTGACGACGATCGTTCCTACGACCCCCTTATGCGACTGAATTCGCTTCATAGTCTCCTCGACCTCTTGAGCCTGAAATAGTATTCGTTTTGTTCTTACGATATTTTGAAATTATGATTATTCGAGAGCGAGGTTTCTTTTTTTTACGAGATATGTATAAACGTCACCATTTTCTTCGGTTACAAGCGGATATTGGGAGTGCACGGTTTGACAAGTACAAGTTGTGTCACACGCGACCAATAACAACGCAACGATTAAACAAAAGCGTTGCCAGCGGACCGAAACAAACTCGGACGAATTTGTAGGTTAGGAAAAGCTGCACCGCCTCGCATACGTGGACATTGGTAACGCGCGACATCTGTTTTAATTTCGAGAGAGAGAGAGAGAGAGAGAGAGAGCAATTGCGCGCGACATTTGAAAGTTTTCGCCACGATAAAAAGAAATCCGAATTCTTTGGCCGTTGGAGATTTGGAACTTTTCTGAGGGACGAAATCGGACGTAAACAACGGGTGGATGGAAAAAAATTATTTGAAAAATCGACGATCGTCAACGACTCGTATTTATATTGACTTGAATAACTTGTTTGGTTTGCCGGCGGCCATATTTTTGTAGTTTTTCTGTATTTGTCGCTACCTTTTTTAAAAGGTTCTCTATATATGTACCTTTGTGTTAAAAGAAAATGCGTTTCTTTTTCACCAGCCGTGGCAGAAAGAAAAATTCGAAATTTGGCCACGTATTTCGGGCTTCAGCTAGGTGTAAGCCCTTAAATTTATACTGGGGAAATACCATCCATAAGCGATAAGTGGACATTGCAATTGCTCGATGTACGAATGTGATAGGTCGTAATCATAAGCTCGCGATAAAATTAGCCAACCGAGTCTTTGGTTCTCGATTTTTCCTCGAGGATCTCTAAGCCACAAATGAAACAAAAGTGCCAACAATTATTATAGTTAGACATTCTCCTTTTCGCTTTATTAATTCTCTATCAAGATAATTGTAAGCATTGTATGTCAATGGAGTCTCCTTTGTATCTATTCAGTTGCCTGAGCAGGTGTAGTTTCGATTGTTTGCAGTGGGTCGTGTGTAGTTCGTACAGGGTGCTCATGTTGAGTAGCACCGATTCCTGCAGGCTCTTAACAGGGTTCCTGGCGATAGCTTTCTCGAGTAATCGCACAGCAGTTTTCAGCTGCCCCGTGTACAGCAAGCACACAGCCATATTATTGACGAGCATCACGTTAGAGGGGTCTAGAACGGACGCGGCTTTGAAGCAATTGAAAGCCTCTTGAAAGGCATTTTGAGCCACAGCCATGAGTCCTCGATCCACGAGTTCTCTGGATGTGAGAGGGTTCTTCGCGCCTCCCTTATCGCCGGAGAACTTCTTCTCCGCGGCGGCAACGTCGCCGAGAAACAGGTGCACCCGTCCTATGGCGGACCTCAAGATATCCGACTGTTCCTTCGTCCAATCGCCCATACCGTACAACTCCTCGAGGATTTCTATGGCCAAATCAAAGTTTTTCGTCCCCAGGGCGCAATTGACTATGGAAACGAGAACTCTGGATTTTCTGCCCGACCACAGTCTGACGGAGTCTCGCCGCTCCGCCGGGCTGGCTTTCGACGGAGCGCCGTCTTCCGCGAAGCTGGTGGACAAATTTTTCAGAATCTCACCTACGGTGGAGAGAATTTTGTGCAAATTGTCCATGGCTACTTTGGGCTTGCCCCAGTAGCTCGGTATCTCAGCAAGGAGCAATCTGAACGCGAAGGAAGCCATAGATCCCCGTCTCGTACCGTACAACTCCGGATAAAACGTGAAATACATGTCGGGCTTGTCCAAATTGCCAAAGGGTTGAGATTCGGCTCTGAGCACCTCGAACTGCTTGAGTTTGGCGAGCAACGAAAGTCTCGTGTACCATAATTGCAGCGAGTGGGGCGTGTGCTTGCTAGGATAATTTATCTTGCCGAAGCCCTGACCGTAAACGGCTATGAGCCTCCCGGAGAGATTGACGGCGGCTCTGTAGCAGCCGGCTTGTATCAGATTTCTGAGGCCTCTCTCGTCTTGCGTCACGTCCGAGGCGGTCAGGACGTTGCGGTGAATATTTTCGTCTTCGCCGAGGAAGCGTATTGCTGTTTCTTTGACGGCGTCCGTCATGTCGCCTTGTATCGTCAAGCCTGGCATAGTGAGATTTTCACGATCCGGGAAGTTGCTGCCTGGTGTGGAAGTGGCTATCGACCTGAGAACCTTCCGCGTGCTTTCCGAAGCTATCCAGGCGTCTCGGTGAGTGTCGTTGGCTACATTGTCGGAGGTACGCTCGGCGGTCATGTTCACGTCTCGGAAAAAATCGCTCGACGATACTTCGGACATTATGTTCAGCTCGGATATCCCGTAGATTTCGCTGGTCGACGAGCTCGGCGGACCCGAGGCATTTGGCGCGACGATCTCGTCGAATACCGTGCGCACAGCGGGGTCGAAGTAACGCCCGAGATTCGTGTCTTCGGCCACGCTAGTGTCATTGTCAACTGACAACGGTGCATTGCTTTCCGACATTTCTAAAGATTCGAATGAACACGCACGTGTGGTTTCTATCTTACTGATTGCTATGTCCGAATGTTTGAGCCTTTTGACATTTCCTCTTTTCTATTTCTCCGATACACTCGCCGCGATTTTTTCACGGAATGTTCGGTTTACAATGTAAGTCAATCGATAGAGGGGAAATAGTTCATGTTGGGTACAGGGGCGCCTCGCTCGTTGCAACAGATGTTTGCTTGATTGCGCGAATGTTATTGGCCGAGCAAAACTTCGAGACATCGCTACTTCGGGAGCGGAAAAAATTGTTTTTTTAATGCCGATGGCGCTAGGTATAGTTCTAGGTTTGTCTAGGGGAGTAAAATATCGCGACCATTTTAGTTACGCTTTATCCCCACTTGTAATCCCAGATCCAATTATAGTTAATGAATTCTTCGCAACGAGCAACTTAAAACGTGATTCTGCTTCCAAAAGTGAAATACCTTTGAGAATAGTTAATTACAGTTTACCGACTGAGCAAGCGCTACGTCACCTTGAAGTATACTTTTCGTGAAGGGCCGTATACTGAGGGTGCGTACGAAGGGACCTTCCGCATCTTTGGTTAATTACAGTGGCGCTTGATAAAAATAAGTCACAATTAATTAGTATAGCCAACGATAAACTGGGATAAGAAAATTTCGAGCACATTTAGTAGTTTTGGTAATTTTTTACATTTTCGGTGAAAAATCGCGGCTTTGAAGATTCTTCTGCTTATTAGCTTTTTTAAGTTTCACCTTTGATAGTTTTCTTTTAAGTACATGGTTCACACGTCCTGTCGGTAAGAATCCTAGTGCCAAGTTTTCTCCTACACGGATCATATTTCAGGCAAAAGCAGAGAAGGCGGTTTTTCGTTGTTCAACAGTGCGGAACGTGTTTCTTTTCTTTTTTCCCAAAAATCAACCGTTTCAGAAATCATTAGGAATCTTGGCTTTAACATTCGGTGACCTACTGCTTTTTGTCGTCACTGAAACTTTAGAATCTTTTCCACGCGTGAGCAGCTTATATCAGGCATTCAGAATTATTTCGTGTATGAATTATTAGATAAAAACGTGGCCAGCGTGTCATCTCCATAAAGTGCCGCATAAATGGGACGATTTTTAGATTCACAATTTTTCGTTAAAAGTTCGATAACTTGACATTTTGCGATCATAGTGGGATGTATTTTTACTTCTTTTTTCTTTTTTTAAGATTTCTTCGCTACTTTTGAGACTTAGAGGATGTTTTATTACTATTTTTGGCTGTTACATAGCATTTTTAAATTTAGTCATCTCTAAAAATGGCGGAGATATGGCACGGTCTTCTAGTGCATTCTCAAAACTGGCGTGACGTATAGCTAAAAAACTAATCGATCGATTCTGAAGAAATTTGGTAGAAACTTTTCTAACCTTATAGTCTAAAACATATACCTGAAAATTCAACGAAAAAGTATTTTTTTATTGCTAAATGTAGCTATTTTTCCGAAAATTCAATCTTTTTGTTTCACCGCGTATCATTTGATCGATTTTCAACATTTCTCACTTTTTCATGGATCATATTTTGCGTATGAGTGTCAATGAAAGAAAAATCTTCGTTGACTTTTTTTCAGATCAAGCCCGCCGACGCTACGTGTCACGCCGACTGACAACATCCGCCGCAGCCCGTTTAAAAGGCCATGCCATACTTCCGGGATTTTTAAAGATTGATAAATTTAAAAAATACGATATAACAGCCAGAAGTAGAAATAGAACATAACCTAAGTTTTAAGAATGGTAAAGAAATCTTTCCTTTAAAGAAAAATCCTGAAAATCAGCAGTTTCTACCCCTTAAGAGTCTTTGCACACTGCACGCGACGACCGATGGCCACTGAGAATCTATTCCGGAAATCCCCCAGCAAAGCGCCGTTTTCATTGGACGTCGTCCAATGCGACGCGGCCATTTGACTCGACAGCATAAATTTCCCAGTGAATGGCTCATACTTTACCGTAATATACCGACTGAAGAAAAAAAAACAACAAAAAACGAGAAGTAAAACAGCCCGGATTTTGCGGCAATGAGTGACACTGAGCTCGGCGTCTTTTTCGCCAAACGATCTATTTCAAGAAGTCGCTACCACAAGCGATCGCAAGTAAAAGCAAGTAAAACAATCCCCTCGAGCGAAGTGACTAGCGTTCTCTCGGCTTTCTCAAAAGAGGGGAGAAAAAGTTCCTAGGTGGTGAGTATGACGAGGCGCAAGAAAGATCGAGTGTCCACGAGCCCGACGCGTGTAGAGCGAGAGAAAGGATAAAGGAGTGAGACACAGTCGGCGATACGGAGGCGAAAAAATAATCCAAACAATCCAAACGGTGCGTTCTTTTATTCCGCGTAAATATCGCACGTCGAAAGTATCCATTTCGAACAACAATGAAAGAAATTTTCTCCTCGATTCCCAATCCACTTGAGAATTCTCTGACATATCCGGGTGACGCGTCCGCCACGGCGTTCCGCTTCGAAACCCCAAAAACTCGTATCTAAGAAGAAAGAAAGACCCCAAACAAAGGAAGGATATCGCGCATGTGTGTGTCGGGAGTTTCACCCGAATTCCTATAATGTGAGGACTCGGCCGCGGCCAGGGGGGGGGGGGCGCGGCGAGTTCTCCGATTGGCGGAGACTCATATCCGATTGATCGTTTCGCACTGCTCACGTGACCCTTTCCCTGTATGCAAAATTGCGTTGGTGTGGTGGCGTTCGGACGGCGGCGAGTAGCGCCGCGCAGACGGGTGGGGAGAGCCCGGGGGAACATATTTTCTTCAGCGCTCTCGTGGCAAAACAACAACAGACGTTTCGCGATTCCTCGTGTGCACGTTCTCCGTCTTTGGGAGTGTGTAAGATTTTTCTTCGCGGTAGTAGTCAGGTGTGTGTACACTGTGACACCCGTCGTGCTTTTCATTCTTTTTTTCGCGTCGCATCAATTATTCTACTCGTCTTCATCGTCCACAAAATAACGTTTCGCGATGCGAAAATTAGCTAACTCTATCTACCGTGTTGTATGAAAAAAAGGAAGCAATAGTCGGACGTTCGCGGATGTTCGATAGAAAAATTTCGCTGTCGAAAGTCATGGTCATTCTTGGGGGGCAAACGTGAATGCTCAAGGGTCGTGATGTGATTCGACGATAACATCAACACTATATTTTTACCCACGCACACGCGCACGCGCGCCACACATACCTACACACACACACACATACGCGCGTGGTATAAAATTATAAATATGTATAGATTTCGTACACGCGCCGTATAACGTATGTCGATAGCCGAGCGGAGAGTCGACGTTTTCTCTTCGAATCAACGAAATTCTCGTTCGCTACCCGAGATTAATCCACAAAGCGCGCGGCGCGCCTCACTAGCGAGTGACGCGTCTGTGTGCGTGTGTGTTTTTTTTATTTCGAGCTCGTGTGTCGCTTTGCATGTAACTCGTCGCGCTCTCTCGGGCGTGAGATCGGGTAAATCCGACGAGTTTGCACTGTCATTCGCGAGTTATCACGCGCTGAGGACGAAAAAGTAAAGAAAGAAAAAAAAGAAACGAGAGAGAACAACAAAGATTGCGTTCTCCCATTTTGCACGAGGCAGTACGACGGATACGTAACTTGGCGTGTGTGACATTGTGTTGTGATCCGAACACGTGTGTGCAACTGTTGCCTCTCGTGATTCTCCGTGTCCATCGGACCACTTACACCCGGAACTTTATTGACGAAGCGTCATTTCTTTTTTCTCGCTTATCGCAGCTCTCCTACGGGAATCTTTTGACGAGCATCGAACGCACACTCATGGACGATTCGTTCGACGGGGAACGAAGTTCGAAAAAATCGCCCGGTTGCGGGAAAAAGAGAAAGAAAACAAGTGACGGATTGTAAAAAAAGAAAACAAAAACAACACCGATAAACGCACTATATTGCAGCAAAAAGACGAAATTCGGGAACGAACACGCTCGGAAAAATCGCGCGCTTTCGAGAATACGAAAAACAAAAACAAGTGACAGATACTGAAGATAAATAGAAAATCGCTTCGTGCTTCGGGAAAAAAAAATACGACTTTTTTCAGAAACGAGCGACATTTCGAAAGCAACCCCATTTTTTTCTTTTTTAGAAAAAAACTTTTGGAAAAAGTTTTTTGAAAAAAAAATTTGCAAAAAAATTTTGAAAAAAAACTCGATAAAGTAACAAAGAAAGAGTAAAAAAGGGACCACGAATGAGACATTTCTCCGATCGTCCATCGCATTATTCGTCGCGGAGATAGACGACCGTCAAAGGTGAGATGGGCGACACGAATCATTTGGAATACTCGCTGGATCTGGGAATCGGCGAGATGGACGCTGTGAAGGAGGAGCCGTCTCAGGACATGGGGGCGGCTTCCGCGTCGGTTCCCATCCCTGGGGGACACCGCGGCACCAGAGGAGTCTACGATCAGTTCTCGCCGTCGCCGTTGGCTGTTACGTCGCCCTGGGGCGCGAGGCCGGATCAAGCGGACTCTCCGTTCAAAATGGACCCGGACCAAATGGGCATATCCTTCAAGATGGATGACGACGATATCTTCCAAGTGGACAAGGCCGATCTCATACAGGGACCGACACTGGCCGAGCTCAACGCCAACGAGGACACTTTCCTGTGCGATCTCAACTTCGACGATTTGCTCCTGCCAGAGGAGAGAATACAGCCGCTGCGAGTGGAAACGGAACCCCTACCCAGCGGAGGCTCCCTCTTCGGCAACGCCACATCCGTCTTCGCACCTAGCAGCTTCCCGCAAACGACTCTCACCTATCGTAACTGCCCGCCGTACACCGTCACATCGGGCTTCAATATGATGAACGGCGGCCTCAGCCTCATGGAGAATTTGGAGACCGTCAGCCCGCCCGCTTATCCCAGCCCCGGCGCCAGCAACCTTGCAGGTACCGCACGGAAAATCCATTCGTCATGATTACGATACTGAACATTTGTAGAGATGGCATATGCACAAGGCACTTTTTAAGATCCTCATCAGAGATCTACAACTACTAAAAAAAGCAGAGAACTTTTGTCGCATTCCAACGATGCAAACTTCAACAGCATTTTGATTTATTTTCCATTGTAAAAATGGTACACATGTTGCAGATTTTTTGTATGGGTAATTTACGTACGAACGAAAGTCTTTGGATAATTTCACAATCGTTCTCTACATAATTGTAGTGTTATTAATTTTTACGTACTGAAATTCTGATGGTTTTCTGTCTATGCTTCCATACGTCTTTGCCAAACTGTACAGTGATGCTGCAAACAGGCTCGAAAGTTGGAGCAGTAGCGATGCCTGGCACATTTACTCTCGAGAGCTTTGTTCTGACAAAGCGACTGGGCTTGAAGCATTGCATCGTTGAAATGCAACGGGCATCAATTCTTTTGAATCGCTGGCTTTTCGTGGCGCCGTCGGGCTGTAAAAATCATTGAAACTTTTTGAGAAATTCTTATCGGGGCTTTACAAACGCGAAAACGAAGGCTCTCGATAATAATAGAAAATAAAGTAATGGAGGATTGAAGAAAAAAAATCGCTGCATTCCAATGATGTAAACTTCAACGTCGTTAAAGTGAAATATTAACAAGTTTGAAAGAGACGTGAAGAACGATGGAGAACGTGGGCAAAACGATGTTGAAGTTTGCATCTTTGGAATGCAACGAAAATTCATTTTCATTCTTTTATTGCCTCATTTTCATTATTATCCGAAAAATTTCCTTAGATATTCGGGCTGAAGATCTCTAAAAAGGATCCTGAAAAAAATTAAACTATTTCGGGGGTGTAAATGTGTCAAAAAAATTCTACTATGGAACTTTCGTTGCGTTCCAACGATGCAAACTTCAATATCGTTGAACAAAAATACTTTAAGCTGACAATTTGAGGCTCTGGATATCATGCCGCTTGCGACTGACATTACTGTACATCCAGAACATTTAAGGGTGGAGATGCTTTAAGGCAAGGGAAAAATCGCTGATTTTCATGATTTTTTTTTTAAGGAAAGAAGTTCCTTTTTTGTGACTTTTGGCTGTTACATGATACTTCTTATTTTTTATTAATCTTCGAAGTGACGAAAGTATGGCACGTTCTTCTAAACGGGTTGCGGCGGATGTTGTCAGACGGTGTGACACGTAGCGCAGGTGGAATTAATCTGAAACAAAAGCACACACGCACACAAACGAAGATTTTTCTTCCGTTAACCGTTTGGTACGATTATACACGAATATACCAGTTGCTAACATCATCATTCACATTATACTGATAACTGTGAATACCAGTGATTAAATAAATTGTTTAATTAAAGATTAGCCGCAAGATATTCGAGGAATAAACAAATATAACGATTTTCGTTTTTATCCGATGAAAGATCAATAAAAAAACAGAACAATACACAGCGGAAAAGCAATAGAATGCCCCGGTCGAATATACGTTCCGATGTTCCGCAGGTAGTTCTACGGCAAGCTCCTCGACGTCTCCACATCCGGTGGTTCGTCCGGTCGGGCAGTCGACGCTCCACGAGCTTTTGATGAGAAAAGGAGAACACGCTCCGACGAGCCCGACTTATCATCAGATGGACGTAACGGCGATGGAAACGTCTCACGGAAAATTGAAAGCTTCGAGGCTCTCGATGTCGGCGCCCACGCAATCTATAGGCGCCGAGTTGCTCTGGTCGCACAGAGAGCCGCGAAAACATCTCACGAGCACCGGAAGTCTCGGCCCCGTCGAGGCCGGTTCGACGAGTAGCCTGAGCACCGGGGGTGCCCTGAGTCCCGATCCCCTTGGTCATCTCGATCCTCTGAGCCACGACGAAGGATACGAGGACAGCGACGATGACAGCGATCATTACGATGATTACAGCACCGAAAACGGTAGGGGACACTGCCCCCTTTTGTTTTTTTACCCCAAATTTCCTCAAACGTGGAATTTCATTGGGAATAATCAGTATAATAACAACTTAGGTTAGTTCATAAGTTCATCATCCCAGCAAAAGTAGAGGAAGAGAACGGCATCAAGTGTTCCCATATATTAGGCGCGGTAAAAAGAAATTCATTATTTTCGCCTTCAATTTCATGCAAAAATAACGAATTTCCTTTGACTACACCTAACATATGGGTGACATTTTATTTTTCATTATTTTTAACCGTTATAGAAGGTCTTTTTTCAATTATTTATATTGTAGATCGCTAAACAAATATCTTGAAAAATGGTCGAAGGACTTTTGTAAGCGGTCTGCCAAAATAAATTGAAATTGCGAAATATTAATTTACGTTGCGTTCCGAGGATGCAAACGTCAAGCTCGTGAACTTTTTCCCGCGCGTAAAAATGACGATCGTAAAAACGTTGCAGATAGCGGAGGAAGCGACGGCGAAGAGCGCGAAGGCAGTATTAAGGTCGGCGGAGACGCGGCACGCGAGAGACACAGCAAGAAGGAAAAGTATTTCTGGCAATACAACGTCCAGGCGAAGGGACCGAAGGGCCAGAGATTGGTGGCGCGAGCACGCTTGGAGGATCCTCACGTGTTGAACGAGGCTACCGATCCGGTGTTCAGTCCGCATTGCGCCCTCCGCGGTATAAAGCACAGCGGCAAGGCGCGCAAGGGCGACGGCAACGATCTCACGCCGAATCCCCGAAAGTTGTTCAGCATCGGTCGCGAACTCGACAAATTGTCGAGCGTCATAAACGACATGACGCCGGTCTCCGAATTGCCGTTTCCCGCGAGGCCCAAGACCCGCAAGGAGAAGAACAAATTGGCGTCGCGGGCCTGCAGACTCAAGAAGAAAGCGCAACACGAGGCGAACAAGATCAAACTACACGGCCTCGAACAGGAACACAGTTGAGTGAATCCTCGATGTTTTCTCGACCGTTCGACGTTATTTCCCTTTTACACTGTATTCGTGGGCTTATTGAAAATGGCGAATTCGAAATCAATTGCAGGACGACTCATCCACGGTATAGCGCAGATCAAACAAACCCTGGCGGTCAAATTGACCGAGGGCAGTCTGGAGAGCCAGGACGAATTGAGCCGCCAATTGGACAAACTGTGCAAATCCGCGACGAGTAAGTCACTGTTTTCTTCTTACGAACTTTTATTCAACGACTTCCTGCGATATGCAAAACGGAAAATCGATTTTTCACACACTTCTCGACTACTTGGAGCTCTGAAATTTTGCAACCATGCATCCAAAAGGTGACAATGCGTGATTCGGCCAAAAAAAATATAGACATAAAGTTTTCAACTTAAAAAGCTGTGAGCGCCCCAAACTTTTATTTATAGTCACATGCAGGTGACTTGACAAAAAAAATTATTTTATACTTTTTAGTACATTAAATAAAAGCTTGTTTTTAAAAGATATTTTTTTCGCATGCCATTTCTTAACTTCTAAATCGTTATTGCTTCCGTGTTGCAGAGGTGCGAATAGCGAATCATTCGACCGACTTCGTGAACAAAGTACTGGACAAAATAAGAGCGGGCGTAACCGACGGCGGTATCGACGACTTTTAGTACATACCTTACCTCGTATGGAAATTTTATTTTGATATAAGTGTACAGAGAGTGAAAGACGATACTTCGCGTTCGTACCACCGACAGCTGTATTTTTTTTTATCATCAAAAGGCGACGCAGAAAGTTACTGTTAATTTATTCGTTAATATTAATCGCGAATAGTGCGTAGTGTGTGCTCGCCGCGAACGGATCTATACTTGGGAGATACGAAACATAACCTCGATACCTTTTTTTTCAAGCCCCACTCGCTCTTCAGACACCTTTCAAACGTACGCGATACGTTGAAGTTCAATATTTTCATCGTTTTGACGAATTTATTTAGCAAGTTCGCGGAGAGTTTTCGATAAAGACCGGTCTACGTTTTTTTTTCTCGTGATTCAAACGAAACGGAAATGAAATTCCAATAAAATAAGAATAATGATAATAATAGTAATAATAATGATGCATCTCTCTCTCTTTCTCTCTCTCGAGTATGGAGTAGTTGGCTGATTTGGTCTACCTCAGAATGAAACGCTATACCTGCATAAAAGAAGAAAAAAAAGTCTCAATGAGAAACTTTATTGTCGATTTACATAAGATAAACGTAAACCAATATATTAATATTTAAGAGAAAGAAGAGGATGAATTACATATTTTACCGCAGTATATATTGGGTGGCTCTGGAAGCTGCGCCGAGTTCGTAACTATATACACACATACATACACACACATATATATATATATATTATATAGCGCGTTTGAGTTTTAAATATATTTTATTAATATATTCCATACGCATAACTATATAGGGTGGCCCATTCAAAGCGTTACAGGTTGCTATCTCGGATAGTACGCGTAGTAAAAAATGTTACGAATTAACGTTGTTTCCCAGGGATGGAAAAACGTGGGCGCTCGACCTTGGATGTTTCTGCCAAGGTCATGTGAGGCCGAACTTCCAAATTTTGAATGCGAATCCAGTTTTTCTATTCGACATTCAGCTCAGAGCTGTTTTTCGATTCTTCGATCGAATGCTTTCGATCCTCGTAGCTCAAAAAGTATTCGATGATCGACTATTCCCGCGTTTTGTAAGCGACTCAAGGTGAGCAATAAGAGCGATACGATAATGTGGATTCTTGTTGAAACAAAAATTTAAATTGCACGAGCTCGACCCATTTCGCTCTTGAGAATAAAATTTCGTTCGACGATTTTTTTAATACAAAGCGTACTCTCCTCTGATTTGTGACACTGCAAACGGGGCAGCCCGTATCTATCGGAAAAAAACACAAATACTTGTACGTATAATCATCGTAGTGGAAACGCGAAATATCATAGCGTCATTTCGCAAGCCCCTCGAAACTCGTGTCAATTTGTAATTGCACAGAAACGCGCTTTTTTTTCGCTTGCGAATTTATCAGAGATTTGTACGGCTAAGGGTGAGGAGGAGTTTACGATTGTGTGCGCGCGCGTGTGTGTGTGAATGCGACAGAGTGTGGTAAAGGCGTCGGCTTAATCAAATTCATAATTAAGTGATATTTTTTCAAAGCTGGAAACGGCTGAGGATTTCCGAGTACGCGATCTATATCGATATATATGTGCCAGATGAATTTTTATACGTTTATGATAAGATATTTTCATATATACAAAATAGCCGAGCTATTTCCAAGTTTTTTGCGGTTCCGATCCGCCCCATGTAGAAACTTGAAAAACGTGTACCCCCCCCCCCCGCCCCGAATGCAAGAAGAGGACCCGAGGCGTCTAGAGACAAACTCTGTAAATATTTTATCGCGAGAACCGCAGCACACAACTTTCGGCGCCATATGGAGGAAAAAAAAAAGAAAAGTCATCCAGTTGACTCGAATGACCCCGAGGAAACAGTGACGTCCTCGGCCATACAAATGTACAGTGATCATGAACATCCTCTTTGCCTTCTCGATTAATTTTTCTTGCGTCGTGCTTTGAATTTGTTTTTTTCTTTTTTTTCGCAATCGCACGAAACAATCGTCCCTAGGGCGAGCTTTATTCGCGACCCGCTCCCTCTTACGTACGTAATTTGTTATAATTTTAACTAGAAAGGAACGGAAGGATATGCAGGTACAAAGGTTGTTAGATTATTTTTTTTACCGCTTGTCGAGCGTATAATGTAAATAACGAAATTCTTTGAGTTTTGGCCGCAGAGTCGAGAGGGCCAGCAGTCCCAAGTGAATAAATCTTTTTATTTGTTTATCGAAAAAATTGTTTGTTCGGTTTTATTCTTTTTCGTCGCGTTTCTTTACGTTTGACGTTAGTAACGGGAGCGTCGGAAGGGAAATAACGTGTATGGCGACGTTGAATAGTCTGGTAAATTCGAGCCGAAGCCTTTGTCACGATTGGACAAAAAGAAAGTATTGGGTAAACGAAGAACAAAAAGAAAACGAAATAAATCTTCATAGAGGTATTATTGTATTTTATTCACATTATATTCATATTAAATGTTCTATCACTTATACGCATATAAATGAATTATACATCGTCTGTACAAGGCTTACTATGTATATAATAAAGTCGTGACAAGTTTTCAATGTTCAATTATGTAAGGCGAGCTAAAATCGAAAAACCAATCGAAAAACAGACCACCGCACAGTCCCGTCGAACGTGAGCGATTTCTCCTCTACAACTTCGTGTATAGCGAACGATGATCGATTTTCATCCAGCGATAATCGCCTGGTTCCAGCTTTGTGCTCTCGTCTTTTTTTGCCCCTCGAATTATTCTTTCTAAGAATTTCGGGTGATTCGCAGGTCATCATGATCTATCACATTATCCGTCTTTTTTTTCTTCATTAATTCGCATCAAATAGGCGACTTGACGATCCACGCCACTCCCCCGCATTTCGACGAGTACGAACACAAAAAAACAATTGCAATGTATTGTCTATATAAATAAACTAAAAGAAAAACAAAACAAAATGCAAATATCTTCCTACGGTACTGACGTAATTAGCGTCTCTGCTTCCTCGTCACTTCCGGTTTATCAAGCGCGTGGCCTGTACAACGAATAAAATTACGCGAAACAACGTTAAACTCAGAAAAAAAATGAAAACAAAAATGCGGTTGCGCGACTAGATTAATTCGAATATCACTGGAACGAAGCAAGTTTTTAATCGAGGTAGAAACGAACGCAGAAAAAAAGAACAAAAAACTTCGTATCAAAGCTTCTTATCGTGCGTCAAGCTTATTTTCGTCTTTGGGCGGCCCTTAGTTTTACTTTTCGCGTCGCAACTAGCGCGTTTTGAGCGGAGTCACGCGATATAGGCGCAATGTACGTACGGGAATTTACAGTCAAATGGGCATCGATATTTACATCGCGCGAAGCCGACAGAGTTTTTTATATACAAAATATATGGCTGTAGGGTGCGTGTACGTGTTTTGCTCAGCCACTGCGCGAACGGACGAATAAGCGTGTCGTTTTTAATACTCTGAGCGTATATCCAAACGGAGGGTGAAACGCGTGCTGACGCCGAGCATCTTCGTCCAATCCTCGTTCCTTGACAATTATCGTTTATATCGATAAGTATCGATATAAACGATATCTATCGATATATCGATTATAAACGACATATATTAATATATTGATTATAAACGATACATATCGATATGTCGAATATAAACGATATATATATATCGATATATCGATTATGAACGAAATATCGATTACAACCAATATATCGATTGCAATAGATAATTATCGATATTAACGATAATTTCGGGAGTTTGGGCCTCGTCAAAACCGTCTTCAAGCTCGAGTGGAGTAAAAATGAATGACGGGGGGGGGGGGCCCCGATTGAAAAATCTCTCGTTCGCCTAGCGCAAATGACAAGTGCCTTGACCCGAGCCTCGAACGAATCGTGGAATCGTCGATTAAAAAAATTAGCTAGATACTCGACGTGCGTCGGTTCATCCGAGCGATATGCCCTGAATCCACGAGCTGAGGTCACTGGTGTCCTCGCAGCTAAGACTGAGAGGCGTTTGTTCGTCGCACTTTCGCGAATCCAACAAAGTTTGAGCGGCCGTTCTCCCGGTGAGGTAAGCACCGTGCACGGTGCTGTAGAAGGAAGAATGCGTGTGCTCGCCGGCAAAGGCGATCTGTATCTTGGCGGGATTCGCCTCGCTGAACAACGGATCGGCGAGGGTTTCGATGTCCAGCTGACTGGCGCCAACCGCCATCGCGGTGTAAGTGCCCCGCGTGAACGGCTGCGTGTGCCACGAAGTGCACAAGCATCCTTTGGGCGCGGGCACGAATGGATCGTTCAGGAAACGCCTGAGTATGTTCGTGCACACGTCCGCGATCTCGCTCGTACTCAACGTCTCCATGTGCTCGGCCGCCTTGCCCGATATCCAACCGAGCAACAGCGTCTCCGATATCTTCGTGAACGAGTAAATCTTTCGAAACCACGTTTTACTAATATCTTGACGCTCCTCGTCGCTCAATCCCCGATCGTCCCAAAGCAGCATCACCTCCGAGACGCTTGGATTCAAAAAGGGCCTCTCGTACTCGAGAAATATTTTGTCCACCGTGCCGAACATCAGTCTGTCGATCGCGTCGAGCTTGTACTTTGGCAACGCAGGCTCGAACAGCTCGCACGAATTTTCCTTCAACACCCCCAATGGCAGTGTGCACAGTACGTGCTCGGCCGTTATAAGCTTGCCGTTTTCACAGCTCACCTCGATCAGATCGATCTCGTTGCCGACGCACTTCATCGGCTCCGAATCGTTCGACGCAGCCGCTTTTTTCGCCGTCTCTTGCCACCTGGAAAACGTTCATGGAAAATTCACATGTCGGACTTGCTTTTCGCAAGTCGGTTTTTCTTATTTGGAAAAATTTCGGGTAATTCTTATTCGTTCTTCGACGGACTACTGCGTCTACCTAGGTGGGTCGAAAAATTGCGTGGCGAGATAAAAATCAACTGCTTTTGCTTTTTCGCATGCTATTTCTACAAATGATAACTTTTTCAATATCTATAATATAAAGCTATCAAAAAAATTCATGAAAATAGCCTTTTATCAGCGTTTAAAGTGAGAAGACCCCTTAAAGATTAGCATCAACTTCCCTCTATTCTTCTCGTCTATCGAAGCTTCCCTCGAAGCGAAACAATACATCACCTTATTTTCGTAACCGCGTGCCGCAGCAGGATCCGATCCTTGGGAATGTGTTTGGCTATGGGTTTGAGTATGGCGCTGTATCCGTCCGGCAGGCTGATATTGCCGCCTTGAAGTTCCGCGTAAGAGCCCATCTCCAGCAGATCAACCTCCTCCATACTGTCGCAGCCGGTGATGCAGGTCTCGCGTTTCAGCAAACAGTCGAACAACAGTTGTCTTATTCTTCTCTTCTCGTGCGGCAGAGAATTCAGATAGAGATCGGCCTCGAACGCTACGTGACTTCCTACGCTGTTGATACCCTCCGGCGGACTATAAGTACTCAAAAAGTACTCCTCGCAACGTCTCAAGAAGCAAACGTAAGCCTCGTAAATCTCCTGCAGTATGGGAAAAGGCAGCTGCTTGCCGTCCTCCATAGCGGCCACCACTTTGTGCGGTTTAGGCGTGCTTATTATGTTCACCAGTCCGTTAGCCATGGCAAGCTCGAACATTGGATTACCCAGGACACCGTGGATCCAGTTCGCTCCCAACTCCACCTTGTCTCCACCTGTGACGAGGAATTTCAATCTTACAGCAGCTTCGGGACGGCACTTTTTTCCCCCTTCGTTACGCTACTTCTCGTTCGCATCAGCCAAGACCAAATTTTGCTGCCTGACTTTTCTAAGCAACTTGCAAAAACTCAATGTAAAAATGGACTCGTGGAATAAATTAGAAATTGGATTCAGCAATTTTTTTGCACAGAAGTTAACATCCTTTTATTATTTTTGAATGTAATACCTGTTTGGATATTTCATTGGAATGATAATGACAATGAATGATAATAACAGTGAATATATAATAATAAAGTGAATAATTGACAAAACTAAACGAAGAAATGGACTTGTAGGATGAATGAAATATTCGATTGACCATTTTTTTACAAAAGAGTTAACGTCTTTTTTTATTTTAGAAAGTAATACCTTTTAGGGTATTTCCTAGGAATAATAATAATCGTAATGACAAAGATGATGATGATAATAGTAATAATAATAATTGGAGATTTGTGTGCAATAACAATACTGATAATAATATTATAATAACAATAACATTGATGATAATCGATCGATTTGTATGAAATAAAACAACGATCGTATCATCACCGTTCGAGTTATGATAAAATCATGTTATCCAATGAAAAAATCAACTATTTTGACTTATCATGTTCATCCCATGTGGAAAGGCTTTTTCCCGTGAATAAATTAACAATATAGCGCTGAAGGTTTTGTAAACAAAATGCCGAAGTAAATATTGGTAAATCATTGATTTGTCGAAACATTTCCGAGCGAGCACACACGTCGTGTGTGAAGAATCCAAGGTGTTTGTTTCGTTGCATATATCGATTGGCGTGTAATAACAAGGCACACTCGTCGTAACAATCGGTCGTCGAGAAAAGAATTGAAAAAAAGAAAAAGAGCGAATCACGCACGCGAGTTTAACAGAAAAGAAGGGTTAAGTAAATTCGTACCAACTTGTGCAGCGACGATACGTCCGCCGATACGTCCGCGGGCTTCGACAATAAGAAAGTCATTTTCGCTATTTTTCAATAAATGATTTGCGGCGGAGAGTCCGGCCATACCAGCGCCGATAATTAATATTTTGCAAGAATTCCGATCGTCGGCCGAATCGCCCGTGGACGTCGCCATGTTCATGGCATATCAGCTCTGTAAACGCTGAGGCGCGATGGGATACGCGTGTGTGCGTCGCTGCGTGTAAAAACACACTGTCGATCGCCAGCGGTCGATCCAGTACGCTCGTCGCGACTCTCTCGCTCCGGCGGTCCTCACCCACCGCAGTCCGAGCCTCTCGCTTGCTCGTTCGCGCCGTGTCACGCAATATTAACAATCGGGATCGCTTCTTTTTTCATGAATGAATCAGGAAGCTTCGAACTGACAATCATGTCAACCTACACGACCTTCCACGGGAAAGTTTAGTCAGGTGCGACAATTATAATCGAGGTGCGTTTGCGGACGGATTTTGCGGTTATGCGTCCCGATAAGCGTTCAAGCGCGGTCGCATGAAAAATTATAATTGTCACGTCGCGGACGGGCGGGCGGGGGTGGGGACAAAATAAAGGAGCGTTCGATGCTGACGGAGGTAGCGAAGAGTGGCGAGAATAGTGCGCGCGGTGAGCTGGACTTTTGACACGAAGATATACGGTTCCTCTTCTCTTCCTTCGTATCTCCTTCCGCAATCGCGAACTGGCCAAATCGCTAAGCACGGAGAAATAACAGCTGTTGATATGAGGTTATGTTAATGCTGCGTCAGGATGTCGAGAGACAACGCTAAAGCCCGAAGCATGAACCCCGAGATCGAGAGAAACAGCGAGCACGGTACGTCCTCCGCTCACACAGACAAGAAGCACATACGATTTCGCACTTCCGGCAAATCGGCCAAATCGAAAATCGAAGGCTTCAACTTTGAACAACATCGTACACACCAGCCTCAACTGTCCGATAAACAACGCACTCCCAAGAAACACGGTGAGCATCCGCCTCGATTGATTCTACCGTTGTCTTGCACTTCCGGTTTCTCTTAACGATTGTCATCGTAGACTTTTGATACGAACACGCGAACGGACGTTTTACCGCATCGCGTTAAGGCTCTGGGCGACTCGTGGCGTAAAAATTTTCAATAAAAGCGACGAGGAAGTACGCTGCTGCGACGACAATCGGACGACCTTGCAGGAATCTTGGTCAAGGTTTTTTTACATGTCGCATCGTCGTTTCTGTTTTTCTTCCCAATCGTCACTTGCTCGAGATGGTAGAGTAACACGATTTTGTATTCCAAGGAAATCCGAACAGGACTGTCCTTACCTTGTGACAGAAATGGCCAATGCGGCAGCTCGACGGCGGCAGTGAAATTCTTGGAGACCTGAGGCTCTCATGAGGTTGAAGTTTGCATCGTCGGAATACAATGAAAATTAATGTTCCTGAATTCCTTTAACTTCTTTGGGCAGATTTTTCCTATAGAAATCTCCGAATTATTTTTCAAGCTACTTATTTAGTGATCTACAATATAAATCTATGGAAAAAGATATTCTATAGTACTAGAAATAAGGAAAATAGAAGGTAAAGAACTTTCGTTGCGTTCCATAAATGCACGTGATTGAAGTTTGCGTCGTTGGAATGCAACGAAAGTTATTATTTCTGAATTTCTTTTATATCTTTCAGTGAATTTTACCTACGAAAATCCTTCAACCATTTTTCAAAATATTTTTTTAGCAATCCACAATATAAATATATATAAAAAAGATCTATCGGAATGATAGGAATATGGAAAATGGATTATAAAAAAAAACTTTCGATGCGTTTCAACGCTGCAAACTTGAACAAGATATAAGTGCAAACTTCAACACCACGGCCTACCCTAAGGCTGGAGCGCTCGACCAATGAACGTTTATGGATGCAGATGTTTTTTTGGCACAAGCATGGCCAGATATCGTTTTTGGGAAGAAAATATCAATGCAGTTCTCGTACCGCTGCAGTGTTTAAGAAGAGAGATCCCTTTAGGCCGCCGAAAATAAGCAATTTTCAAGAACTTTTTGTGTCAAAACTATTTATTCTACATAATTAAATTTTTACGTAAATATCATCACATTGGTGTATTTTAGAAACTGTTTTTCTTTTAAAAAAATCCGAAGAAAGTGAAGATTTAAAAAATTCTACATGTTTGAAAGATTGTTCGGTTTGTCGCGAAATTCTTACTATAGTATTTGTCAATAAAAAGTAGTTTTTAGAAATGTTTCCCAAAAGCCATTAGGTTCACATAGACATAATTTTTGGCCGTAAGCTTTTCTGTAAGTTATGAAGGGATCTCCCGCTTAAATATTTTCCTCATGCCACCGGGTAAAATATGAGGATGGAGATTGAGCAGAGACCTTTTCATCGGATTACACTCGAATTGCTGCTACGTAGGAAATAATTTTCCGAGCAGACGCATTCGCGCAACTAAACTGTTCTCCCTTCCGAAATGGTCGTTTCATATTTTCCAGGTATATCGCTGCTCGATTTCTTGAGAACGGAACTAACCAGGGGTTATCAGTTGGAGAATGACGAGGAGAGATTCTCAGCCAGGCGGGAAAAGGTTTATTCCTTCATAAAGATCCCCAAGGAAGTTGAAAAGTTCATGATTTATGGATTTTTGCAAGTAAGTTCGACACCCACCGGGCTCGCATACGTAGCTCTCGTCGTTTCCGCGACGAGTTAATTGTAATCTCTGTTGTATGCTCGCAGTGCGCGGATTCCTTCTTGTTCGTGTACACATTTTTGCCGTTAAGATTTTTGATGGCTCTCTGGGCGATCGCGACGAGGCCCCTCGTGCACTGCTTGAGGCAAGCGACCATGAGAATCTGAAAAAATCCGTGTGTCGAATGGGCCGAATGTTCGTGTGTTTTTTGTGGTTCTATAACAGCACAATTATCGTTCGCAGGGGGAAGAAGAACGGCGGCAAGAGATCGGAGAGGTATTTGAGGCCGGCGGAGATCTGCGATCTTCTGAAGGGAATAGTAGTGGTGGGGTGTTGGGCGGCGACCTGCAAAGTCGACACGTCCATGATGTATCATTTGGTCAAGAGCCAATCGGTCATCAAGTTGTACATCTTTTACAATATGCTGGAGGTCGGCGATAGGCTCTTGAGCGCGTTCGGACAGGACACGATAGATGCTCTCTTGTGGACAGCCACCGAGCCGAGATCTCGCTCGCAATCCACCCATCGACAACACCTCGGCACCCTACCTCATCTACTTTTCGCCCTCGGCTATGTCTGTATCCTTTGACCTTACGAATGCCATGCACGCGCCTCCCCTCGCTCCTTTACTTCAGTATGAGATTCCTTGACATTACCGCGGTGCAGTTTTACACAGTATATTTGTACTTTTTCAAGCTACCACGTTGAACGTGGCTATCAACAGCAGTAACAAAGCCCTCCTGACGATTATGATGTCCAACAACGTGAGTACTATCGTCACCCTGCCACGAGAATTTACGAGATTACACGTGCTCACTTTTCTATCTCTGCACGGTCGTTCTTTGCCGACGGGATCGTTCCAATGATTCGTGGCATTGTGATCCTTGTAATTTGCAGCAGACGTTCACGTGTTTGGTTTACTCGCACAACAGGAATATCACTTTGACGCCTTCGATTTTTTGTAATTGGCTGATTCTTGCTGATATTCACAAATAATTGTCATTTTTTTCGGTCGAAAATTGAGTTTTTACTTTAAATTCTTGCCAATTGCGCAAGAATTGATATTTTCAACATTCCCTACGTATTTCTCCAGCTATACTCGTGTGAATTAATTGAATTTTTTTTAATTTTGTACCCGATTCAAATCTCAAATTCAACATGCCTCGCGAAAATGGCTCAAGCGTCACCATTTTGTAAAATTTTTTTTGTTCCTTTGAAGATATGACTAATAACGTCCTTGAATCCTCTTACTTGTCCTTCTACCCAAAAAAGTCGCGAAAAATCGCTGGATTTTGTACGTTTGCAGCGGTGTTACACCTTAATCTGAAAAAAAAAACAAATAAAGATTTTTCTTTCATTGTCACTCATACGCAGAATATGAACCAAGAAAGAGTGAGAAATGTTGAAAATCGATGAAATTGTACGCTTTGAAACAAAGATTGAATTTTCCGGAAAAAGATGGCTACGTTTTGTAATAAAAAATACGTTTTTCAGTTTAAAAAAACATTTAGGGTCATGTTTTAGACAATAAGGTTAGAGAGATTTATACCGAATTTCATCAGAATCGGTTGATTAGTTTTTAGCTACATTGAAAATGCAGCTTAGAAGCCCGTGCCATACCACCGACATTTTTAAAGATTAGAAATAATTTTCCAAAACCATGCAACAGCCAAAAGTAGTAATAAAACGTATCCTAAGTCTCAATATGGCGAAGAAATCTATACTTTCAAAAGAATCATGAAAATCAGCGAATTTCTTCGCTTAAAGGCATCTCCCCCCTTAAGGCGCAGAGGAAACGTTGCTGGAAGGACTCCAAGAGATTTCATTATTTCCCATTGAATTGCAGTTCGTCGAGCTGAAGGGTTCCGTGTTCAAGAAGTTCGACAAGAACAATTTGTTCCAATTGGCGTGTAACGATGTGAGGGAGCGCTTTCACTTGACGATGCTGCTGCTCGCCGTGAGTCTTCAGACGATGAAGGAATACGCTTGGCGAGCCGATCGACTGGCGGTGCTCTTGCCCGATTGTATATTGCTCCTTATCGCCGAGGTTGTCGTTGATTGGGTACGCCATTTTGTTTACCTTCAATTCAGCTCTTGTCGTCTCTTCTTCCGAAACGTTTGAAAATACTTTTTTACGAGCTTTTATTCAACTTCACTTTCTGCGAGATGCATAACGGAAAATATTTCACTCACTTCCCGACTACTCAAAGCTATGAAATTTTCCAAACATGCATCTAAAAGGAGACAATGCGTGATTCAACTTTTTTAAAAATATACAAACCGTTTTAACGTTTTATGTAAAATTAGCGATATGTAATTATCCATCTAAAATCTCATTAACACATAGAAACACGTTCGTAGCCGATTGTGTTTGAATGTTTTAAAAAACTGTTTAAAATATTATGCATATTATATTATAACTATTTTAAATGTTTAAAAAATATTTTTAATTAACAAGTTTTTATTTAACGTACTAAAAAGTAGTAATAATACCAATAATAATCGAGTTTTATTTGCACAACTTGCTTTACAAGTTTTTTACAATAAGCATACTAAAAAGTAAAAAAAAAAATGTCTCAAGTCATCTATATGTGACTATAAATAAAAGCTTTATATATAAAATTTACATATATTCGTTAACATACCAACTGTATATAATTTACATTTAAAAAGCTTTAGGTTTCCTAAAAATCCCTAAACTGAGTATAAACCTGTGATAATAATTTCTCTAATAACTATTATGGCAAATTAAATACGGTTAATGAAACTGAATTGATGAAATTCATTAAACATTGGAAAAGTTGAGCGTCCCAAGCTTTTATTTGTCATCACATATAGGTGACTTGGTAAAAAAAAATGATTTTCTACTTCAGTACATTGAATAAAAGCTTGTATTTGAAAAATATTTGTTTCACACATTGTTAATTCACCAGGTGAAGCACGCGTTCATCACGCGTTTCAACGAGCTACGTTCGGACGTTTATCGGGATTACACGGTGAGTCTCGCCTATTACATGGCGGAGACGAAGCAGGACACGGCGTTTTCGGATCCGTCGGATCTCGTGGCTCGTCGCATGGGCTTCATATCGTTGCCGTTGAGCGTGGCGATGGGTCGAGTTTTGTCGACGACGCTAACGCCTTCGGCGAAGCCGGCAAACTTCATACTCCTGTTCGTCGCGTATCTGATACTCGTGGCCCTGCGCATTCTCACCAGTATCGTGATACTCGGCAAAGCCTGCGACCTGATGACTTCCCACGGGAACAAGAACGAGGCGGAAATAGCGCAATTCAATAGGCGCAAAACGTCGAGGGAGTACGCGGGAAACGGTATGGATCCGATGGATCCCAATCTCGCGATGGCCATATTGTCGAACAGCGCGGTCAGCCTGAACAACGTTTCCCTAACCGACAACTTCGCGAAAACGGAAAAATCCCTCAAAACGGACATCAGAGACGGCAAAGCGTCGTGCCACGACGAGTGCTCGTCCTTCTCGAAACACGTCTCGAGAGCCGAGAGCGAACCGCTTTTACCTCAATGACGTAGGCTCAACGCTTACGCATCGTTCGTGTAGATTCTTCTTTTTTTTGTTGTTGTTTTGTTTCGTTTATCCAACGGAAGGAAAAGTGTACATAACGATACTGTATATATTTCGTGTTATTAGGATATCGTGTAAATTGAGTCCGGAGTACAATAGACACGTACGGCTATGACATAATAGATCGATGATTACGAACGGCAAGTGTTCGACGTTGCACGGCGGTGGGGGAGGGGCGTGGGGGCAGACAGCGCACGTACACGCTTACACCGGTGATCTTCGCAATTTGTCATAAATTTCCCACGTATCGCCTCGTCCTCGACGCTTACGAAATTCCGCGACAGACGCGTATAATTGTTGCTACAGAAAGTCGCGAGGCGCGGCACATTCGCTACCAAGAGTTTTGCCCTAATAAACTTAAATGTCAACAAATACGGGTGAAACGATCATTAACGGGGTACGCCTAGTTTTAACAGCCGGAAACAGCTCCTTTTGGGATTTGAAAAATAGAAAGTCGCGATGATACATTTCTACGGAAATTGGGCGTTTGAGAAAGTATCATCCGAAGAACACTCTGTAATTTTTTTGTAAAAATATTTAATTATAATCGATTGAAAGCCGATGTCTGGGAAGTACCACTCGAAAACATATTTTGCGGTGAGCCCTTCTGAACCAGGTTATATAATAGGAAATAATCAGATTGCGTCAGTGTATTACTTTGCCCTATGATTAATTGGAAGGAATTTTCGAAATATCAAATTCTAAAAAATGCCGCGTGTCGAAGGGATCTTCACAGTGTAACGGGTCGATAAACGGCTTATTTTTTTCCATGGTTAAAATACGCTAGTCAGTCTGATCTTTTTGTGTTAAATCGAAGCACTCGTGGTGAACAGAAAACAAATTTTTTAACGTTTATTTTTATTGATTTTTTTACATTTTTTTTAACGGTTGAAAATGTCTTGGGAAAAAGGTCCTCACGGTGTACGCGGTTGTGGCCGTATTATTCGAAACAAAAGTTGTAAAAAGATTATTATTCGGTATGAAAGCTACTATCTTGCTATGGAGGTTTTTTAAAATCAAAATTAACAGAACGGCGACGGTTTAGAAAAAAGTAGTATCGAATTTAGCCTATTTTTTCAGAGTTTTTGGCTAATCAAAATTTTAAGATTTTAAAAAAACTTCCATGCCAAGATAAAGAATGGTGTGAAGAATGTTGTATCAAAATTTTAGACGGATAGCTTGAAAACACTTCCTTTGAGAGTGTAGACCATTTTGAAAAATAACATTTCGAGAAAAACGCGTTTAAAGTTAGGAGTGCGGAATTTCCGTTTAAAATGTCTACTCACATTTATGTAAGTGTATGAACAGCGTGTTTATAACCGTCTCTACGATCGGATAATGCAAAAAAATCGATTTTTTGAAAATTGTACACTGTGATGATCCCTTAAAGTGATAGTCTTCAATTTTGCGAAAAATGGGCATTTGCCATTCGTGAAATTGAAAGCATACATCGAAAAAAGAACCCGAACAAATACTATGTTTTTACATCTAGAAAAAACCCTAAAAATGTCAGAAAAATGGATGCAGTAGTTTTTGAGATATTTTGCTCACAGACTTTGAAACCGTACTTGCGAGAAAAGTGTTTGAAGTTTCGAACGACGCTGCGAGACTTCCGACGGGCGTCAACATAACACCCTATAAATCTGCCAATTTTAATCCGGTCACCCTAAAATTTTTAGGGAACATTTATAAGATACACGGTCAAAATACATTGGTTTTGAGAAAAGTGATTTTTCGACTTTCACAACTAGGCACAACCCTTTGAGAGACTTTCGATTGGAAATTCGAGGCTTCGTTCACTCGGTATGACGAAGTTTGCCCAAGACGAAGTTTCTTGGGCAAACTAAAGTGAATTTGTGCGCTTCTATCTGCATTCTATCTAGAGTATCATTTTCATTTGTTCAACGTTTCGTAAAATTTCGATTTTTTCAACGAATTTACCAAATGCAACAATAAAGGCATTTTAATCTCGTAGTACAATCGTCATCCCGTGATCGGTTGCCTGAAAAACGTTCACGTAGGGTGTCGTGTGTTTTCGTCGCTAAAAAAAAGTATGATGTCTCTTTTGAGAGTCGTACATACCAGACGAAACGTCTGGCGCGCGTGTCCCGTGCATTTCGTAGATTCCCGGAAGGAATAAAAATAAATTTGAAGCGCGAGAAGAAAACGGCGAGGCATATGGTAACGAGTGGTACGGTGGCGACTCTGGTGGCCGAGGCCGCATACTAAACCGAGCGCGGGCGGCCTTTTCCCTACACGCGTGTACAATTTTGCGCTTACGAGGACAAACCGAAGGACAACATGGCTGCCCGCTGTTTCGGGGGTATCGGGTAGGCGATTTGAATTTGGATTCACCGTCGCGGATTCAACAGTCTCATCGTTCATTCGGATTTACGGTAGGTCGTAAAAATACTTGGAATTATCGGCGATCGTTAAAATTCGCGAATAGCTCGTCACATTTCGTTGTTGTTTCTTCATTGTGAAAGAACCCGCCAAATAACCCTTCGCGACGACCCTTCGATAACAAGACCAGCTGTCACTTTTACTTTCGAGCCAAATATACCAGCTGTCTCAATTTCTCCCCCAAAACAAATAAAACATAAACTTTACCTTCATTGCTACATTTATTTTCTCAACGCGGGCATCACTCGTTATTTCGCATCGTCGCAAATACGAGTTTACATTTTTGCAATCGTACCACACGAAAGAATCTTGCGCACAATGACTGTGTATATTGCAGCGATTCGCAACTTGAGCTGTCAAAAAGTCACGTGATCCAACAGCGGCGTATAGCGCGCGCGTATCGACATGTCGAAGTGTGTAAATCGCGCGTGTGTGGGGGACGTGTGTGTTTACAATTTCAGAAATGATTGTACGCTTCTTAGAATGCGGATATGGACGGGCTGATGTAATTTTGACGAATGTTTGTTTGGACACCGGATGAAAAGTAATCGATTATCGTAGACGTGAGGGGTCGATTTTTCTCGTACCCGCGCGACTCGCTATTGTTTTTCACACGAGCATATACCTGTAGTTATCTACTACCGAGGATGGAGTCGTTTCTGGGATTGTTCGATCCCGGCGAGGTGAACGAGAAACGAGCTGAGAATTGGGATCGATACGAGAACAATGAATCGTCGGACGAGCTGGAAATGGGCGCGGACGAAGATGATCGCCTTCCTCCCGAGCCGGAGCAGGGAAACATTGAGTACAAATTGAAGCTGGTCAGCCCGTCGAGCCATAGGTTCGAGCATCTCGTCACACAAATGAAGTGGAGACTGAGAGAAGGACACGGCGAGGCTATCTATCAAATCGGTAAATCAATGCTGTGTATCGTAGAGACTCGTGTGTATCGTAGAGAGAACGTAGGTTGAAATTCAGGTTTTCCGTATGGTCCGATGGATTAAATTGTCTCTGAAAAGTGGCTGCGAAGTCGACCTACATGTGATATTTACTTTTCAATTTTTCAAAGTAACTATTGCCCTGGAACTGATTCTATTTCATTAGAATAACAAACCTTTATGAATACACGCTTGGCTTTGAATCCATACGACGTCATTTATTTAAATATAAATCGCAAAAGAAAAAGTACGTCATCTTAAGCGCAACTCCCCTATATTCGAAAGTTTTATATTTCTGCTACTTTTGCCCGAGATCCTATCCGCCACGCGCGTTCGTCGTCTCGTGTCAACAAAGCGAAACTTTCAGGGGTCGAGGACAACGGACGAATGGCCGGTCTGTCGCGCGACGAGATGAAAGCTTCTCTGAAGACGCTGAGGGACATGGCGTCGCGATTGGGAGCCACGACGAGGGTGCTCCGAGAGCGACACGCCAGTACGAAGGAGAAGCAGAGCAACGATGAGAAGTCCAACGGCGAGAGGCGAGTCGCCGAGGTGCTCGTAAGAAAATTGCGAAAAGACGACAGGGAAGATCAGGAGAGCGTCGTGGATCTGAGGCTCGCCGTTATCGGTAGCCAGGACGCGGGAAAATCCACTCTCTTGGGTAAGAGAATTTTTTTACCCGCTTGATTCATCCGGTGAGCCCGGAGGCTCGAGCAAAAGCGAAGAATCGAGAGGCGAACTAGCGTGTGATTTGTGCGTCAGGCGTCTTGACACAGGGCGAGCTCGACAACGGCCGGGGGAGGGCGAGGCTGAACATGCTACGTCATCTTCACGAGATTCGAACCGGACGTACGTCTTCGATATCCCACGAGATAATAGGCTTCGACAATGACGGTCACGTGTTGAATTACGCGGAGATGACGACAGCCGAGGAGATTTGCGAGCACGCTTCCAAAGTCGTCACGTTCATTGATCTCGCGGGACATCGTAAATATTTGAGAACGACGTTGCTCGGGCTTACCGGTGAAAATTTAATTGGATTTTTAACTCCCGATTGTCACGCTCCTGTAGAATCACGTACTTGCCACACTGGGGTCGATTCACGCCCCGGCGACAAAAATTGTTACGAAAAGCAAACTATCGCATATTTTTACTTGGAAATTTCGTAAAATCTAAGGAGTTCACTTCGAAAGACCATGTAGGTTATTCAGCCAAAAATCAAATTTAACCCTAACTTGCCACACTTCTGTAGAATATCCATCAATACATTTTCGCCTAAGATAAAAAGTGGTTGGGGTGTTTCGAACCCCACGGTGGCAAGCAAGGGTTAATTATCTTGCGTTGTAACGTTTTTCGCATCTAAGCGATCGTTTCGATCATCAGGATATTCTCCGCATCAAGTGATGCTGGTCGTGGCGCCGCCGCTCAACGAAGCCGCCCAAGAGCACATGGCGCTCTGTCTGGCTCTGAGGCTACCGTTCTTCGTCGTGGTCACGAAGACCGATCTGGGTCTGTGCGATCCCGTGCAAACGATCAGCCAATTGGAGAGCGCGGTACGCGCTCAGGGTTGCACGAAGAAATTCGTACTGCGCAGCAGCGGAAACAGCGGCAACAACAACAAAACGATGCAGGATTACGAGTCGAGCGTGATACCGGTTTTTACCGTGAGTTCGGTCACGGGGGACGGATTGGAGGAACTCACGAGCTTCATCAGAGACTTGTCGCCCACGCAGTCTTCCTCATCGGACGCCGAGCCCGGCTCGTGTCTCTTTCAAATCGACGAGACCTTCAGGTAGCCCATCCGATCGTTACGTCGAGGCTAACGATCGTGTAAATTAATGACGAAATTTCAAAGGGTCGCGGGATTGGCGGATCCGGTGCTCGGGGGATTACTTGTCAAGGGGGCCATTGCACCGGGTGCTCGTTTACTCGTCGGACCCCTGCCCGACGGTGAATTCAGTCCCGTCAGAGTCATCAGCCTACATCGCAACAAAGCTCCCTGCTGCCTCGTGCGAGCCTCGCAGAGCGCGAGTTTGACCATCGCTCCGTCGACCACGAGGGGCCCCCCGCTGCCTCATCTTCGACCTGGGATGGTTCTCGTTTCGATCGGTGATCATCCACAGGCTACTCTCTTCTTCCAGGTAACGTCACTATTTTCTCGGAGCTCTCTTTTTGTATTTTTCGTCCGACGTTTCACCAGCTCGAAAAAAAAAATGGTAATTATCGCGACATTTGTATCTTCAGGCGACGGTCGTCGTTGTTTATCACGCGACGTCGATCTATCCCGGATTTCAAGCGACCGTGCACGTCGGCAACGTGCGTCAAACTTGCGTAATGGAGGGCATAATGGATCTGAAAGAGGGGGGAATGCAGACCAACGATACGGCCTCGGTGCTCTTCAGATTCGTCAGCCATCCCGAGTATCTGCACGTCGGTATGAGCCTCTTGTTCCGAGAGGGCCGTGCCAAGGGTATCGGAAAGATAACCCAGGTATTTCCGCTAATAGGATCACAAAAGTAGGCCGATAATCGACGAAATCGTCACGAGCCCCTTGTCCACGATGACCCAATGACTTCATACACTCGCCCGCCTATTTAAAACAAAAACATTTCGTTTTCTTATTTATTTTCGTGGCAACGATACCGGCGAGTCCGGTACACCCGACGATGCGCTTTACGTGACAGACCAACGCAAATGATACGGCCAATCAACGCGGTCTCGAGACACCGATTTACCGGCTCTTTCTTTTTGTTTTCATTTGTCGTACGAGTCTCGACCAATTAACGCGTGATTGTGGTTTTTCCTCGACGAGATTGTCTATCCCAAGTGTTTAGTTTTTAGGACACTTTCCGGGCACGAATTTTCGCGCGCTACCCTCACGGCTCGTCTTGGGCGAGGAAGATAAGAGGAAAGTTACTTTCCACTGAGAGGACGTAGACAAATTTGGCGCTTTTTATTTGGTCCGGCATAGCCGCACATATGTATATAATATTACGTAAACTGTACTTATAATAGCATTGAGCATTAATGTTTGTCGTGTAAAGCCACCGCTAGATACTCTGAGCGTGGGAGTATTTTGATAGTCGACTACACGCGTATGTGTATATGTTCTTTTGCGTAAATATGTGTGTCGCGACGACGATACACGGGAGCGGTTACGAAAAAGTATTTTTTTAAAACAATCGTTGCAGAACGGCCTGGCAATGGTGGCGCCGTTACTCTGCATTAAATAATGAGATAAGAGCAACCACGTTGCATCCTGTACAAAAACAGTGTTACTTGGCGTGTGCACCCGACGCAATTGTCGCGTCGAAGAAAACAGACAAAAAGAAATGCAAATACATCTTTGCAATGAGTATATCAACGTTTACTTGAGACGGAGAGTTGTCGATGTTGAGGACCCGCGTTGCCGTCAAGTCAGTCGATAGTTCGAGCCTGCGTTGCTCCGCAACGATAATACGTGATCGGGGCGGGGGGGGGGGGAATAATGCTGGGTCTCGAGACGATATTTCGTCACGATTTCGTTTTCTCGGGCCAGACCTTGGACTCGATCCAATCGAGGTAGGAATACACAGATGTGTAAACACCCGGTACGATGGTGCCGCAGCTTTGTCCAAACGACGTAACCCCCAACACCGTGGCAGCGGTCTCGGTTAACATGAGGAGAGGACCACCGCTGTCGCCCTGACAGGCGTCCGAGCCCCTCGTCGAATTCGCGTCCACCGCGCATATCATTGTGCTGTCGATACCCAACGGGAGCTTACCGAAATCCGTGTAAGACTCGTTGCACAAGCTCACCGGCACCAAACTGTGTGAGAAACGAAAGTACAATTTTGATCTTAGTCGGTGAAGTTGAGTTGAAAGTTTTGTCGGGCTTGAGAGCTTCGCAATACGATGAAAATCAGGAAAAGATGAAAAAAACATTTACGTGCACGGGTAAGATTCATTCCGGATGAAGGAAGTTCAAGCTTTGAAAATATTTATTAAGCTACTTCAGTTTTAACTCTGACTGCACACTTCCGCCATGAACCTCTGACTGAATGTGCGGTCGATCGGACCCCAGACGTTTTTCGGGTCGTTGGATTTCGGTGAATATGCATTTTTTTTTTGTATAGACGTTTTTGTAGTCCGCGATCCTTATTTTATGGCCCGAAATGTATTTTTTTTCCAAGAAAAACAAATATGTGGCAACATTCGTTCAAAGTGGGAGATGCCTCCACAAATACGTACTTGCACGATAAAGAAATGGAGTCGGAACGACCCAGTGTGCAATCGAAGGGTTGACAATCTGCTGGTAACTTTCCCAGATTTTTATTATTAACAAATCCAAGCAACTGAAGCTTTGTGAATATTCGTCAAAGTCTTTTTTAACAAGTTCTTGATAACTTTTTGAGATTCTTATTATGAGGTTCAAACAACCTTAAGGTATTTCTTTCGCGGAGGGCCGTATTTTGTGGGGGCATAACCGGGGCCCTCCTGAATCATTGGTAAATTATAGTGGCAATAAATTATAACGCCCAACGATAAACTGGAATTTAAAAAAAATCGCGCAAATTTAGTAGTTCTAGACATTTTTGCATTTTCTCCAAAAAGTTGCGTGTACGAAAATTCTGCTAGTCAAATTTTTCAAAGTTTTGTCATTAATATTTTCGGTAATTGTGCAGTATTAGGACTTTTCCGAAAAACGACGGGAACATTTTGTTTTTCACCGTGAACTTGTTTATTCCGTTATAATGAGTGATATTCCGTCGGGGGAGGCTGACATTTTTCATCAATTCCATAAGTTATGGGGTTTTGAAGTTCGCGGAAACGGGTGATAAAAAAAGGGAATTTTCAAATATTTCCACGCCTATATTGGGGAGTGTGCAAGTTATACAATTTTACTACGTTGGTAATTCTTGTGGCTTTAATAAGGGCCGATGGAAGTCTTGGCAAAGATTGATGTCGAAAAGTGTCGAAATTTCTATTCTTCCTTCACAGTTCTGATGACTTCGAAAATCATGAGAAATCGATCACATCTAGAGTTATGTATAACTAATTGAATAGAAATATGGCCAGCGTGTCATGTTCATAAAGTGCTGCACAAATGAGACGATTTTTAGAGTCATCTTTCGTGAAAAGTTCGGCAACTTGGCTTGAAATGTTACCAGCATATTCGCCGACTTATTTTTACTCGACTACAGACGAAAATCACTCAATTGTCGAATAGCTATTCGGGTTCGTGAAAGGAATACCTTTTCTCGATATCCGTCAAACTATTTTTCTACACTCGATGACCTTTTGGTATAATGAATATTGGAAATTAATGTTCTCGATATAATCTTCCGCATGATTGATGATTCAAAGATTTTTATCGTATTGCGCAGTACTGAAGCAATACAGAAGTTTCATCGTCGCTCGCTCTTGGCTACGCTTGACTTGGCTCTCTTTCCCAGCACGTACTTGAGTTTCGCCGACTTCATGAGCTGTTCGGATCTGAGCTCATCGAAGCTAGTAGCACCGAAGCCAATCGCTACGAAGGAAGTCCTCGAGTTTACGCTGGTATTCTGCAGGGCCGTCGTTTGCAGGCAAACCGGCTTGATCCTCGTTGAAATTCGAACCTCTACTTTGAGCTCCACGAGGGCTACGTCGTGGTAGTTTTGGCTTCGCCGGTATCGCGGATGGGCTATCGCTCGTTCGACCGGAATCTCTTGGGCATTCTCCGCTCGGGTACTCTCGGATCCTAACCTCACCTGTCACAAAAACCATTGCCAATAATCAGTATATGCTCGTCTCAAAGTTTTCTTTTTTTGCAAACTGGCAGCGTTTTCGATGCGACCAACGTACTCACCCATCTGGGAACACGATTGTTCACGTTACTGACGCAATGAGCCGCCGTGAGAATGTACCTCGATGAGATCAACGTACCGCCGCAATCGTAGACTATGGGGTCGGATCCTTCGTCGTCCGTGTTAAGGTAGCCCAGAGCAGCCATGTAAGGAAACTCACCAGCAGCAGCTCTGGTACCGCTGAAAATGAACGGATTTACCTTTGAACCCTCGCCCACGCGACTTGGAATTGGAGGATCTTCGACATCGACGACCTCATTGATTTCGGACGTGATCTCGTTCGTGATCTCGTTCGCGAATTCCTGGCAAGCTGCGGATTATTAATGTCCTTACGTCAATTTACCATTAACCCTTTGAAGCATAGTGACATACTGGTGTGTCACCTAGTTGCGCAAAAAAAAAATTTTTGCGCGTAACGACGAATGTAAATGTATATTTGAGATGTTAGGAGATCAATTGTTACTATATCACTATCAAGGGCTTATGTTGCATTTAGTGGATATTGATCATCACTACAGTACAAAAAAAACGTTTTTTAGACAATGCATGTAATTGTGCCTAATGTAACTGGTAAACCATACACAAAAAATGAATTCAGAGAGATTTTTGGTTCGCTGATTACGAATTCGAGCTCAAAATCCCGGAATTCAAAATGACGAATCCAATATGGCGGACCAAAACCGGAGATTTTACTGGAATTACTAAAACATCGGAGTTGCTCAATATGTTGATTCTGGTATACTGAATTTCTAATAGAATTACGCTTTTATCATTACCCGGAGCTAACGGCGAGGACGTAGCGAGTTTCTAGCTCCATATTTTTTTTTTAACTTTTCTATTTGAAAAAATTTTTTTTTGCTTTTTTATTTTAGAACTTTCTAAATTTATATATTTTGACTGCTTTCAAAATTAGCGACTTCAATAACCCTAAAGCACCGAGTTTCCTCTCTATCAAGAGAATTTTATGGTTCAGTTCAACAGTTATTTTTAAATTAAGAGCTCAGATTAGTATCAGTAACCAAGCGAGATTTGTGTTTCATTATCCTATATTGGAACTGCCATTTTTATTGTATAATTTTGAACTGAGATTCGAATTCAACGACTCAAAAAACCCGTGCATATGGAGTTTCATCTTCATCAAGCTACTTTGAGCATTTTGGTCCGTCATATTGGATCCGCCATCTTGAATTTTCAAATTTTGAGTGCAGATTTGTAATCAGCGACCCCGAAAACCCCCGAGTACCAGCTTTCGCTTCCATCAAACGATTTTTCCATTTATGGTCAGCCATATTGGATCCGCCATCTTGAATTTTCAAATTTCGAGTGGAGATTTGTAATCAGCGACCCCGAAAACCCCCGAGTACCAACTTTCGCTTTCATCAAACGATTTTTGCATTTATGGTCAGCCATATTGGATCCGCCATCTTGAATTTTCAAATTTCGAGTGGAGATTTGTAATCAGCGACCCCGAAAACCCCCGAGTACCAACTTTCGCTTCCATCAAACGATTTTTGCATTTATGGTCAGCCATATTGGATCCGCCATCTTGAATTTTCAAATTTCGAGTGGAGATTTGTAATCAGCGACTCCGAAAACCCCCGAGTACCAACTTTCGCTTTTATCAAACGATTTTTGCATTTATGGTCAGCCATATTGGATCCGCCATCTTGAATTTTCAAATTTCGAGTGGAGATTTGTAATCAGCGACCCCGAAAACCCCCGAGTACCAACTTTCGCTTTTATCAAACGATTTTTGCATTTATGGTCAGCCATATTGGATCCGCCATCTTGAATTTGCAAATTTCGAGTGGAGATTTGTAATCAGCGACCCCGAAAACCCCCGAGTACCAACTTTCGCTTTTATCAAACGATTTTTGCATTTATGGTCAGCCATATTGGATCCGCCATCTTGAATTTCCATATTTTGAGTGGAGATGTGTAATCAGCGACCCCGAAAACCCCCGAGTACCAACTTTTGCTTTCATCAAACAATTTTTGCATTTGTGGTCCGCCATATTGGATCCGCCATCTTGAATTTTCAAATTTTGAGTGGAGATTTCTAATCAGCGACTCCGAAAACCCCCGAGTACCAACTTTTGCTTTCATCAAACAATTTTTGCATTCGTGGTCCGCCATATTGGATCCGCCATCTTGAATTTCCAAATTTTGAATGCAGATTTGTAATCAGCGACCCCGAAAACCCCCGAGTACCAACTTTCGCTTTTATCAAACGATTTTTGCATTTATGGTCAGCCATATTGGATCCGCCATCTTGAATTTCCAAATGTTAAATGTAGATTTGTAACCAGCAACCCCGAAAACCCCCGAGTACAAAGGCTTGAGCTGATTGCACGCAAGGAAAAATGTATGCTTCAAAGGGTTAAGAAGTGAGATGCAGTCAAAGGCGTGAAAAAACGAGCATTTTCAATAATTTTTTTTTTTCCTAGTAATTAAGTTTGTTTTACAAAAGTGGTTACACAGACTTTTTATGTTATATTTCAACTTGACTTGTACAAATTTTCAAAGAAAAATATTGATTATTTATTTAAAAAATATCGCCATCTTTGTCGTACACCTTTCGGCAGGTAGTGCTTTGCGGTGACCACTATAATTAAAAAACCACTCGATTTTGATGTAATTTGGTGTGCTCATTGATAGCATTAAAAACTAGCCCTTAATCGGAGGTTTTTCATTTCTGTTGAGAATTTCTTTTTTTTTAACAATCAACGAGCAATTTTTCGGTCGAAAATCGAAAGTTATCCGTTGGAAGCCGCCATTTTGTTAATTTTTGAAAAAAAAAAGAAAATCTTCGATTAAGGACTAGTTTTTAATGCTATCAATAGGCACACCAAATTTCATCAAAATCCATCAAGATGGCGACATTGTTATAAATAATCAATATTTTTCTTTGAAAATTTGTACAAGTCAAGTTGACATATAACATAAAAAGTCTGTGTAACCACTTTAACAAGACAAGTTTAATTACTATAAAAAAAAATTATTGAAAATGCTCGTTTTTTCACGCCTCTGACTGCATGTCACTCCTTAAGGGATCGTCAGGGTGTAACATTTTCAAAATATCGATTTGTTTAGCGTTATACGATCGAATAGACCGCTATAAACATGCTGTTCAATTTTTGGACCGAAATTCGAATTATTCAAGTTTCTACAGCCTTTTTCAGAAAAAGGGATTCGACCAGTTGCTTCTATCCGGCGCTTCTATCCGTTTCAAATCTTGACACAGCATTCTTCACGCCATTCTTTGTTATGGAAGTTTTTTTCTTAAATCTTCATATTTTTTCCACGAAAAACTCGAAAATTTAGGCCAACTTCGATTTTTTTTCTTCAAAACGCTGCCATTTTGTCAATTTTGATTTTTTTCAAACCACGAAAACCAACATATCCACGATTTTTAAATAATAATCCGTTGCTCAGACGCTTTGCTCAGACGTTTTTCGACAATTTTCCAATTATTGCTTGTCATCAGACTCCATCAGTTCAACACTCAAGACAGTTTGCGATGACAATATTTGAATAATGCAAAAGACGTTCTTCGATGAAGCAGATATACAACTATGCTAAACGGATCTGGTATAATTTATTACGGTAATTCAGTGAATTGCCGACTTGAATAATATGCAAACCTATAAATAATAGACGCTGGTTTTGTCTTGCCGCGTACCGGTTTACGTGGATACCTATACTTGGGTATGTAAACATTTTTTTTCTGTACCTCGCTTCCTCCTGTACCTTTATCCGAACACTAAAAACGTGGATGGAGAGATGCGGCGAAATTCCGATGCTATTCGTGTATTACATGTACGTGTGTGTGTGTGCTCGTATGTGCGGAATGTGTGGAATTTACGATTCGGAACGCACAGTTGTTATGTAAGAATGACATGTGCGTTTATTCTAGTGTCCTGGTAGCCGGAAATAGTTTCGTTTCTTCGAAAAACGTTTGTGATCACCGACGGGCCTCAACATTTTTTTGTTTTCTTTTTTATTCACATATATGCCATTGAGCTCTTGTTATATTCATCGTTATAACGCAACTATGTTTTGTGTATGTGTGCTTTGGGGTGATTCGAAAAATCGACTATTTTTCTCTCCAAACTCCCCTACTCATTCCTTGCAATAAGGTACGTAAAACGCTTGTTAAATAACTTAAATAAGCTCTTAAATAACTCAAATAAGCTTTTAATATTTATATTTAGAGGTTTTCATCACGATCCTCTTTCCGATGCTAATAACATGGAGAACAATTGTGTTGGCTACTTTGGAATTTTATAATTCGCCAACGGGTAAACCTACAACAATGCCTGATACATATTGTTGTATGGAATTGAACGCTGTATAAAACGTTTTGTGATAAATTCACTCTTTCAAAAGTTATTCAAGGTCAAACTTGAATTCATAGTAAATTTCAATTTTTTTTCACCTTTCCGGCGAATCTATCAGGTCTATCACCAAAAGCCGCGAGATTTTCGTAGATCATTTCATTTTTTACGAAATTATGTCACTAAGTATTTTTTAAAAATGCGATTTAAGGTAGTCCTATCGCCTCACACTAGTCATACCACTCATCATACTTGAGACCCGTATAATTTATCATTTTTAGCATATGCAAAAAGAATTTGTAATAATTAAAATTTTTCAATTGCAAATTGTTTAATAAATGTTTATATTTAATTAGAAAAATGAAAAATAGCTATTCCAACGATCCGCGTAGTATTTCTAGGTTTGACATTTAATTAATTGCGAAATTGTTCGATTACTGATCAATTTTTCCGATTGGTCATTTAATATCGACGCGATAATGTTTGATCGATTTGGTTGGAGCTCTCGCGCTTACCTATCTCCGAAGGTCGAACGTGAATTTTTTCCTTCAGCTTCAACGGACAGCAGACAATCTCGGTGTAACTGTCGAAGCCGCACCGTCCAGCGGCGTCTCCGCCTCTACGCCCGGCCAGAGCGTCGGCCAGCTTCGGCGGGCATTCCGGCAATTTTTTGCAAACACCCGCCTCACCGTGCTCTGTTTTGCACTGGCTTCCTTCTGAAACAGTGAAATTGGATTGAAATAACATCGCCGCTGCGACCTTTGACATTTCAGGACTTTGGCCATTTTAAAGTAATGACAAAAAAAGTCGAAGTTTGTTCTTTCGATTTCTTGGCCATTTCAAGGGTTTATCCGATGGGAAATTGTCCGATTAGTACGAATATCATGCAGTTTGTGTCAAAAGATCGAAATTAAGACGGTGAACGCGAACAAAACCGGTTCTCACGAACCTTCGACGATTTCTAATGGAAATTGAGGGTTTGGGGGTTAATGAATGTTGATCTTGTATTCAGGGGGAAAAGCACAGCGACAGGGACTCAAAAAAAGAATTCGAAAAACAATTTTTTTCGCACCTCGGCCAAAAAAAGTTCCTTCACTGGTCGTCGATTATTTTTTCCTTGTTTCGATTTAAAATTTCACTCTGCGCTTACTATCTTTGTTATAGTATGCTCTTTGAAATGCAATATTATTGAGCTGCGATGTTTTTTCGATTTTTGGCAGAATTTAAAAGTAGAATCGATTTTTGCGAATTTTTCCTCCTTTTTTCTTCGTTTTCGGCCATTTTTTTAGTCACTGTCCGGGAAAAGTAATTGTGTTAGTCCAAACCCTTTTTAAAACGCCCCGATGGAGTTTACCTCACTCGAATAGAGCCGACGCTACAGCTGTTTGAAATTTCACGCTGTTCGCGATTTTTAAAGAGTGATCAACAGAGTCGATGTTTTTTTTTCGTCCCTCAAACCGATTTGACGGTCGATCTAATGAAAAAAATTTCGGCGGTAACGAATATCATGGAGTTTTCATCCGAAGCTTAAAATTACGCCGACTGAACGGGTTTTTAATGCTCTCCAACATACATGAGCTATCCCGGTGCCGATGGTCTAGTGGTTAGCGTGCTTGCCACTAAACCTGCGGACCGGGAGGTTCCGGGTTCGAAACCCAGCGCGTACATTTCGTCGTGAAATGTTTTTCTTCCGCAGTTCGTGGCGAAATAAGATCAGCTCCACGACTGGGGGGCGAATTGATGACCGGCTGTATTTGGCATAGGTATTCCGCAGTTTCTCTATACCCAGAACAGATATGCCATGGTGAATATAATACAGAGGGGGGAAAAGTCGGTTGCAGCCGCAAGCAGGGGGGGGGATAGGGACAAAAAGTGCCGAAGGGGGAGCTAGAAAAAAAGAAACGGTGGAGAAACGAAACAGTCACAGTGGTGGAAAATAATAATAGGTAACAAAGGCGAAATAGCGTTTGTACCCTTAGGAAAAAAAAATACATGAGCTATAAGAAAATCGAAGGCAGACACTAGAAGTGATGTTCTCTTGTCAGAGAGAGAGGAGACTACTTGGGATATCTGTACGTTGGTAGGATTATACACTACCGACCAAAAGTTTCTTCCGGACACTTTCGATAATCCCAAACTTTCGATCACTTTGGATAAGTGCATAATTATATTGGAATAATGGAATTCATTATACAGAGCTGTATTAAAGTCTGCGTAAAATAATAATAAATTAAATGACCTATATTATTCTAACATTATTTGGCAATTATCCGGTGATCGCAAGTTTTGCAAGTATCCGAAGTGTCCGAAAACTTTTGGCCGGTAGTGTGTTTAGCGAAGGCCATCGTAAATATCTACAACGAAAATAAATGGTAAGTGAGATTCTGCCCATTGGGAGGCGCATCTGCATCTTGAGATAGCGCGTAACAATCTTTTGGCACGATGAACAAATGGTGCCGGATACTGTTTTTTCCAACAAATTGGACCTCTTGTCAGTTAATTAAACAAACATGTTTATACGGGTGAAATTCTTCAAGAGGAAAAAAACAAACTGTTCACTATCAGAAGCCCAAGATTTGGGGGGAAACGCCGATAAAGTGTTGAGCGACTTTTTCAGAAAAAAAATTATCTGAGCGACCTCGCTCAGTCCATACCGAAGGGGCTCGGACGTTTTTTTTTTCATCTTGTAGTGTACAATATTGATACATATCAATCTGTGACACCAGGTCGCAGTTATTTTTACATATTTATATTGCAATTATGTAATAATTGCAATTGCAGTGGTCTAACCCCTTAATGACAGTGCATCATTTCTTAAATTTCTTACTATTCATTTAACACGGAAAAAAATCCCTCGTTGAAGACAAATGCCCCGGAATTTTTACTAAAAAGACGGACATGAAGAAACCAAAGTGGCACACGAAGGAATATTTTGGGTGAATCTGGGCCAATAAGGTCGCAAGTAAACGTTGAAAAATTATCGGAGTGTGGCTGATGCTTTTCGATCGGAGAGTTGCCGAAACGGTGGACCAAGAGTGACTGGCGTCAGTTAATGATCACGGATGTGTCATTCGGTTCTATTCTCATCTCTCGCGCCTGGAGGCACTCGGACAAGGCATATATTAAGGATCAATCAATTTCACTCGTCCTCCCTCTCCCTGTCGCAACAATCCTCAGGTTTCCGGCCTCCGGTCGAAAAACAAAAATTTGCAATATCCTGGTGATGGACTTTTTTATTGTAGATTCGACGAAAAAAATTGTTTATCACCGATCGGTAAATCTTAAACTTGGGCTAGGATTTTTCTTGGGCCTTTGGCAAACCTAACTTGAGAGTATTTCGAGAGCTCAATAACAATGTCAAGCTCGAACTCGTTGACGGCACCATTCGACAAGATACGCTCATGAAATGCTGAAAAAAGTCTACCAAGGGTTATTATAGGTGTAAAATCCGACGCCTGTTCTAAGATAAATTGCTCTGGAATTTGTATTTTACGCGCGACAAACGAGACTCAATTCAGGATGGGTAAATTCCATTCGAGATTTTTCAGATCGTTCCGGTCTCGCGAACATGTGTTTATACATATACGTATATTTGATGTTTCACCCAGCCTCGAGAATCTCCCATCGTACAACGCTAACGGCGGGCTGCGTCATTTGCGATTATTCCATAAGATTCAAGTACCCTGAAGGCGTAAGTCCACGCCCTGTGCTTGTTTTTATCGGTGTATGGGGTGTTCGAAAAGTCGCGTCGCATATTTATGGGGATATATAGATCGTGAAATTATGAAGAGAAAAGTCCTTGACCGTTTTTCTCTCCGACGCACCGTTACGCGGATATCAGTCGATCCGTCATAGCCAATCCGCGGCGCCTTTCGGGCGAAATGTACCGCGTGGAGGGGGCGCAGCGCAGCGGATTGGCTATGGCTGATCGACTGATATCCGCGCAACGGTGCGTCGGAGAGAAAAACGGTCGAGGACTTTTCTCTTCACGATTTCAAGATCTATCCCACGCGTTACGTCCCCTCGTTCATCTACGATTGGCTCGGACGCAGTGATGCTCCGCGCGCCCGATTGGCTCTCCTTAATCAATTAATATCTGAAGAACCATCCATCTCAGCGAAAATCGCATGAGAACTTTCCGCTCCAGAATTTCATTCTCCATCCATCCCGAAAAAATGCGTTGAAACTTTCGGACCACCCTGTATACCTCGGACAATTCTATTCCGCATAGAAGATCACAAGTGGCTCAACCGCAAGTCGAACACAGCACGATCACATTCTTTTTTTTTTCTGAGCATTTTTCGGCACACTGTTTACGGCTTCTGGCAACTTGCTCGCGACGTCTCGTCAAAAAAATAGTCATTCGGGTTATCGCGCGTAGCACATGAGTTGTGAAAGCCAGTGATGTTTACTCTCAGTGCCGCGTAGTAATGAATACGTTTTTCCATCATCCACTGAAGATATGTATCAATGACTCATTCGCTTGACGAAATATTTTGCGAACGAGAGTCCGAAGAGCCGTGTCAATGAAAGTACAAGTTGCAAAAATTCTCTCCGGTAAGCTCGTGCGGAAAGCAAATACGGTTTCTTTGTCACTCCCTCGTTCGTCTATCGTTTCGCACACACGTTTCTCGTACGCGGGGGATTCACGCGATCAATTATATTTTTCCAGTAAAAAAAATGGAAAATTTGCAATCGTCCGTTCATGGCGTAATTACCGAGGATGTATTCGCACTTCATTACGCGATGGATTCGTCGATTTCGCAAGATTCTAATGACTCGATGCCGGTTCGCGAGGCGTCGATGAAAACAACAGAAAAAGGAAGATAGAGATAGCGAAGATTGAAAAGATCATTAGAATTTACCGTATAGTTCTTTTTCGTGAGCGAAGCCGGATGTATCGCGTCCCGATAGAAGTATTATTATTGCACAACAGTAACTGAATATGCAGACAGTCATAGTTTTATTTTTATTTGGCACATAAACTTTCGTATATCTTCTGTTTGATTTTCGCTACTTTTGTGAATTAATGATACTTCTGGTCATGGCTCGTGCGTCATACCATAAAACTCAAACTACACAGAAAGCTTGTGCGAAACCGCAGAGGTCATCACTGACTGGTTCCACAGGCGGAACTGAAAGATACCCTCCAGTTGCACAGGTTTTTATTGGACGTGAGAGTCCCGAGCTGCGATCATGCAAACACTCAATGGGCAAACAGTCTCCAGCCGTCGTATGGAGTCCTATACACTTATGCGCGCGCACGCACGCACGCACGCACACGCACACACACACACATACGCACGCACGCGCGCGCATGTTTTGTGCGAATGCGTATAAGCACACTCCAGCTTGTATTACTAATTCATATAATGCGGTAACGTATACACTTGCCACGATATTTTCATGAATCGCCTTCGATGTATTGAGAGAAAATCTTTAGGCTCTCCGGCTCGCGGACCCTGCATCCTGAGCAAGACCAGTATCTTGTCTATTTTCAGATGCTAATAATTATTGAAAAATCATTGAAGTTTATTTACGCAATTATCAAAAATTATATTGATTAGAATTGATTAATTAATTAAGGGGTTCAGCCACTGTAATGAGCCGTAAATTAGGGTTATTGAAACATTCATTTTGAACGAAAAAGTCGATATGATTGAGAAAGCGTTTGGAGATTTATTTGTATGTACATTAACAAAATTGTGTACCAAGTTTTACTTGAAATGTTAAGAATTAAAGAAGTTATAAACTAACCAAATAGATAATATTGGCTAAAACTTGACCGAGCTTTTTTGTTATCGAGTTTCAAGAATAAAAAAATGTTGAATTTTTTCTGATTTTTCGAGGTAAAATGTCATGATTGTTAAGAACATATGAAAGAAATGTTAAGAAGATAAACGTCCGTAAAGACTAGGCCACTATTATACTGAATAAGTATATCTCATTTCGTCAGCCCGTTCTTCAGATGTCGAGAAATCGTGTACGCCATTTCGAAAAACATCGAGAGAAACAAGCGTTTAAAGTGTTTACTAGCGGTTCTATCGTTGTGATCAAAAGTTTACTTTCAATCTTCAATTTATGCACCGCATCTTCGACCTTCCTCCAATTTAAGTTGTCAAGCAAGTATCCATTGTTTGAAATGTTCACAGTAGTTTAACCCTTTGAATGTCCTGCTTGCCTACTTTCAAGTACCTGCAGTGCTGTATTCACATCGATGTACTTCGGCATACAGCATACATACGTTAACGACACTTACGTCTATTTACAAATATTATTCGCGCAAAAAGTGTCAAAAGAATCGTTAAAAATTATTAACAATTATTTACACGATTAAAAACAATGAATTATTTAAATTACTAGAATTAATTGATAATAATCATTGAATAATGATTTGCACAATAAGTATCGAACAAACGAAGAATATAATTTGATTTCCTTTATTTGAGAGTTCCAGTTAGATGCTTCTGCAGGTTTTAATCGCTGCACACGAAAACGTGTACTGGCATAGTTGCGCAAGCTAACCGGAAGCTGTCGATAACAGGATCGTGACAGAGACTCGCTGATTCAGTTTCGGAGAAAAGGCTCGTCAGTCACACAGGTCTGGCGAATTTGTGTATTCAGGAAAAACTTATTTTCCCGGAGGATGAGCGCACCTGCGAGGATTTAGGCTCGAAGATTCGGAGTGGGGATGATGCGTCGATGGAGCTTCTTCCGTTTAATTGCGAAATGATAATTCAATTTGGAGCAATAATTCAGGCCCGTTGAAAAAGTCTCTAGTTTATTAATTCCCTGAAATCACTTTCGTGGAGATCTTGCTTATCGAAGCGGCGCTACTTTGCCGACTGCACGATAAGGCGTTACCTACATCATTGCCGGAGGGAGGCGCTGTGGAGGTCGGCCGCGAAACCATTTATTCGTTAGGATGTTTCATCCTCTACAGATGGCAGCCCGAACAGGCCATTTCTAATTCTTCGTTCATGACTGTGTACTTGGCTAACAATAAGTAGGTCTGACCTATAGCCTAACAAATTTTATTTTTAATAAAAAAAAAAAAAATTTTCGTTCATGTCATCCGACAAGCTCGAAGCAAAATCGTTCCTTTTAATATCTTAAGGGCGGTTTATTCCTTGTTGGGCCAAAAGAAGTTCGATTTTTCACTAATTTTTAGACAATATAAGAAATTGAATGTTGAAATGTTGTATGTTTACTAAGCGGTCTTTATTGAACATGATAATATTTTTTAATGTTAGAGAAAACATGGTACTGGGAGTGGGAGAAGCCACGTATGTCGGTGCGCCGGCGATGATATTCTTCGCTTGTGAAGTCCCAAGCGCTGAACAGGTGATCTGGAGCAAAAAAATCAAACATATTTTCACTTTGTACAATATTGGGTATAAGTCGAACTAGAGTCAAGAAGAAAAATAGAAAAATAAAAAAATAGTGTGCGATCGATGGAGTAGTTTAGTTTTTACCAAACGTTTTTGCAGTCTCTTGTTCATAAAATATAAACGTTTGGATATTTTTGGATAATTCTAGTTCAACTAATTTGCCGATACAGCAAAATCAACTTTTTTTCTGGCCCAACAAATTAGAAACCTCTCCTAAGAGATCGCCTAAAAGGATTTTTGTTGACCCGCCATAGTTTTCGATATCAATTTTTGAAGGTTATTTTTTTTACACGGCTCCTACTACATAGCTGACGGGCTCTTGCTATATTTGTATATAAATCGTGCTCTTCGTTTTGTGCTGATCGTCGCCTAGTCCACGCGTTACGTGTCGACTAGACGATGCGCACGACGTGATAGATACAACGGCAAATAAACTTGGTCGAGACACCAATTTACCGTTCCTTTCTGTTTTCATCTATCGAATTTATATCAAGAAAAATGGAACGAAAATTTAGGACTGTGGGTGATAAGTAAGGACTGAGGGTTCTAACCGGTCACGCTACCTGTTCTCACTAAAGTGACTTTAACTTCATCAACTTTCGGATTTTTTACCTTAAATGTTGGCAACATATTTTTGAACCTACGTACTTTCGAGAGAGAAAAAAAAAGGTTTTCCAAATTTTGCTTGCAGCCGCGTCAACATTTTTATTTTCTAAACGCTTGGCCATCTGGAGTTCTCACTTCGGGTATTTCAATTTCTAGCCAAGCCTTGCATGTCCTATAAATTTCAGCGAAATCGGTGATGACGAGTAGGAAATGCCCCCTTGTGAGAGGGTTGTACGCGGGCATCGGAAAGATAATCCAGGTCCTTTCGCTGATAGGATCACGAAAGTGCGATGAAAATCGACGAAACCGCCCCAAGCTAATTGCCCACGATGATCCAAGTGACTATTGAACATTCGCCCTTTGTCTAATTAAAATAAAACATTTCGTTTTCTTAATTATTTTCGTGGCAACGATACCGGCAAGTCCGGTACGTCTCGGCCATGCGCATGACGTGATGGATCAACGCAGTAGATACAACGGCGAATAAACTCGGTCTCGAGACATCGATTTACCGCCTCGTTCTTTCTGTTTTCATGTATCGAACGAGTTTTGGCCAATTTACGCAATTTACGGGTGATCGCGGTTTCCTTTTGACAATATTTATTTCGTAACTGTATAGTTTGTACGACATTTTCCGGATACACATTTTCGCGTACAAACTTTCCGCTCTTCTTGGGCATGAAAGATAAGAGAGAAGTTAAGATGCTGAAGTTTGCGTTGTTGGAATGCAACGAAAATTCTTTTTAGTTTTTTTTTAATTTCCTTATGTTCATCGTCATCCAGAATCTTTTTTTTACATATTGCGGCTAAAAATCGCTCTTAAGGTTTATGAAAAATGTTTGAGCGATTTTGGAGGGCTAAACGTGCCGAAAAAGATTGTGCTACGGAACTTCCGTTGCGTTCCAATGATGCAAATTTCAGTATCATGAAAAGTTATTCTTCAGCGAAAGTACGTAGGGAATTTGGCACCTTCTATTAGGTTCGGCATAGCTGCACAATGTGTATAATGTAGCATAACGTATACTCATAATAGCATTAAGCATTAATGTTTGTTGTGTAAAGCGTTCGCTACATAGATACTCTTAGCGTGGGTGTATTTTGATAGTCGAATACGTGCATAAGTACGGTCTTTTGCGTAACTTTGTGTTGCGCTGACGATACACGGGAGCGATAAAAAAAAACGAATTTTTGAAAAACAAACGTTGCAGGGACGCCCAACAATGATGGCGCTGTTACTGTACATAAGAAAACAAGAGATAGGAACTTACTTACCGTGTACACGCGATACAATTGTTGCGTCAAAGAGCACAGCGAAAATAAATGCAAATACATATTTCCAATGAGTATATCAACGTGTATTTGAGACAGAGAGTTATTGATGTCAGGAGGCACGTCAAGTCAGTCGGTAGTTCGATTCGGCGTTAGTTGGCAACGATAGTACCCAATCGGGGGGGAAACCAATGCTGCGTCACAAGACGAGATTTCCTCACGATTTGTCTTCTCGGGGCCAGACATTGGACTCGATCCAGTTGATGTAGGAGTACACGGAGGTGTAAGCACTGGGTATGATGGAGCCGCAGCCTTGTCCAAACGCCGTAACTGCCAACAGCGTGTGAGCGGTCTCGGTTATCATGAGAAGAGGACCACCGCTGTCACCCTGACAGGCGTCCGAGCCCCTCGTCAAATTCGCGTCCACCGCGCAAATCAGTGTGCTGTCGATGCCGAATGGAAGTTTCCCGGTACGGAAGGATCGGTAATCCTCGTCGCACACGGTTGTCGGCACCAAACTATGTAAGGAATGAAAGTACAATTTTTTTATGGTCATTCAAAGATGTGGGTATGCCAGTAGCCGAAAGTTTGTTCGGGCTTCAGAGCTCCACGATATGATCAAAATCAAGGGAATCTTATGTTAAGGCGAAAAAAACTGTACACTCTTGAAAGTAAGATCCACCGAACGAATAGACAATTACAGAGAGAAAGAAACAATTATCTGTGCTGGAAAAATTTCCAGCTAAAATCCAGAATCAAAGTTCAAAATTAGAAATTGAGTTGCGACGAGTACAATTATGGATGAAGGAAAGAATGTTCATTATACAGAGCGCGAAAGGCTGTTATTAGCTCAGCTTTTTTTTAACTCCGTTCACTGCGATACGTTTCGGAACTTTTTACGTGCTCCACTTTTAACTGTTTTTGAGGTTAACCTGTAGACTGGTCTGCGATACAGGTAAAAACTGCATCGACGCCAAGCGCAAGCGCAAGCATTAGTCATATGAAACGAAACAGCCAATCACAGGCCCGAAGGTTTCCTCAAGGAAGCTCGAGACCTTCCTTGAAATAAGGAGGCCAATAAGGCTCCTTGTTCTGTCAAGGAAGGTCTATGAAACGCGAAATGAGGAACAAGGAAGCCTTGTTCCTCAAGGAAGGACTATGAATACGGCCCTTATGGCCGTATTCATAGTCTCTCCTTATCTCAAGGATAAAGGACGCCTTGATGAAGGCTTCCTTGAATCTCAAAGGCGTCCTTGTTTCATAGTCGCAACTCGACTCTCCCTTCCAGAAGGAAGATATATTTAGGGATATGTGATTGTTTATGGTGGTAAAACCGCTGATAGAAGCGCCATTCGGCTATATTTGAAACTAACTCAAACCGCTTGGCTCTCGATTGTATAGCCTCGAGTGTATAACCTCAAAGTTCAAAATTAGAAATTGAGTTGCGACGAGTACAATTATGGATGAAGGAAAGAATGTTCATTATACAGAGCGCGAAAGGCTGTTATTAGCTCAGCTTTTTTTTTAACTCCGTTCACTGCCTGTTTGAGTTTGAGTTTGAGGTAAAAACTGCATCGACGCCAAGCGCAAGCGCAAGCGCAAGCATTAGTCATATGAAACGAAACAGCCAATCACAGGCCCGAAGGTTTCCTCAAGGAAGCTCGAGACCTGCCTTGAAATAAGGAGGCCAATAAGGCTCCTTGTGCTGTCAAGGAAGGTCTATGAAACGCGAAATGAGGAACAAGGAATCCTTGTTTCTCAAGGAAGGACTATGAATACGGCCCTATGAATACGGCCATAAATCAGGCATCTAGGGTTATTTAGTGTTGAAATTATTGGATCGAAATGTGGCCAGCGTGGTATTTTCATAATGTGCCGTATAAATGAGACAATTTTTGGAGTTGTCATTTTTCGTTAAAAGTTCGGTAACTTGGCTTGAAATTTTACCAGTATTTTGGGATGTATTTTACTCGATTATAGACGAAAATCAGTTAATCGTTAAGCATTTTGGTTCGGGAAGGAAATACCTTAAGTTTTCCAGATTTTCGTGAAACTATTTTTCAACAATTGAGGGCCTTTTGATATCATGAATTTTAGAAATTGACGTTCTCGGTATAATCTTCCGTGAGATTGATGATTCGAAGCTTTTCATCGTATTGCTCTTGACTAGGATTGACGTGGGAAACACACGTTTTAGCAAAGTATACGTCTCAATTCGCTTTTTTTCCCAGTACGTACGTAAGGTTGGCCGACTTTTGCAGTTGATCGGATCTGAACTCATTGGCGTTCGGAGCACCGAAGCCAATCGTGACGAAGGAAGTCTTCGAGTTTACATCGGAATTCTGCAGTGCCTTCGTTTGCAGACAAATTGGCTTAACCCTCGTTGAAAATCTGACGTTTGCTTGGAGCTCCACGAGGCCTATGTCGCGGTAATTTTGACTTCGTCGGTAGTGCGGATAGGGTATCGTTCGTTTGACAGGAATCATCTGGGCGTCCGCCGATCGGGTACTCACGGATCCCAATCTCACCTGTCGCAAAAACGATTCCCATCAATCGTCATATGCTCTATTGAAAGTTTTCCTTTTCTTCCAAACTGGCAGAGCGTCCAATGCAAGCAGCGTACTAACCCATGTGGGGACGAGATTGTTGATGTTACTGAGGCAATGAGCAGCCGTGAGAACGTACTTGGATGAGATCAACGAACCGCCGCAGTCGTAGATTATGGGATCGGATGCCTCGCGGTCCGGGTTAGGGTAGCCCAGAACAGCCATGTAAGGAAATTCACCCTCATCAGCTGTGTCACCGTTCAAAATGTAGGTAACTACCTCTACAGCGTGACCCGGGAGGCTCGTGGTTGGAGAGCCCTCAAAACGGTCGACATTGCCGATGTCGGATGTGATCTTGTTTTCGAATTTCTGACAAGCTGCGAATTATTAATATCCTTCACTTTTTTTTTTGACCATCTCACATCTGCCCCACAATTCGTTATATCAGAGTACTACTAAAAGACATTCTATGTGAATTTTTTCAGATTTTTTAATTCCACATTATAGAAACGCCGTTTTTTTCCAAACGAATATATCTTGGAAACTAGAAGTAACTGAAAAAAATGTCTGTACATAAAAGTTGTAGTTTTGCGTTAGCTTTCGAGCGGACGACTTGAAATAATTTTTACGTTCCGGTTTGGTCATGTGTTATTGATGGGATAATGTTTGATTACGTTTCCGTTTGGTCATGTGTTATTGATGGGATAATGTTTGATTGATTTGGTCGTAGCTCTCGCGCTTACCTTTCTCCGAAGGTCGACCGTCGGATTTTGCCTCAGACTTAGGACAGCAGATAATCTCAATGAAACCGTCGAAGCCGCATCGTCCAGAGGTGTCTCCCTTTTGGCGCTTGGCCAGAGTATCAGCCAGCATCGGCAGACATTCCGGCAGTTTTTTGCAAACCCCCGACTCACCGCGCTCCGTTATGCATTGGGATCCCTCTGAAAAAGCGAAGAGATTAAAATATGATCGCCGCTACTACTGTTTGAAATTGCAGGATTTTCGTGATTCCAAAATAATGGCCAAAAAGTTGAAAATCGTTTTTTTTCGGGTTTTCCACCATTTTGAGGTTCTATCCCACGGGAAATTACGCGCCAATTACAAATATCGCGGAGTTTTTGTCGAAAGTGCGGAATTAAGGATGGTGAGTCCCTATGAAACATGTTAATGTTAATTGTTCAATCAATAGCTTCTTAATCGTCATGAAATTTTTACACGACCTCCTGAATACTTCATGTAAAAACATACCAAATTTTCAGAATTCTATCATCATTACTTCAACCTCCTTAAGGCTTGAAATAAAAAATGATAAGAAAATTCTGAAAATTTGGTATGTTTTTGTATGAAGTATTTAAGAGGTCGTGTTAAAATTTCACGACGATTAGGAAGCTCGTTATTAAAAAATTAACATTTTGTTAAGAACAATTTTTAAAAGAAATAAAAAAAAATTTATCAATAAACTTCGTTTTGTTTCCGTTGCTTTCAGTATATTGTAGATATTATAAAATTGAGAGGTCAAAAAAAAACTTATCGCAAAGTTACATCAGTTTCCATAAAACAACATTTAATTTGTGAATGTTAATTGTTCAATAACGAGCTTCCTAGTTGTCGTGAAATTTTTACACGACCTCCGAAATACTTCATACGAAAACATACCAAATTTTCAGAATTTTATCATCATTTGCGATTTGGGACTCAACATCCTTAAGCCGGTGAACGCGAATAACCCGATCTCCACAAACATTCGACGATGTCTAATGGAAATCGGAGTTTAGGGAGAGATGAATGGTGAATTCATATTCAGGAGGTATAAATACATCGTTAGAGACTTAAGGAGAAGGTAGAGGTTCGAACTTTTGAAAAATCGCTTTTTTGTTGTCTTTGCTTATAGTTAAACATTTCAAAAATATAATCCCAAAATTTCAAGTCAATCAGAGCAAAACTCTCGAAGTTATTGACTATTTAGTCCCGCTCCTCTAACACTGTAGCTCGCGTTTCAAACTGTAGCACTTTTTCAAAGTCCGTGTTCACTGCCATTTGAAAACTACATGACCGATTTATTTCAAACTTGGTACACACTTTCCACATATAAAATACCTCCCCCCACCGGTTAGTTTGAGATTTTTTTTTACATTGAGGGGGTTTTCCACCCCCAAGATGGCGGAATTTTTCGTAAAAAATAGCACTTTTCACTTTACATGACCACCAAAAATTGAGACATGAAAAAAAAATTATCAAAGACCGCTGGGGGGAGGACGTGATGACACTTTGACTAAATTTTCATGGTACTTGATTTCAGATAATTTCTAGCTGAGATACAGTGAACACCGCAAATCGTGTTTTTCCAAAGGCGTTCTTGGAAAAGCTTTGCCACCGGCTTGTTTGTGGATATTTTCGCCTACAAATTTCACGGAATGTTCTTGAAATGACACTTAACAATGTACAAAAGGTTTCAATAAATTTACTCTATCCATATAGATGAAAAAAAATCGCAAAAAAGTGTTTTTTTTTCACGCTGAAACCCCTACACTTCCCTTGAAGTTTCGACATGTGAAAACATCATTGTAGTGACATTGTAGTCAACAACATTGTAGTGACTTACCCCGCGCTCTAGACAATATGCGATAACTCCGCATGTATTCAATATTTCGAGTTTTCCTTTGGTCAGTGTATTCTTTGGGTATCATACTTTCGAAATATGTTAAAAAATCGATTTTTCGAAAATTCTAAAGGGACTTCTCGCCTTGAGTCCGCGGATTGCGATGGCTAGTCGAGAGGTGTACTTTACGTCGTCGAAGAAAATCGTTTACAAGATGTGAAGAAAGTTTGGGGTCGTTATCGTGTTGAAAAATCCAACCATGTGGCATTTGTTTCTTTTTTTTTGTTGTTTTTTTTTTGTATTATTTGTTTTGTTTCTTTTTTTTTGTTGTTTTTTTGTAATATTTAACCTGGCCTTTTGATTCTATCCGCTAATGAGTGGCTTTTTTTACCCCAATGCGTCCAAAATCAGTCCTACAGCCTTCAGACGTCGGGATACTGTACTCCGACCCTCCGACTAATGGACCTTCTTGTAGTAATGGAATCGACTTTTTTTAGGTATACTGTTTTGATTTTCAATTTTATTGAACGGTATTTTTCACTTTTCAGCACAGTACCCTTCAAATAAAAGCTTCTTTTTAAAGAGTTTTTTGAGTTTATTTTTTCATTGTCATGCATGTTTTGAAACTAGTACGAAAGAAAATGCAAACCGTGCGCACGAGGTCGGGCGAGATAGCGGCCCGATACTTTTGCACGCAGTGACGAAATTCGTTGGACGCTGTCCATAAATAATACGCCACACAAAAGAATAATATATGACGCTATAATTCATTTCATAGCGCTGTTTAAAATTTGAAATGATTAACAAGCTCAGGGATTCAATATCGTATCAGACTACTAGAAAAAAAGCGGGTGACCGGAAACTTTTGCACGCGATTGTATGTAATAGGGACAGTGCTGGGCAAAATTGTAATAAAAAATTAACAATTACAAATTACTAAAGGTAATTTGCAATTAAATCGTATTCCATTAAAATTACTTTTAGTAATAATCATTGAATCGGAGTTCGTTGAAATTACTTTCGATAATTGTAATTGAATTAGAGTCCATCGAAATTATTTCCAGTAATTGTAATTGAATTGGAGTTAATTGAAATTACATTGAGTCATTTAAATTAAATCGAAGTTCATTAAAATTACTTTCAGTGATTGTAATTGAATCAGAAATCGTTACAACTATTTTCAGTGATTGTAATTAAATCGGAAATTATTAAAATTACTTTCAGTAATAGTAAACCACGCAATGTGGTTTCATTAGATTTTTTTTGCTTGAGAGAATTCTATGCATCGAAATGAATGTCGTTTTTTTTTCGTAAAAACGAAGCTTTTTTATACAATATTTTGCAAAAATATTGTATGAAGAATAATTTTAGCGAAATTTAAGTTGCGGCGTTCGAAAGAGCAGTCTTGAAAATAGTCGACAAGGTACTTTAGGAATTTTCTCCCCGACATTATCGTGGTAAATAATCACGTCGAAAAGAAGACTTGTGAAAAGTGTCTTTGTGACGTTAAAGGGTTAATCGTAAGAAAATTGTAATTGATATAAAAAAGTAACAATTTTCCCAAGTAATTGTAATGAATAATATAAAAAATACTATTTTTTCCAGTAATTGTAATTGATAACGGAAAAATGACAATTCTTCCAAGTAATTGTAATTAGCAGCAAAAATTACAATTTTTTCAAGTAATTTCATTTGGCAACAAACAAATTACAATTATTTCGAGTAATTGTAGTTGATGATCACAAAATTACAATTGTTTATAGTAACTGTAATTGATAAATAAAAATTTATAATTCTTTCCCGTAATCGTAATTAGTGACTAAATATTGCAGTTATTTACAGTAATTGTAATTGACGGGTAATGAAATTACAAAAGTAATGTCTGCTGCCCAATTCTGAATAGGGACCATCATAAATATCTACGATCAAGATACTAGATAAATAGGGTTCTATCTATCAGAAAACGTAGCTGCATTTTGAAATGGCGAGTAACAAAAATGTTTGGGAACGATGGACAAATCGTGCCGCATACTGTTTTTTTTTCTTTAACGGCAAATTGAGCCTCCAAGTCGTCAGTTAAGGGGGGAAATAGATATAAATGGTCGAAAATTACGAAAAATTTCGGGTATTTTTTTCGAACGCAACTACTGGACCGATCTTTTGAAATTTGTAGGGTATTTTATTGTACATTAGAAGAAGACATGAAAAACATTTATTTTAATCAACAATAAGTGTTCATCTGCAGCCTGCAGCTGATTTTTGCTGAACGAATTTTCGAAATTTGCGGGAGCGATGAAAAAAACTATTTATCCGATTAATTTCAACCAAAGGTTTTTAGACACGTTATTGTTAAACCCTCCTTGATAAACCTTCACATTGAATAAAAAATTTAATTAATCATTTTTTCCATCACAACCACGAAAATTTTCGGTGAGAATTCGATGTTTTTTTTTCTGAGTGCCGCCATTACTACAATATTCAACTTGTTCAACTTTTTCTTGGTTTATCGACAGCGTACTTTCATATAGAATGGAATAGTTTTTAAATTTTTTGTTTCACATCTACGACATCGTGGGGAAAATTCGGTCAGCAACAATTGCGGCTGCAGGCTGCTGATGAACACTTATTGTCTATTTAAAAAAATGCTTTTCATGCCTTCTAGTGTACAATAAAATACCCTACGAATTTCAAAACGATTGGTCCAGTAGTTGCGTCTGCAAAAAATTCCGAAATTTTTCATCATTTTCGACCATTGATATTATGTATTTCCCCCCATAAATACACAAATATATTTATGAGGGGGAGATCGACACCGGTGGATAGGGGGTCGGGGTTCGGCTCCCGCAGTACTTCGAGTTAAGGCCTTGAGGCTACAGTAACGGGTATAAAATCATGTGCGAATTTAACCATTTTTTTTTCGTATGAAAAAGTCATTCACTCATAAAGTCAATTACACATCTATTTAGTATGAATATTAAGCTGTTGGAATTTTTTTTTTTCGATGTACAAAATGGCCGATTACTCGAAATTTTTCGAAACAGCTTCTTTCCAATTGGCGTGACAAATAACTTCAACAATTTTCACTCGATATACTTCAAATTTCAAAGTTATGTTCCTAATTGCATTTCGCAGAGAAGTACGGACGGAATTTTCGATTAATCGAAAACTCCATTTTATGAGCAGTTATAACGAAATTTTTCACTGAAAATTCATTTCTTAAGTTCAAATACCTACAACTTTCGAATAAAACAATATTTTTTAAATTCCGTACGTACTTCTCTAATTTTTTGTTTTTTGTTGTAGGTCTTTTCGTTTTTGTTCTAGGTAAAAAATTGTGGATTCTAAATGTCACGCCGCGGAGCGCCTAAAAAAAGATAAAAGAAAATAATAGTAGTCGGCAATTTTGTACATCGAAAAAAAAACAAATTTTAACAGCTTGACATTCATACTAAATAGATGTGTTATTAATATCATGAGTGAATAATTTTTTCATACAAAAAAAAATTGTTAAATTCGCACATGATTTTATACCCGTTACTGTGGCCTTAAGCAGTATTGCGCATCACCACAAGCCAAAACGGTATAGTGGACTTTAAAACGGCTTCGTACGCAACGGAAGTTAGGTTAGATTAGCGAAGTGAGGATACGAAGTGATAGAAAACGGTTCAATTAGGAATGGTAATACGTAAAAACTCAAAAGGTTAGAAGTTGGAACTCAGGAAATATATATTTATGCGGGTGGAATCATTCGAGACAAAATCCACAAAGTGTTCACTAGCAGAGGCTCGAGTGGGGGAGGGGGGGGGGGTGGTTCACCCATAAGGTCTTTATCCAGGTAGTTCAACAGATTTTTGTACATATTAATATTTGCACATAATATTCAAAATACAATTTTTATTATTTTTTAGTGATCAGCCTAGCATCGGAATTTTTCATTATTTAGCAAATATACGGGTGAAAAGCAAATAAAATTCATGGGCGACAATACGACGGAATTGTACGATGACCATTGATTTAATCGGCTTCTCGCGATCTTAAGGGGTTATCCCTACTTGCGATTTAAAAAAAAATCGATTTTTTTTATTGCATTTTTTTGAAGTATAAGTATCTGAGAATATGTCCTGAAAATGTCAAGTCGATCCGAACAAAATTGACTGAGGTATGAGCGTTGAAAGAGAAGAATCCGTGAATTGAAGAACTGAAATTGAAACTTTAAACGCGTTTTTCTCAAAATGGCATTTCTGAAGTCGGTGACCAAGATTACTCGAACACTAATGAACCGATCTTCTTGAAATTTTGCAGGCTTATTTAATACATAAAAATGTAGTCTTTAATCGTTCGATTTTTTTTTTCGAAAAAAAATGGCCGTTTTATAGCCAAAAAACGGCCGTTTTTTTTCGTTAAAATCGAACCATTAACTTTGACTCTCCGCCATTTTGTGAAAAATGAATATTTTTTAAAATCCTTCGATTAAAGACTAGTTTATACTTATATTTGACTAAATCCATCCGCATTTTTTTTTCAGATGATCCACTTCGCCGCAATGTTGGTCACCGCAAACCGTGTATATAAAAACATTATTTCATTGACGGCCATTTGCCACTAAACAATGTAATATTTTTCAATAAAAAAATTACTGAAAGTTCTTCAAGATGTGTTCTTTAAGATGGTATATTGATCGATTAAAAAAGTTTCGTAGTTTTCTTTAAAAAAATTCATGAAAAAGGCCTTTTTTTGCGCTACAAGTGAGGGTAACGCCTTAAACGCTTTGCTATATTTGTTGAATCGAGCATTACTTGTGTATGGCAGAATTCTGACCATTCGTGGGGTTTGTGGTAATAACAACTGTCACTGTACAATCCTAACATTCGATCTCCAAATATTGTTCCTACACGAATGCCGTTTCACGAGGCGGCGACGGATAAAACATAAAGAGGAAGATGTAGGTAGCGACGATCGAAAAAAATCATTTGCACTCACCGTATAGTTCTTTTTCGTGAGAGAAGCCAAATGTATCGCGCCCCAATAAAAGTATTATTGTTGCACAACAGTAACTCAATATGCAGCCAGTCATAGTTTGATTGCTATTTGACACAGATACTTCCGTGTATGTACTACTTGATTTTTGTCTACTTTCGTGAATCAATAATACTTCGGGTTATAACTCGTGAGTCATACAATAAAACTCAAGCTACACAGAAAACTTGTGCAAAACTGCTAAGTTTATCACTGACTGGTTCCACAGGCAGGAAAGGAAGATTCTCCCCAGTTGCACGGGTCTTTATTGGACGCGAAAGACCCGAGCTGTTATCGTGCAAACACTGGATGAGCATTTTCCCACCGCTGCACATAGGGAGGGGGCGGAGGAGGGCATTCCACCCCCCTAAAATTTGAAAAAATGTATATGAGGGTCTGAAATGTCTAAAATTTATATCCCCCGCCATTCCCCCCCCCCCCCGGCACGTTAACTGGTACCAGGGGGCTGACACTGGGATAAATTCTCTTAACAGTAACGTGTCCCCGTTATTGTCGCCTCGTAACTAACCCACCATGCGGCGCTAGTAGTCACCCACATGACCCCCTCTCCGCAAAGCACCGCGCCGTATTATTTCGTCATCTTTTTCGTCGCGTGAACCAAGTGAATATTTCTTTTCTTTTCCTCGATCTGTCATTGTTCTCAAACGAAAAAAATCGTAGTGTGGTATTACAAAGTGATAAAATAATAAACAATTTTAGTGTAGCGATAAAATAGAAACAATTTTTGTGGTTTTTGTGCTCATATTTGAGAATGCCTGGGTGCGTGGTGCTTGGCTGCACGTCAGGTTATCAATCCAACAAGGAAAAATCGCATTTCTCGCGTCAAATGCAAATTATGCAGACGCTGCGCGACTGAAGTGGGGGTCATGAGGGTGACTACTAGCGCCGCATGGTGGGTTAGTTTACGTGGCGACAATAACGGGGACACGGTAGACCCAGCAGTGCCAGGGGGCTGGCTGGTACATGCGCGCACACATTTGAGGTTATGTTACGAATCCACAGCATGCGGTAGCATATGAACTTGCCACTATATTCTGATAAATCGCAATCGATGTATTGAGAGAAAATGCCCGGCGTGTTCTCTAGGCTCTCCTGAGGCCCTTCATTCTGAGAAAGAACTGTGCACTATCTATTTCTAGATGGTTAGAATTATTGAAAAATCATTAAAACGTGTATACGCAATTACTAATGATCAATTAATGAAACTGTTCAAATCGATTCATTAATTGAGGAATTCAGCTACCGTAATGACCCGAAAATCAGGGTTATTGCAAAAAATTAATCTTATGAGAACAAGTAAGATGATTGAATAAGCGTTTGGGCATTTATTTGTACGTACATTAGCAAAGTTGTGAAAGAAAATGTCCCGGAAGAATATTAATAATTACATAAGTTTTAAACAATGTCGTGAAATACCTGAAACAAAAAAAAAAGGTTTTTTTTCTTTATACAGATGATATTGGCTACGACTCGATCGACCTCTTTTTCTTGGTGAGTTTTAATTATAAAAATGAAAATATTGCATTTTTTAAATCTTTAGGGCATCTGCACTGCAAATACGCCGCGTGCAGAGGCCCTAATGGGAAAAATTATATCAATATTGATGATAACTATTTTTTTTAATCTTAAGAAGAAACCGAAGAAACTTATACTGAATAAGTGTACCAAATTTAAAGTCTATCCTCTCATGAGATGTCGAGAAATCGTGTACACCGTTTACAAATACATCGTTTCGAGAAAAACGTGTTTTATGTTTTAATAGAAATTCTATCCTTGTAATCACAAGTTTACGTTTAATCTGCTATTTCTACACGATACGGTAGATTTTTCCCGTTATTTTGAGTTGCCTCAAAGGACTTTCGATTCTTTGAAATTTCCACTGTAGCCTTTAATAATCTCACGTGTGATTATTGATAGGATCTGCTTTTCTTCCCATCAATAAGTTAATACCCTCAAGGTATTCTTTTCACGAATCCGAATACTTAACAATTACCCGATTTTCGTCTATAATCATGTAAAAAAACATCCCAGTATTCTGGAAAAACATTTAGCCAAGTTGCCGAACGAAAATTTACGACGCTAAAAATCGACTCGTTTATACGGCACTTCACGGACACGACACGCTGACTACAGCGATTTATGCGATTATTCAGACGGATCGATCCATAAATCCATCATTCTATTTAATAGATTCGATTTTCATTCCTCATCGTACAACGCTTTGCGCTTTTCATAGCCCGCTCGCATGTGTAGACAGATGGTCTCATATACTCGTCCTTACGTCCTAAAGCGGCCTTATCTATACATTATCAGACTTTTTGGATGCCTTGGGCTCATCTCTTTTCCACACCCGCCTTAAAACTTTTTTCCAATTCCCTTTATACTTCCTCCAACTTGCATGAGCTTTAGAATCCTCCCATGTCACATCCCGCAATTCCCCTCCCCATTTCGACTTTTTCCCATTTAATATATTCATGATTTCTTCAAATTCCACCTGTACCTTCAACTTCCCACTTACTTCTTTTTTTATTCCAATCAGGTGTCCGCGCTTGCGCATTCTTTCCTTTTTTCCCGCACTGCGTTACCCACCGATGATACCCCGTCCCCACTCCACTTAACGCCTTCTTTTCCCATTTTCTTTCCATCCACCTCTCTAGTAGCAATATCACACCATACCTTTTCGAAAAGTCCCTCACCTTCATGACATTCTTCATACACGCAACATTTCATGACATAATTTTGTAATCTCCTTCAATCCCCTTATCGTCGATAAAAGAAACTTTCTTATTCCCACATTGTTTTCCCCAATTCCCCGCTCGTGTCGCCCAGTACCGCAACTAAGCCGCGAGAGGGATGCGTGACGGGAGATGTGTACGATAAATACCAACGAGGTGGTAGGAATGCTTACGAACTTGAAAAAAGCGAAAACGTTGATAACGACAGTAATAAATTGAAGAAAAGTAAAATTACTATATCTCCCCTTGTAATGAAGATATCGAGTTCTTTTTTTTATTGCGCGTCTCACAGATACTTACAAGAATCTGATAGAATATTTCAAGTAGACTCAAAATGTAAGTACATAATTGAGTTTGTTTATAAGCAACAAATTTTCATCTTCAAAAAAATCTTTTTCTATAAAAAAATCACTTTTCCGCATTGGGTCTTGAATGTACATGCTAATGAGCACGACGTCAATTTTTTTACTCGTGTAGCCCTTCTGGATCACTTGGAATGAGGAGGTACCGGATATACGTAAATCGGTAATTACTCGTTAACTCTATGACGTAGGTCAATAAAATTTCAAGATACCTTTTGGGGATTGATTCTTCTAGATGCTTATTGAGTTTCAGAATACTAAGTTCATTAATAAACGCGGTACATGCAAAGAGAAAAACAATTCCGTTCACCGGTGATTTGACGTTAAACTAACGATTCTACGTGGTTTTTGTATGAGACTCATTTTATAGGCGATATCGTTCCGCACAGCTTTTGTAGGAAGGTCGATAAAACCAATTCCAAAAAAGATATAATTAAAAAACAGAGTTAAAAATTTTTTTAACAATCTTTGGTGGTCGCAAAACAGCATTTTCTTTTTGGGCAACTTTATGGCACATTCCTGGTTACCCGAAGAACCTACCAAAAATTGGCGACGTGCCGGTCTCCGAGAATAAGTCTGATGTACATTCCGACTGGACTATGAGCGCTTTTCCGAGCAGCGAACCTCCTCATAGTGCTTGGTCGACGGCCGGGGTACCGATGGAGGAAAGGTTTCTATCGTCCAAGCTTGACGAAGATCGCCACAAAACGAAGAGCGCGAAAAGATATATAGGTATAGCCAATGCCGAGTCCATCAGCTATAGATATAGTAGGAGCGCACCATAAACAAATAACATTAAAAAATCGATATCTCGAAGAACATGGCCCGTCACCGAAAATCGTTTTAGGTAATCTCCTTAAGATATTAAAGAAAGGTCCGTGCAAAATTTCAGCCCGATCGGAGGTAGGACCTTTTCGGAACTCCACCCAATGGTGCGATCGCGGTATTCGTATTTTCAAACGACGGTCGTCATGGTTCATCACGCACCGTCTAGTCGGTTACGTCTAGTCGGTCACAACGATACCGGCGAGTCCGGTACATCGCGACGATGCGCTTGACGTGATAAATTAACGCATAAGATACAACGGCGAATAAAATCGGTCTTGAGACACCGATTTACCACCTTTATCTTTCTGTTTTCATGTATCCGATGAGTCGTGACCAATTTACGCGTGATTGTGTTTTTTTGTAACCTCACTTCGTAAGTGTACAGTGTGCAGGACATTTTCCGGATACAAATTCCCGCGTACCAGCTCCCGGCTCATCTTGGGCAAGGAAGACAAAAGGTAAGTTACTGTTCAACGAGAGTACGTAGGCAAGTTGGCGCTTTTTATTTGATCCGGCATAGCCCCGCATATGTATATAATATTGCATAAACTGTACATGTGATAGCATAGAGGATTAATGTTTGTTGTGTCAAGCTTTCGGTAGCTACCTACTCTGACCGTAGGCGTATTTCGATAAGCGAATACGCGCACGTATGGTCTTTTGCGTCAATTGGTGCGCCGCGACGAGACACACGGGAGCGATTTTTAATAAACGTATTTTTCGAAACATAAACGTTGCAAGAACGCCGGACAACGATGGCGCCAAAAGCAATGCTGTGGCTCAAGACGAAATTTCCTCACGATGTCATCGTCTCGGGCCAGACGTGGGATTCGATCCAGTCGATGAAGGAGTACACGGATGTGTAAATACCTGGCGCGGAGGTGCCGCAAGCTCTTCCAAACGACGTAACCCCCAACAACGTGTGAGCGGTCGAGGTTATCATGACGAGAGGACCACCGCTGTCACCTTGACACGTGTCCGAATGCGCCGACGTATTCGCGCTCACCGCGCATAGCAGCGTGCTGTCGATACCCATCGGTAGTCTCCTGCCATATGACGTGTAAAACTCCATGCACACGGATGCCGGCACGAAACTATGGAAGGAACGAAAGTACTATTTTCTTATCGTCAATTGACCTAGGAAATTACACTGAGGCGTGCTTTCGTTCGAAGATGCGGGTACAACAGTAGCGAAGAGTTTGATCGAGCTTCAGAACTTCACGATACGATACAATCAGGGGAAAATTATGTGAAGGAGAAAAAAAATGATACAATCTTAAAAGCAAGATCCGCTCAACGAGTAGACCGTTAGAAGAGAAGAAACCATTAACCTCTACTGGAAAAGTGCATTCGGGATGAAAGAAGATCAAGTTTTGAAAATGTTTAGAAAGATACTTTAGTTTTAACAATCTGTTGGTAACTTTTCCAGATCTTCATTATGAATAAATTCCAACAACTCAACTTTTGTAAGTACTCGTAAAAATATTTTTTAACATGTTCCTGGTATTTATTGATACGATTATTATAATAACCAATCTCAAACAAACTTAAGGTATTACTTTCGCGAAAGGCCGTGTTTTGTGAGGGGATAACTCTCCTAATTGTGAGTCATTGGTTGGAAAATAGGTCACAATGAATTAATATAGCTAACGGTAAACTGGAATGGAAAATTTCACGCAAATGAAGTAGGTTTAAACATTTTCTCTGAAAAGTCGCGGCACGAATATTCTTCTGTTGGTCAATTTTTTTCTAAGTTTTATCATTAATATCGTCTTCAAAGATTTGGTCACTCCCTGGTACTTATTATCGTTACGAAATCTTTAGAATTTTTTATACGCGTTGCGCTCTTTATATCAGGCATCTAGCGTTATTTAGTGGTGAAATTATTGGTTAGAAATGTGGCCAGCCTGTTATGTCCATGAAGTGCCGTATAAATAAGACGATTTATAGTATTGTATTTTTTCGGTAAACGTTCGGTTACATGGCTTGAATTTTACCAGTATATTGGGATGTATTTTTTCTTCGCTATAGACGAAAATCAGTTAATTGTTAAATATTTGGGTACGTGAAAGGAATATTTTAAGTTCCCTAGATATTCATGAAACTATTTTTTACCAATTGATGACCTTTTGGTATTACGAATATTGGAAATAAATGCTCTTAGTATAATCTTTCGTGCTATTGCTGATCCGACGATTTTCATCGTCGATTGGCTACGATTGACGTAGGAAACACCCGCTTTAGCGAAGTAGACACCTCAATTCGCTTTCTTTCCCGGTACGTACGTGAGCGTCGCCGTCTTCAGCAGCTGATCGGATCTGGGCCCATCGAGGCTCGTCGCACCGACGCCAATCGCGACGACGGCAGTCCTCGAGGTTGCATTGTAATTCTGCGGTGCCTTCGTTGGCAGGCAAATTGGCTTGACCCTCGTTGAAAATGTGGCCTCCCCTCGGAGCTCCAAGAGTGCTATGTCGTGGTGATTTTGACTTCGCCGGTATTTCGGATGTGGTATCGCTCGTTTGACAGGAACCATCTGGGCGTCTTTCGATCGGGTACACACGGATCCCAATCTCACCTGCCGCAAAAACAACTCCCAATAATGAATATATAATCTTCTGAAAGTATTCCCTTTTATTCCAAACTGGCAGCGTTTTCAATGCAAACAAGGTACTAACCACTTCGGGGACAAAATTGTTGACGTTTCGGAGGCAATGAGCAGCCGTGAGAACGTACTTGGATGAGATCAATGAACCGCCGCAATTGTAGACTATGGGATCGGATACTCGGTGGCCTTTGTTAGGGTAGCCCAGAAGAGCCATGTAGGGAAATTCACCCTCCACAGCTGTGTTACCATTCAAAATGGAGGAAAGCATGTTTCCATTTTGACTGGGGAGGCTTGTGGTTGAAGAGCCGTAGAGGCCGTCGACATTTTCGATGTAGAATCTGATTTTGTTTTTGAATTCCTTGCAAGCTGCGAATTATTAATATTCATCACGGTACAATCGGCACATTGATGACAGAATAAGGCAGTGTTTACATTCTATCGTGCCAATAAATTTCACTCCACGTAAAATGAATGACAAACCAAAAACCCCGGTTTTTGGGGATTTGCCAAACTTTGTTTGCCTTTTCAGATGACGCCATCTCGATGAGGGCTGGGTTCGTTTGAGTTGGGAAAGCCCTCTTGCAAAAAAGTTTGGATTTTTTTGCAAGTTGATGTCCCGTATTACATCAATTGTCTAATAACAACGTACTCGTTTTCTTGGCAAACTGTCTTGACTACTGAACATGAGTTCAGTTCAAGATAGTTTGCGCTGGCAATATTTGAATAACGTTATACTCGTATATCTATGACACAGCAACTATGCTAATTGGATGTGATATAATTTATTACGGTGGTCCGTGTCTTTAAAGTATTAAATACAATCAGCGGGATTTATCTATAAATTTGTATAGTAATACAAATTTATAGATAAATCCCGCTGATTGTTTTTTACCATATTATTATTATATATATTATATATATTATATATTATTATTATTATATGTATTCGGTACAAATACGCCCATAATATCTATCGATAATATGAACACTTTTACTCATATTATAAACAGCTAATAATACTAACGAACGAGATAATATTGAATGCGTTTGTTATCAACAATTGTTTTAAACTTTCGTGACAACACGAATAATGAAGATCGACAATTTCGAATTGATTCGACTACTAATCAGTTTTTTCCGTTTGGTTGTATGTTATTGATTTGGTTGCCGCTCTCGTGCTTACCTATCTCCGAAGGTCGACCGTCAATGTTTATCTCACGTTTCGGACAGCAGATAATCTCAGTGAAATCGTCGAAGCCGCATCGTCCAGAGGAGACCAGAATGTCAGCCCGCAACGGCAGACAATCTGGCAGTTTTTTGCAAACCCCCGACTTACCCTGCTTCGTTGTGCATTGAGATCCCTCTGGAAGAGTGAAATAGGCGTAAAATAGGTTCGCTGCTACTACTGTTTGAAATTGCAGGATTCTGGCGATTTCAAAATAGTGGCCAAAAAAGTCGAAAATGGTTTTTTTCGCCTTTTACACGTTTTAAGGGGCTATTCGATGGGAAATTTTCTGCCGATTCCGAATATCGCGGAGTTTTTGTCGAAAGCGCGGGATCAAGCCGGTATATGCGAGTAACCCGATCTCCATAAACATTCGACGATTTCTAATGGAAATTGAGAGTTTGGAGAGATATTGTTGGTAAATTCATATTCAGGAGGTAAAAGTACATCGTAAGGGACTTAAAAAATCATTTTAAAATCATTTTTTTTGCACCTCGGCCTGAAGAACGTTTTTCACTGAATTGTTGATATCTTTTTTCCCTGGTCGGATTTGGAACTTCGCTCTGCGTTCTCCGAGAGGATGCTCGTCATTATCGTGTGCTCTTTGAAATGCTATTTGATTTCTTGAGCCCCAATAGAAGTATTATTATTGCACAACAGTGACTAAATATGTAAGGGATTAAGCTTCGATAATGAACAGAAAATCCAAAAAAGATTTAAGGGTTTTGAAAAAAATTAATCATGAAGGTACAGGTAAGATGATTGAGTAATCGTTCGGATATTTATTTGTATGTACATTAGCAAAGTTGTGAAAGAAAATCTGCCAAAAGAATATTAATAATTAATATTCTTAAATCGTCTTATTCTTAAATAAGTTATAAACAATCTCGGGAATTACCTTTAACTGTGTGGGCCTCAACGGTGAACGTGGTTTGGCCACTCGGTTGAACTGAAACGAAAAAAAAGTGTTTTTTTTCTTAAGGGGTTACCCCCACTTGCGATTTTGGAAAAATCGATTTTTTTTTATTGCATTTTTTTGAAGTACAAGTATCTGAGAATATGTCCTGAAAATTTCAAGTCGATCCGAACAAAATTGACTGAGATATGAGCGTTGAAAGAAAAGAATCCGTTGTGTAAACGACCGGCTAGTCTGCCGTCTGGCGCGCGTTTTTCTCAAAATAGCATTTCTGGAGTCGGTGACCAAGATTACTCGAACACTAATGAACCGATCTTCTTGAAATTTTGCAGGCTTATTTAATACATAAAAATGTAGTCTTTAATCGTTCGATTTTTTTTTTCGAAAAAAATGGCCGTTTTATAGCCAAAAAACGGCCGTTTTTTTTCGTTAAAATCGAACCATTAACTTTGACTGTCCGCCATATTGTGAAAAATGAATATTTTTTAAAATCCTTCGATTAAAGACTAGTTTATACTTATATTTGACTAAATCCATCCGCATTTTTTTTTCAGATGATCCACTTCGCCGCAATGTTGGTCACCGCAAACCGTGTATATAAAAACATTATTTCATTGACGGCCATTTGCCACTAAACAATGTAATATTTTTCAATAAAAAAGTTACTGAAAGTTCTTCAAGATGTGCTCTTTAAGATGGTATATTGATCGATTAAAAAAGTTTTGTAGTTTTCTTTAAAAAAATTCATGAAAAAGGCTTTTTTTTGCGCTACGAGTGGGGGTAACGCCTTAAAGTTTTGCTGGAAATTCTATCGTTGTGATCATAAGTTTGCGTCAAATCTGCATTTCCTACACGATATGTTAGACCTTCCTCTTCATTTTGAGCTGCCTAAAACGATTATCGATTTTTTGAAATTTTCACCATCGCCTTTAATAATCTCACCTGTGATTATTGATTGGATCTGCTTCTCTTCCCATTAATAAGTCAATACCCTTAAGGTATTTTTTTTCACGAACCCAAATATTTAACAATCACCCGATTATCGTCTATAATAAGGTAAAAATGCACCCTGGTATTATGGTGAAATTTCCAGCCAAGTCACCGAACTAGTAACGAAAAATCACGACTCTGAAAATTGACTCATTTATACGGCACTTCATGTACATGACACGCTTGCAATTTGTGCGATCATTCAGACGGAATGATCCATCAATCCATCGTTCTATTTAATCGATTCGTTTTTTATTCCTTATCATACGACGCTTTGCGTACAAATAAGGAGAAAGCGAAGATTGAAAAACATTATTGGAACGTACCGTATAGTCCACGTTCGGAAGAGTAGCCGTATGTATCGCGTCCCAATAGAAGTATTATTATTGCATAACAATAAGTGAATATGCAGCCAGTCATAGTTTTATTGTTAGTTGGCACAGAAACTTGGGTATATCTACTACTTGATTTTTTCTACTTTTCTAAATCAAAACCACTAAGCTCATCACCGAATGATTCCACAGGCAGAAAAGAAAGATACCCTAGTTGCGCGGGTTTTTATTGGACGCGAGAGTCCCGAGTTGTGCTCATGCAAACATTGGGTAAGCAAACATTCTGCCGCCGCCATATGGAGTCCTATACTCTCATCTACACGCGCGGCAGGTTATGCTACTAATTCATATAACGCGGCAACATATAGACGTGCCAATATATTTTTTTAAATCGCATTCGATGTATCGAAAGAACATGCCCGGCGATTTCTTCAGGCTCGCAGACGTCCTGTATCTTGTCTATTTTTGAACGTTAAAAACTATTGAAAAATTCATCAAATTTATTTACACAATTATAAATGACTAGCAATGAAATTGTGAGAATTAATTCGTTAATTAAAAGGTTACGTTTCTGTAATTACCCGAAAATCACGGTTATTGAAAAAAATTAATCTTAAACGAGTAAGATGATTGAAAAATCGTTCGGACATTCATTTGTATGTACATTAACAACGTTGTGAAACCAATTTAGTGAACGAATATTAATAATTAAAGAAGTTACGAACAAGCTCGTGAAGGACCTTTAAATGTGAGGGCCTCGACGGTGTAGTGTTATTTTGCCATCCGGTTGATTTGAAACAATAAAAACGATTTTTTCTCACAATAGATAATATTGGCTAAGACTCAAACAAGCTTTCCGATGAGGGGTTTCAATCGGAAAAGTAAAAATGTTGATTTTTTTTTCGACTGTTAATGGAAATAAGTGGATTTTTTGCAATTTTCACCGTAGCCTGACCCCTTAAGGTGTTCCTTTCGCGAAGCCGAATACTCAACAATTCCCGGATTTTCGTCTATAATAAAATAAAAATACATTCCAGTATACTGTTAAAATTTCAAGCCAATTTACCGAACTTTTAACGAAAAATCACGACTCTGAAAATCGTCTAATTTATACGGCATTGTATGAAGATGACACGCCTGCCACGCTTTTATTTAATCAATTCGATTCTATACTCCTAATCGTACAACGTTTTGCGCTTTCCGTAGCCCGTTTATTCGTGTACACAGATGGTCTTGTATAGATTGATTCGTTTATTCCAAATGTACAGCTTTCGCTTTTACAATAACCCTCTTCTTTTAAATACTACTTATGAATTAAATATCAAATACTCTGACCTCTTCTCTTAAACATATCCTTGGCCACCTCCCCTTTTTCATCTTCGTTATCGGAGACGAGCTCACGCAGTTCGAGACCGTAAACACTCGAGAGGCACGTGACCGCTGGATGACGGCTTTCCTAGACGACGAAGGACCAGACGAAGGCCCGGCAAGGGGTTCGGCGTTCTTGAGACAGTCCATGCGGCACCGTTGGCATGAACGCATGGTCGAGCTGCAAGTCGTATATCGGCGCTTCGTTGTCACGCGTCGAAAATATTAAGGGAGCTTTCCAGTGTGAAATTTTTAAAAAATCGATTTTTTTTTTTTTGCTTTATCGAATAGTATACACTCTTCCGAATATTCCCTGAAATTTTCATGCCGAAATTCAGATTATTTCGGTTACTGTACAGCATTTCTTGGAAGAAGGCAACGGAGCGCTACAGCTACAGCGAAACTTTGAACGCGTTTTTCTCGAAACAGCATTTTTCAAAACGGTGTCCAACTTGGAGGGCAGAGTTTTAAAGCTATCGAGTTGAATTTTTTACACAATATTCTTAACGTCATTTGAAGAGTATGTGGCTTCCGGATGGAGGCCGTGTTGAGAATCAGCGTTGTGCCGACGTTTCGCAAACGTTACAGTCTGCATCATCAGGGCTGAGAGCTCCGATACTGAAGCTCCCGTGTCTCAGGCATTCCTTATATACTTGCAGTCATCGTTCCAGATCACTGCACCAGCCAATCAGATGTTTTAATTGATCGGCCGGTCAATTAAAAAACCGGGAGGACGGTGTGCCAAATGGGATTGACGTGATATCCACCATCTCTGTTTAGATTGTCCGGATTGTCCTCTTAACGTCATTGTTTATCGTGCTATGGAAGCTTTTTTTTTTTTGACAGCTTCCTATTTTTTTGTAAAAAAAACTGCCAAAAAAAATGCTAAAATCGATACTTTTTGTTCAAACCGGCGCCATTTTTGCAAAAAAAAAAAAAAGCCTCCATAGCACGAAAGCCAATTATATACCGATCAATAATCTTTTTGTGTTTTTTGTTTCAGATCAAAATTGTGACCCCCAACGTGGACACCACATCCAAGTGCATTTTCTGCAACAATTGTTTCATCATTTTCATAGATATTAATTAATAAATAAATCGATCTTTAAAAAATTGTTTTGTATTCTTCAATACCCAATTAATATACAAAAAAAAACCAGACCGATTAGATTATTTTTTCTTTAAAAAAAAAAATGGCAAAAAACAGCGATTTTTCGGGCTGTCACACTGGAAAGCTTCCTTAAGAGACTTTATATTATTACCATATTGTACGAGAGACTTCATATCATCATAGGAATCTGTAGGAGTCCATTGGACATTACTTTTACAAAATATAACCGTAGAAAGGTATTCTTACTGCGATAGTCGAATTTGCGGACATATACCGAGTGTAGAAGTATGAAACCGGAATTTCCCTATAGATGGTGCTAGCCATCAGTGTAGGGACCGTAAGACCGCGTCTGCAGCGCCATCTCCCTCTAACAGCTGACGAAGATTTTCAGCACACAACAACCCAAGTTCCCTGCGGTAGATTTTTCTATAACCTTACACATGTCGAGTTTTGTGCCTACGAACTACGATTTGCGGACAGCATTGGTTTTCTGTTATCGTTTGAAAAAAACTGCTGCAGAATCGCATCGAATGCTTGTCGAAGCTTACGGTGAACATGCTCTTGGTAAAACACAGTGTGTCGAGTGGTTAAAAAAATTCAAAAGTGATGACGTGCGCAACGAAGAGCGTGGGAAATCACGGAAAAAGTTCGCAGACAACGAATTGCAAGCTTTATTGGATGAAGATGATACTCAAAGTCAACACGAACTCGCGGATCAATTGAATGTGACGCAGAAAGCTGTATCCATTCGTTTTTATGATTTTCAAACAACAGACGTGTAATTTTCACAAAAAAAATCCGGTTTCATACTTCTACACTTGGTATGTTCTTTTGCGTAAGGTTGCATGTATTTTTTTTAAATCGTCGTGTATTGCGTGTATTTATTATATTCAAGGCAATCGTCGCGTCGAAGAAAACAGCAAAAATAAATGCAAATACATATTTCCAATGAATATAAGAAGGTGTACTTGAGACAGAGAGTTATTGATGTGAGGATGCGCGTCCAGTCGGTTGTTCGATTCGGCGTTAGTCGGCAACGTTAATACGCAATCGAAAGGGGAATTCTGCGTCTCGAGACGAGATATCCTCACGATGTCCTCTTCTCGGGCCATACGATGGACTCGATCCAGCCGAAGTACGGGTGCAGGGATGTGTAGACACCCGGTGTGGCGGTGCCGCAGGATTGTCCAAACGACGTAACCCCCAACAGCGTGTGAGCAGTCTCGGTTATCATGACGAGAGGACCACCGCTGTCACCCTTACAGGCGTCCGAGCGCTTCGACGAATTCGGGTCCAGCGCGCATATCAGTGTGTTGTCGATGCCAAACGGAAGTCGGTAATACTTGTCGCACTGGGTTGTCGGCACCAAACTATGTAACGAACGAAAGTACAATTTTCATATAGGCAATTTAACCCAGTGTTGCCAACTTGGAGGTTTTCCCTCCCAAGTTTAGGGGAAAGATAGATGGAAAGGGGGTTTTCAGGGGCTACATTTTTCTGGGGGGAATTTTTTGGGGGCGTGCAATTTAAGTTCATTTCTTCAAAAAAAAAATATATTCACAGAGCTTATAGATATGGAGAGGCCTTGGTCGGTCGGACAGCGTGCCCGGTTGGATAGAAGGGGAGAGAGAGAGAGAGAGAAACATATTCTCTCTTAAGTTAGTTTGTTGGAAATTGGAGCAAATTTTTATAATTTCAGAATCGCTTCCTTATGTTGAATTTGAATAATTCGTACTGCGCGTTATTCCTTTTTCCGTTTAGCATTTCTGGCATTACTTTCAAACCTACTAACGTCGAAGATTACCAACATACAAGGATAGTACATTTTTCTAATAGTTAATCAAACATCTTTATATAAAAATGTCTCTTGATGTAAAAATGTTTATTTTTATATTTAATAACACCATCACGACGTTTATGAATTGGCTTAAAAACTTGCCAGTCTCTGTTTATCATTAAATTTGATTTAGATCATAAGTTGCATAATATACAATAGACCTATGTAAATAAAATCATAATTTCTTCCTGCCCGTGTGTTTTTAATTAATAGTTTAATGTTTCTATCAAACAAGGATGCCTATTCGGAATTTTAGGGGGTTCGAAGAAGATTCAGGGGGATTTCGAATTGATCCTAGGGTGAACGTTTTGTAGTAGTTGGCAACACTGATTTAACCAATAAATTACAGGCGCCCTCACGTTCGGAGATGCGGGTACGATAGGAGACGAAAGTTTGATCGGGCTTCAGCACTTCACGATACGATAAAAAAACAGGGAAAAATTATGCGATCGAGAAAAAAAATTGTAATCACTCTTGAAAGTAACGTCCGCCTAACGAATAGACAATTATAAGGGAAAAAAACATTTAGGGGAACTCGGGGCAAGACGAATATATGGGGTAAGATGAAGCTTAAGCCTAGCCACTAAACAGTGTGTGCGAGCTCAGTGCTCCCGATGGAGTTTGGAGGGGGGCGGTGCGGGGAATGAGAGTGAAAGTATCAACTGTGGTGGAAGCGTCCCGAGTGAGAAAACAATATCGATTTTTTGACAAAACGATGTACTTTTTTGGTAAGTTTAACGTCGTTTCAGTTTATTTGAGTTGCTGATATTGATTGGAGATAGGTAGGTAAACACAATGAAAGTACTAATGATTAATATAATAAGAACGGTTTGTCAAAATTTTTTAATGCTATTGCGTGATTTTTTTGTTAATTCGTTAAGGGAGCTTTCCAGTGTGAAATTTTCAAAAAATCGATTTTTTTTTTGCTTTATCAAATAGTATACACTCTTCCGAATATTCCCTGAAATTTTCATGCCGAAATTCAGATTATTTCGGTTACTGTACAGCATTTCTTGAAAAAAGGCAACGGAGCGCTACAGCTGCCGCGTCGGCCGTCTGCCCGTGCGACGGGCAGACGGCCGTCGCCTCACTTGAAACTTTGAACGCGTTTTTCTCGAAACAGCATTTTTCAAAACGGTGTCCAACTTGGAGGGCAGAGTTTTAAAGCTATCGAGTTGAATTTTTTACACAATATTCTTAACGTCATTGTTTATCGTGCTATGGAAGCTTTTTTTTTTTTTGACATCTTCCTATTTTTTTGTAAAAAAAACTGCCAAAAAAAATGCTAAAATCGATACTTTTTGTTCAAACCGGCGCCACTTTTGCAAAAAAAAAAAAAAAGCCTCCATAGCACGAAAGCCAATTATATACCGATCAATAATCTTTTTGTGTTTTTTGTTTCAGATCAAAATTGTGACCCCCAACGTGGACACCACATCCAAGTGCATTTTCTGCAACAATTGTTTCATCATTTTTATAGATATTAATTAATAAATAAATCGATCTTTAAAAAATTGTTTTGTATTCTTCAATACCCAATTAATATACAAAAAAAAACCAGACCGATTAGATTATTTTTTCTTTAAAAAAAAAAATCGCGAAAAACAGCGATTTTTCGGGCTGTCACACTGGAAAGCTCCCTTAACCGTCTAATGGGGTAAGATGAATACAAGCTATCGCAAACCTGGAATATTTTACAATATACCTCTATTTACATTAGAAAAGGTGAAAGGAAACTAGTAAAGCATTTGGTTCCTCTTCATCTGGTGTTTCTACCAGGGGAAGAAAGATTTTGCAAATTATCATATTGATATGGAAGTACAATTATTCGGACTAATTCTACGAACTTAGACGATTGGCTTATCAAATTGATGGTATTGAGAATGAAACCACTTTTAGTTAAGATGGGAAGAATAAAGGTTTAATTAAATATATATATATATATATATATATTGCATGGTACAAATCAGACAGACTGATTTTTCTTGCTTCTAAAATTAAAAGATTAATAAATGTTGATTAGTTTAAAAAATAATTAAAGTTGACTGACTCATATATGTAGTGTTTTATTTGAACATGGCCTCAACGTTATCAGCTTGCCCCGACTTCCCCTCTCTACTCGAAAAATTCATTCCGGATGAAGCAAGTTCCAGTTTTGGTAACACTTATCGAGCTACTTTAGTTTGGACAATCTGTTGGTAACTGTTCGAGATTTTTATTATGAACAAATCCCAACAACTTAACTTTTATAAGTATTTTTCAAACTATATTTTAACGAGTTCTTGGTAACTTTTTGATAATATTATTATTACCAAATTCAAACAAACTTAAGGCATTCCTTTCGCGAAGGGCCGTATTTTGTGGGCACATAAGCAAGGCCCTTCTGAATTATTGGTTAATTACAGTGGCGCTTAATGAAAATAAGTCGCAATCGATTATTATACCGAATGCTAGACTGGATTGAAACATTTCTCGCAAATCTAGTAGATTTAGACATGTTTACATTTTCTCGGAAAAATGTCGGCTACGAAAATTCTGCTAGTCACATTTTTCTAAGTTTTATCATTAACAGTTTCTTTTAAGATTTGGTCATGCCTTGTTTTTATCATCCAGGCATACCAGGCATACGATACCGGGCATCGAGGGTTATTTATTGTATATGAATATGGCCAGGGTGTTATCTCCATAAAGTGCCGTATAAATGAGATGATTTTTAGAGTTGTCATTTTTCGTTAAAGTTCGGTAACTTGGCTTAAGATTTTACCAGTATATTGGGATGTATTTTGACTCTATTATCGACGAAAATCAGTTAATTGTTAAATATTTGGGTTCACGAAAGGAATACCTTAATTTTTCTAGGCATTTGTCAAACTATTTTTCACATGGGCGGCCTTTTTATATTACGAATATTGAACCCGTTTTGTCAAAGTATACGCCTCAATTCGCTTTATATTCCAATACGTACATAAGGTTCGCCGACTTCCTCAGCTGAGTGGATCTCGGTTCATTGAAGTTCGGAGCACCGAAGCCAATCGTGACGAAGGAAGTCTTTGCCTTTATATCAGAACCCAGCAGGGGCTGCGTTCGCAGGGAAATTGTCTTGACCCTCGTTGTAAAGGAAGCCTCTACTTGGAGCTCCACGAGGCCTATGTCGTGGTAACGTTGATTTCGCTGGAATCGCGGATGTGGTATCGTCCGTTTGACGTGAATCTCTTGGGCGTCCGTCGATAGTGTACTCACGGATCCCAATCTCACCTGTCGCAAGAACGAATCCCAATAATGAATGTACGCTCTTCCGAAAGTTTTCCTTTTCTTTCAAACTGGCAGAGTTCCCAATGCGAGCAACCTACTTACCAACGTGGGGACTATATTTTTGATGTTCCTGAGGCAATGAGCGGCCGTGAGAACGTACTTGGATGAGATCAAGGAACCGCCGCAATTATAGACTATGGGAACGGATGCTTCGCTTTTCGGGTTAGGGTAGCCCAGAACAGCCATGTAAGGAAATTCACCCTCGACAGCCAGGTCACCCTCAAAAATGAAGAAATTTATATTTCCATCGTCACTCAGGAGGCTTGCGGTTGGATATCCGACGTGAGTGTCGCCATCAGCGATGTCGGACGTGATCTTGGTCGCGATTTCCTTGCCAGCTGCGAATTATTCATACCCTACACATTACAATGGGCACTTTGATGACAGAAAATAAGGCAGGGTTTGCATTCTATCGTGCCAATCCATTTCACTCTACGTACAACGGATGACAAACCCGAACCCCGGTTTTCGGGAATTCGCCACTTGCCTTTTCAGATGACGCTATCTCCATGAGCGCTGAATTTGTTTCGGTTTATCGAGAAAGCCCGCTTGGAAAAGATTTTGGATTTGTTTGTTCTTTTTGATGACCATCAATGACAGGTCTCGATGTACCGTGTTACATCAATTTTCTATTAACAACACACTCGTTCGTTGCGGTACAACGATCGAGCTCACACAACCGACAGGACTCACAATACCACCTCAATTCCCCATCATTCACACATTCATTATTTCGCAGTCAAAATAATAATCCGTTGCTCAGACACTTGTTAATAAGGACCATCGTAAATATCTACGATTATAATAATAGGTTGATAAGATTAGGTCCATCGGGAGACGCAGCTGCATCTTGAGATGGCGGGTAACAAGGCAACGAGGCACCTAGGAATGGACCAGTCGCGATCACTATCTTAAATAGTAGTAGTAGTAGTAGTAGTAGTGATAGTAGTAGTAGTAGTAGTAGTAGCAGTAGTATCAGTAGTAGCAGTAGTAGCAGTAGTAGCAGTAGTAGCACTAGTAGCAGTAGTGGCAGTAGTAGCAGTAGTAGCAGTAGTAGCAGTAGTAGCACTAGTAGCACTAGTAGCACTAGTAGCAGTACCCGAGCAGAAATTGCGCTAGCCTGTCTGAGTTACATGCTAGTAACTGGTTCGCCCAATTGATATCATACGAACTACCTAGTGGCTGCCTCATTGTGAGCTAGTAATATTGTGAACATTTTGCAACCTAGCCCTGGTCTAGCTACTGCCTAAGCGATCGTTACTGCAGATGTCGCTGTATTTCCGTAAACGTGCCACCTAGTGACTCGAACGTGATAAACTAGCCAACGCTAGTTACGAACGACAAAGTAAGGTTATGTGAAATACATGTAGTACCGTGTAACGATCAGTTCACGGCAGGTCAGCTAACTTGAGGCAGAGCGATTGTTGCGAATGCAAAAAAATTCCCGTGGCTACCTCGCCGTGAACTAGCCGATACTATGTAATGGCGGCTATGGGTTCTTTGGCTAGTCGCTATCTAGCCGATTACGGTTGTAGATGTCGCTGCGTTATGGTCAAAATTCCACCTAGTGTCTACGTCACACCTAGCCCGCCAACGCGAGTTATATATGCCGTTACAAATAGGAAACAAAATGCAGTGTTGGGTACATCACCGTGAACTAGCCAAGACTCCGTAATGGCGGCTATGCGTTCCTTGCATAGTTGCTGTCCCGCCGATTAGGGTTATAGATGTCGCTGTTTTATGATAAAAATTTCACGTAGTGTCTACGTCGTGCCTGCCTAGCCAACTCGAGTTGCCGATGGCGTTACGAATAGAAAATAAAATTCAGTTGGGTAAATCGCCATGAACTAGCCAAGACTCCGTAATGGCGGCATTGCGTTCCTTGGCTAGTCGCCGTCCCGCCGATCGTGGTTATAGATGTCCCTGCATTATGATCAAAATTCCATGCAGCCCCTACATCGTACCTGCCTAGCCAACCCGAGATGGAGATAGCATTACGAATAAAAAAAAATCAAAGAGAACAGCACGCGCTAGTGACCGCTACAATTTTTTCACTTCCTTACTGACGATACATTTACATCGTTATAACATTATAGCTTATATAATGCTAAAACTATTAATTTGCCACTAGCCAAAATAAGTACACAAATTTAATTTGAGGTTATGTAACTCCACACGAATATAGCTTTCAATAAGAAAGAAATTATCATGTTAATTCGATAATGTTATTTGCATACATTGTCACTACGCCTACTTCTTAATAACCCAACTTTGTGCATTGCCACATACGAGTATGTACCCGATGCGAAATATCATAATTAAGAAAGTAGGATTGGCTCAGTGGACAACGTCGCCATCCCCCAATTCAGAGTCCCGGGATCGAAACCACCTCACACGTAAGCGTTATTAATATAATTCAATATGTTTAATTTATTTACATAAAACATACCCTATTTGTAATTAGTACATCACGAAGCTCAGCGAAATACTGTGCAGTGATGTAAACAACGTTAATACAAAAATTCAATTTTTGTAGCTAGCCGTCACCTAATTTTTTATTCCCAGTTACTAGCCGAAGAAAAGTAAGTCATGGCTAGGTCGGAAATATTATGCAGCCGTGAGATATCTCTTTCTATCTAGTCAGCATATAATTTCTTGTATTCAGTCACTAGAGGACCAAAGCGTTACAAGGCTGGGTAGTCGATAACTAAAACGGCTAGCTAATGGCGATTCGAAACATAAATTTACTAGCTTGTGGCTAGGCGGCGATGAGTTACGTTTTCCGCTCGGGTAGTAAACGTGTTTATTGTCAGTGTCTGGTATACGTATGAGGGGTAAGGTTTACATATTTGAAGCGTTTTTTTTAGTCCGGCACTGCCAATGAGCCATCGAGCGCAGTCCTTCAGCTCGTGTCTTGCTTGGTCATCGTGATATCTATTTATATACTCATTTATTTATAACTTTTTTATGTTGGTGGGTGCGATAGCGTAAGTGAGGGAAGAAAACAAATAGCTAACGATACTAATAATAATAGAACCAGGTGAATGAATGTATGTGTGTGTGTGTGTACATCAGGGTAAAATAGAAGGGCGTTTTTCCCTTTGATCATCATATTGGCCGTGCGCTCTAGATTTGTACGATTCTCTCCAATAACTGTATGATTATGTTGGTCGGATGTTTATGGGCTCTTGTAACATTTCTTGAAGGTTCAATGCTCATTGGTGCTATGTTTATTAGCTGCGTTTCTGAAAATTGTTTGGTCAGTGTACCTATTCTATCTATAATTGGTGTTAGTCCCGTTTTTCCGCAAGGCAATTGGTTTGCCGGATTATGCGGCGGGTTTGTTGGATAGCGTATGCGAGTAAGCCGTCGTAGCGCGATGGTTTCCGGTGTTATTTTACGCATTGCTCGCTCTTTGCAGTTTCGGAAAATTGGGTGTCCACTATCCTAAATACTTTCCTATAATTGTTAAATCGGTCAGTTGACTAATGCATAATAGAATTCTGACCATCTGCGAAAAATGCATTAATAAAAACTGTCGTTGTAAAATACTAAGATTCGATCTCCAAATATTCTACCTACATGATCGCCGATTCACAAGGCGGCGATGGGAAAAACAGAAAGGGGAACATATAGATAGCGAATGTTGAAAAAATCATTAGCACTTACCGTACCGTCCACCTCCGAGAGCATTGCCGGATGTATCGCGTCTCAATAGAAGTATTATTAGTACACAACAGTAACTGCATATGTAGCCGGTCATAGTTGGATCGTTATTTGGCACGGAAATTTTTGTATATCTTCTACTTGACGTTTTCTACTTTTGTGAATCAATGATACTTCTGGTTATGACTCGTGCCTCATGCCATAAAACTCAAACTACAGAGAAGACTTGTGCAAAATTGCACAGGTCATCGACAACTGGTTCCAAAGGCAGAAAAAAAAGATACCCCCAGTTGCACAGGTTTTTATAGGACACGAGAGTCCCGAGCTGTTATCATGCAAACATTGGATGAGCCAATATTCTCCCGCCATTATACGCTGACATTTACGCGCGCGCACACACACACATTCCCGGTTATGCTACTTATTTACAGTGGGAAAGACCGGTACATTGCCTCTTTTTAGATGTTTAGAATTGATGAAAAATTATTCAAGTTTATTTACACAATTGTAAAATATTAATTATCGAAATTATCAGAATTGATTGATTGAGGGGTTGAGCTGCAGTGATCACCCGAAAATCAGGATTATTGAAACAAAACAATCTTAAACGTTCAACTAAGATGGCTGCATGTTTTTTTTGGATATTTATTTGTTCGCACATTAACAAAGTTATGATGGAAAATTTCATTAAAAAATATTAATAATGATAGAATTTATAAATATCATCGTGCAGGACGTTGAACGTGAGGAGCTCAACGGTGTAGTTGATTTTGGTCACACGGTTGATCTGAGACACAAAAAAAACGATTTTTTTCTTCAAACAGATATTTTGTTGTTGAGCTTTTTTGATGTCGAGTTTCAGTCATCACCATCAGAAGGTTGAATTTTTTGTCGTTCTTTCAAGGTATATTAATATTATTGTTGATGAGTAATGAAAAAAAATGTCATAAATCCATCATTCTATTTAATAGATTCGAGTCTTCATTGATCATTGTACAACGCATGTGTGCACAGATGGTTTTATATACTAGTCCCGATGCCTAATGCCCGACACCACAAAAAAATACTGTACTTCCAGATCATACAAAAAACTTTTCCCTCGTACAAACACTTTTGGTGACAAGCCGTCCACATTTTTATTTATTAGATTCGGTTCTTCATTCCTTATCGTATAACGCTTTGCGGTTTCCATAGCCTGTTGAAATATGTACACAGATGGTCTTATTATACTAGTATTTATATCGAATGCCTAATGCTTAAAAAAAAAACTGAACTACCGGATCTTCCTTTTTACAATAAACTTTTGTCTTATACAGCCTTGTTCGTTACTTGAATTGACTGCCAGATTGGCTGCTAAAACTATTTACCGCAGTCTATTGTCCTTCCCCTGCTAGCCTACCAAATTCCCTTGCGTCGTCACATATTTCCTTAATTATTTATTCTTTTAGCGTTTCGATCCACCAGTTTCTCAGACTGTCTCCTCTTCTTCCCGCACTGGTCTTGCAGTGCCTTCCTCCTCAGTACTTTTTCTTTCTCGACTTCTCTTTTATCTCCTTGTAGTATTCACTGAAAGTGGACCTAACAACACCTAATTATACCGAACGCCGCCTTAACGTCGACCAAAGCAACAAACACCTTCCCACCTTCCGCCTTAAGTCATTATTGATGCGGGCATTCAAGGCGAATACGTGGTCTCTCGTTCCCTTATTTGCCCCAAATGTTGCCTGACTCTACCTCGCTAATTTATTTCTCCGAATTAAAGGAGATTATCCTTGAATCTCCTTATCGTCGAAATAAAACGATTGTTCACCAATTGCCCTCTCTCGTTCCACCCAGTGCCACCATTCTCGGTTCCGAAACATTTCACCGGGCCCTGCGCTCGCCGTTTTTCCTTCCTTCTTCTACTCTCCATTTCTCGAGCAGTCCACCTCTTCACTTCTTGTTCCCTGCGCGCCCTCTTCTGCTCTCTTCCCACTCCACGCCATCTCCCGGTTCTCGTCGCCGCTCGGTGTCGTTTTCTCTCCTCTCCTTTCTGCTTTTTCCGTGTCGCAGTTTTGTTATTTTCGTCGCATTGTACTGTGTCTGTATACAAAGGGCCAACAAAGAGCCTACATTTATGTTGCCCAGAGTAACTATTGAATAAAACGAAAAAAAATAGATCCTTAACGACGCTGCTCGAGTCTCCGTCATTTTCACAATAACAGTTTCACGATAAATCGAGACTAAAACCGCTATACCAAACTTGTCGGAATCGTTTTTTAGTAGCCCTGCATTACTTCAGCGGAATTAATACTGCAGGTAAGTTTGTACGTAGACGCGTTTCTGATACGCGATCAACTGTAAAACTCCATAAATAATATAACGAAATATTGAACAAACACATGACAACGTTGCATTTGCGATGCTCAAAGTTGGCACCTGTGGTTCATTGGTGTGAAGTGTTTGGTTAGGATGCGGAGTTAGGTTATGCTCGCAAAACGCATCACGTGTAATGCTCGACGTTGCGAAAACTGTGGGTGCTATTTCGTCGTCCTCGTCATTTTCAACCGGAAATGAAAATCTTTTTGTAATGTAGTGCTTGATCTACACGGTGAAGTTCGAATTTCCGATGTTTTACACAATTGTCACAATTTTTACACATTATGTCTAATCGATCGAATTACGGTTTTTCAACAACCTTACTCGACTACGTGAGCAACAAAACCGTGATCACCACACTTCCGGTCGACCGTCTTCATAAGACGACGTGCTTCGTTACCTCAAAGTGCTCGACATTGCAATTTTATTACAAAAAAATTTAACGGTCAATACAGCTCAAATGTTGCCAAACAGTGCATAACGTATTCGTCAAGTTCATAAAAAATTCGATTCCGAAAGTTGGATTCTTCTTAAGGAGATACGATTACTTCCACGGGGTCAAAAAAGAGTCTAAATTCATTTTACCCACAGCAGCTCTGATTGATGTTTACTTATGTTGATTATTCGTATTATCGATTACAGTATGCCAAATGTCGTGGTAAATGATGAATTTATTGCACGTAAAATTCAAGCCTATTAAAATAGGCTCAAATTACCTCAGCGGAATTAACACGATAGACAGAATATAATTATCCATATTATTGATCCGTGATAAATGATAAAACTCCATAAATTGTTGTTTGCATATTTTGTGGCGGCATCTATTCAAATTAATTTTAAAACAAAGCTGGGCTATGTTTGCCAAACGCATGGCGACTCGCGACGTTACTTAGTCTGTGGGTTCTATTTCGTCGTTCTGACCATTTTCAGCCGGAAATTGAAACTTTCTCATAATGTAGTGCATTAACTACACGGTGAAGATTGATTTTCTTATTTCTTACAATATCTATTATATCTAATCTACCGAATTTCCGTTTTCCAACGGGTTTAGTTGGATACGTGGGCAGAAATACCACGATCACCGCACTTCCGGTTGACCGTCTCTATAAGACAACGTGCTTGGGTAACTCAAAATGCTCGAATTTGCAGTTTTATTGCGGAAAAACTAGACGCTCGAAATAGTTCCAATTTTGGCAATAGGCGCATAAAGTATTCGTCAAAATCATATAAAAATTTCAAATCCGAAAGTTTGATTCGTAGTAATGATCATATCTCCTTAATGTCTTCCATTTCCTTGATTTACCGCTTCGTACCTTCCTCCTCTTCTCAATCGTCCGCCTTCTCCTCGTCTATATCCGCACTTTTCCATGGCGAGTGGATTGACTTGTTGTTCGTCTCGAACGCCACATTTTCGTCTCCTCCGTTGATAAATAACCGGTCTATAATACCGACCGGTTCTATGCTTTCCCTGCTAGCCACTTTCTTAGGTGTCCCTCGCTCCTTTTTCGTGCTTCCTTTCTTCCATTTCTCACTAGCTCCACAGTGCCCAGTTCCGACGTGGCCCTGCTTTTCCTCTCCTGCTCTTTCGTTTTCCGTCTCCCTTCTTTCCCCCGGATTTCCTGTGCCTCACGTTCATGATTAACCTCTTCACTCCACGCCCGTTATTTATCACTCGGTTTTTCCTCAAACAAAACTTCCTCCCTCACTTTGACTTCAATTCCACACCTTCTCGGATCGCCGCCCTGTCTCCGCACCTCACGTTTGCCTCCACTTCGCTCTTAATTATACTTGTTTCTTTAATCCGTTCGCATCCTCTACCGCCCTCGTCCGCGTGCTACGCGGGTCCGAAACATTTACATCTATTTGATTATATCATTGCGCAATAAGTATCAAAAGAATGATTAAACATTCATTGACAATTATTTACGAAATAAACAAAAATCAATTGCTGAAATTTATTATTCGAAATGATCGAAAAATATTGGCGCAATAAGTATCGAAAAAAGGAGACTAATTGCGAAGAATATAATTTTTTTTTCTTCTTTACTTCCGAGTTCCAATCAGATCCTCCTTCCCGTTTTAATCGTTGGACAGAAAAATTTGTACCGGCATAGTTGTACAAGTCCAACCGGAAGCTGTCGATAACAGGATCGTGAAAGATTATTCGCTTATTCAGATTCGGAGAGAAAGCCGGCGGCGGCTGCAACATGTCCTGCGATTTTGTGTGGAGAGAGTGTCGAGAATATTAAGTTCGAAGCATCGGAGAGACATATCAATTCCCTGAGATCACATCCGTGGACATCGTGCTTATCAAAGCGACGCTATTTTGCCGACTGTGCGATAAGCAGTTGCCTACATTATCGCCGGAGGGTAGTGGGAAAGCGCCATGGTGGTCACCCGCGGAACTATTTCTTCGTTATGACGCGGTAGCCTTTCCAGATGGCAGGCCTAACACAGAACGTTTGTCGCTCATGACTTCCAGTTTTATAAACCGAGTAGACCTGAGGATGTGATTTTGTATTAGATTTGTAAGAAGCCATTACTGCCCCTAAAAGTATATCTTTGTTATGTTTATTATAAGTCTTTTTTAATGTAATGTAAAAAAGGAAAAGAAATGTATTTTCCTGTATCACTTGTTAGTCGGTAAGGGAATGCTCTTGCCGGCGGGGCTGCATGGGTCCTGTGTAGATGGAGCTCAAAGCCCTTAAATAAATATATTTAAAAAAAATAAAGTCGCTCATGACTTTTCACGCCTCCAGCATTTACTAATATCTAAAACTAGTATCTAAATAAATTAATCTCGTAAAATTAAGTAGATGAGTACCCAAAAACTATAAAAACTATACAATTAAATCGTGTATTCGGCAAAACTTTAACCCGAATGTTCACATTATACTGATTGTCCCCAAATATTTATCATTTTTCATTTCAACGAAGTGAGCTCACAGCTGTTGTTTCAGGATAGGAGAGGATAGGAGAGGATAGGAAAAATGTGCGGACGTTTTTGATACGATTGAAGTCGATTATAGTTTAGTTTATTAGAAGAAAAAAAATCAATAGGGTATTTGACTATATTGAAAATATGGATCATTCTCTTGTCATTTCAAAAGAATATAGCGCTTAAAAAGCATTTTCTATCATTACATCGAAAAAACATGCATAATTTTTGTTTATTTCGATTTTTAATATTAAATACATTTGATCGTCAGTTCACGAGAACAAAAACGCACCAGGATTGGTTGGATCCCTAGTAACGTCACATGCCAGTAGACGGATAGTCATTACGAGTCCTGTGGCGAGTAATGAGCCATTTTCTAGTTTATTTCAGTGTATTTCCGTGCTGTGTCTGTCCATTGATAGATATTCGTAGTGAAAGTTACCATATTATCAACTTTCAAATGAGAATAGAGAGGAAGGTTCGCGACAAACTCAGCGGCGATATAAGTTTACCTTGTTTACAGGCATGTGACGTCACAGGCGTCACGTGACTTCATATCTGACAACGGGAGCGTTTTGGCGGTCTGGTTGAATATTTCAACTTTATTGCCGATTTAGATTTACATCGTAATTACGGACATTCACGAAGATAAAAAAATATTGTGAGCATAATATAAAATAATTGACCAATTAAGATGATTTCCCTACGCAGTCAAATAACGTATTCTTAGGCTCGTAACCGATCGTACGGACGTGCATGCGCAAAGGATGACACTCCCTCGCGCTCACGTCTGTTGCCCCGGTCTGCAGCGCGCGGGCGTAAAGTCGCGTGGCGTTCGAGAGAACTCGCATCCCCCGTCGCGCGCACGTGTACATGCGTTTCCCCGTTTATTGATCGAAAATGTCGCCGCCGACGGCGCACCTTCGTATCGCCGCCGTACGAAACAGAGCAAGGACGTGACGCGACGGTGTATAGGAAAAACGATATATATCTGCTCGCGCGTGCAATAAGCAAATACCACTATCGCCCAGATATGTCCAAAATGTGTATCGACCGATACTTGCTACTCGGTACATTTATATCGAGTAGCGAAAAAAAAAATTCGCTACTCGATGAAAATGTAGCGAAATTTTTTCGCTACTCCATACTTAAGCAGCGAGTAGCGAATTTTTTTTTGCTACTTGCTACATTTGGATCGGGTAGTGAAATTTTTTTCGCTACTCGCTGTATTTGCATCGAGTAGCGATAACTTTTTTCGATACCAAAACCAAAATGACTCAATGGTAGTAGTAGCAATGAGTGGAACGAGGGATGAGGGATGAATGAGGGATGACTCGTGGAATCAAGGATGTTATTTTTTTTGTATTCAGTTACACTTTAATATGCGACTTGGATCATGAGGATCGCATAATTTTTCGATTTTGTGAAATTTCAGTCAGCCATCGATTTTCACTAATTTTTCAAACGCTATGGCATTGGTCGAAAAAATTCGGAAAATTTTTCGTTCTTCTGTTGGGTTCTTTTTTATGCCCATCCTATGGCAAATTTTCTGTGAAACACGAATCACATTGAGTTTTCATCGAAATCTCAAAAATTCAATATTAAAACACGAAAAGAAATTCTCGATTTTTCGTTTCATTTTGCTTCTATTCAAATGACTGTAATTATTATTTCTAATGCGACTTGGAACACGAGAATCGGATAATTTTTTGATTCTTGGCGAAATTTCAAAGTCAGTCATCGATTTTCACGATTCGGAACGTAGTGCAAAGAAGTATTCACTTCCGCGGTGTGCACTGTATCCAATGCTACTGTTTGTATACAATAATCCATATTCTTTGGGTAAACAAATGTTTTTTTCTCAAAAAACTTAAAAAACAGAATTTTGGAAAAAAATCCGTGATTTGTTTGCGCATCCCGTTTTGCCCCGGTCTCCCCTACATAAGATGAGCATCGATCTTGATTTTTTTTCACGTGCCGTTGTGTTACCTGTGACTAACTGTTGGTTATACATAGAGAGAAGAAGAAGGCGAAAAGTGTCTGTGTTCGCTACTACCGCGCTATATCGGTATACCGATTTTTCGAACAAAATTTCGCTACTCGATACATTTGTAGCGAATAGCGAAAAAAATTTCGGCACTCGCTACAAATGTATCGAGTAAGCGAAAAAACTTCGCTACTCGATACAAAAGTATCGAGGTATGGACATCTCTGCTATCGCCTACGTGACGTAGTAGCCAGCCACTATCGATATGTACGCGACTAATGCCAGCCCCCACCTTTCCGCTCGAGTTGCCCCCTCCCCCGCCGTGTCAACGGTGGCGCGCATGTTCCCGATAACAAGTGCCCCACGGGCTGGACGTTCCGAAAGAAGTGCGCGCGACGCATCAGCAGCAGTCTACGTCAAAGGACGTCAGAGAGACGCAAGTCTCTCGCTGCTCACGGGAATGACGAAAACTGATTGAAAAAAACAATCCCGGAGGTTGAACCGTCGAATTAAAAATTTATAAACAGCTCAACGCGCGGGTGTACAGTGCTTCGGGAATCCCGCGCAAGCCACGGTTAATCGAAGCAAGAGGGCAGTTTTTCTTGTCTCCATGTATCCTCACACTCGTCTCAATTGAAGAAGCTCCTGCTTACGTTTCGTAAAAGTCGCAAGGGCACGGGCTGCTTTTTGTTTCGCTCTGGGGACAACTTTTGTGTGACGAGATTCGAGCGTCCTCTCGGGGATGCATGGGACGGAGAGGGGTGCGAAAAGTGCGTGGAATATTCAGCATTCTATATAGTTAATAGAGTCGGATGATTGTAAGATCTCGGAGACAGTGTCGGGACCTCTACATATGTACTTCCGGTTCTTCAACGCGCTGCTGTGTCCGATACCGCGGAACTCGCGGCACTGTCGGAATGGACTGGCGTGATCACAGGTAAGTCTATTATCGTTTGTGCGCGAGTGAGAGGAAGATGCACCTTCCTACATACATATATATACACATATACACACACATATACGCCCGGCACACTTTCGATGGGGATGAGAACTTTTGACGAAAAAAAAAATTGCACAAGAAAGCTTTGTGTGTGTGTGTGTAACGCTTTCTTGTGGCTTCGTAAGTTCCAGCGGACCGAAAAACATTCTTCCACATCGCAGTTTCCCAAATATCTCGTTTACGGTAGTCGCTCATTGGCTACACACGTACTATACGTGCGGCTAACCGGCTTGAAAATTCTTGCGAAACCTCTCGCTTCTCGCACATCCGTATACTTCGCGGTGGTCAATGTTTCCATTGTTACTTTTCCAATTTTATTTTTATTTCTTTTGTGCGAATAACCGTCAGAGGATACGCTGGAATTTGTTTTTCCATAAGTTCGTCCCAATCGTTAAAGCCTTTTTGTAGCGTGTGTATTTTCGATGCCGGGAAGCTCCCATAGCTCGGCGTGTTATTAACTGACATTGCGGCTAAATTCACGGCAGATATGAATCGCAACTGTACGCACCTGTGCGCGTTTCCGCAAAGCCCCGGGTTAATCCGCTTGTACGCTGACGATAAATACGCGACATTGGCTCTCGTGTTGCTCCGCGGCGGCGCATTATATCAATATTCGCAATATTCTCAGGATCCTCGTACTCCTGCTGTCCCGCTCGACCTTTCGACTCTGCTGTCCTCTGTCGAACGACTTTCCTGACCTCTGGCGATATTGAACTCGCCAATAGGGACACTCGATCGCTACCCGCTTGCGCCACACTTCATTCTATGAGATTACTATCAACGATGATGAATGTCCTTTTTGGCGAGCCCTTCCGGTTTCGACCGGAAGGGGGCCTCGGGACTTGAGTTTCCCTCCACAAAAATCGAACATTGAAATTTTCTGATTTGTATATATATTGAGGCCGAGCTAGTATTTTGTGAACGCCAATTTTCGTTTTTCATTCGCGCACCGCTGTTCGATCCAACGGCCATTTTTATTCAGAAAAGTCCTCGTTAAACTTTCACTAAAGAAAATCATTGTAGATCGGTGAGTCGAAAAGTATTTTGATTCTATTGTCAATGTACGTTACGAATTGTTATAAATTTTATTGCGATATTATTATTATTATTATTATTACTGCACCTCGGATTGACAATAACAGTAAAATAATAACAATCGTAACCATAATAATATATTATATACAGTTAATATTACATATATAATTAGAATAACATGATTTATATCATCATTATTATTGTTATTATTATTATCATGTATTCTACTGCTAGCGTTGGCAATAATAACAATATAAACAACAATAATAATAATAGTAATAACAACAATAATAATGAGCACAGTAATTTGTTAACATTATTTCCATAATCTTTTTTTATTTTAGCTATTATTATTATTGTTATTGAAAATAAATTATTTCATTTTTTATTGATTCAGTATACACGTTATCATCATTATTATTGTAATTATTAGTATCTTGCCTTCTACTACTAGCGTTGGTAATAATAATAATGATAACAATGAAAACAACCATGGAAATCTATTGACATTATTTCTATTATTATTTTTAATATTCCTTTTCACTATTATCCTTATGGTTATGGATAATAAAATAATTTAATTTTCTCATTTTTATTACACACATTATTGTTATTATTATTTTTTTGCCCCTAGCGCTGCGATAATAATAGTAACAGTAATTTATTACGCGCGCGTTTACGACACGAGAGTCAAGGGCTTCGAGAAGCCGCATGCGCCCTCTGACGGTGGCGGCTGCGGCGGCGGCAGCAGCGACGGCCTTCGTTCGATCCCGGAGGTTCGATAAGCCTAGCGTTTAGTCCACATCTCAACCGCGCGGACATCCGGACCGGAAATTTGATCGTTTCTTTTTTCATCTCTCTTCACGTCGCCAGATACGAGTATTGCGAGGCATTTTCTCGTTAAAACAGACCGACACGATTGCTGCGCGATCTTTTTGCCCCAAAAAGAGAGTAAGGTTAGAATGCGTAAAAAGAAAACGTCACAACGAACACGATGTACTTTGCGGACTAAAATGGAAGGAGTAAGAAAATTCGGCGGATGCGCACGGGACTTTCGCTTCCTTCAATTATTCTCGGTCGATAATCAGATGGCCCGTAACGAGGCCACGCTCGTGCGCATAGTGGCGATACTTTTGGGGTTTTTTTCCGTCTCCCGTGCGTTCGCGCTGACACGGCCGTCGAAGTATTGTTGAACGGAATAACGATCGTTGAACCCGCGCCAGACACTATCGATCGACGCACGACCTAGCTGTCAATTATTGTCGCTCATTAACTTGACGTCTGTGCGACGTTCCCGTGCGTGTCTGTCACATGGCTGTAATTAATTCATGCTAGTTACGCACATACGGGGTGTAACATTCAAGTTCGTAGAACGAAATATCCCGCGGGCGATGCGTTTTAGAGATAAATGTTTCGAATATTAATTCCGTAGTTTTGAGGAAGAAAAGTTAGGGTGTTGGTTATTTTTTATGGCAATTTCCAAGGTCATTTGAAGGTTAAGTTGAGTTTTTTTTTCAAATGGTAAATGTTCTTTATTTCCAAGACATTCTTTGCCTAACAAAATGGATTATTTTAGTACGAAACTATATTCTCTTTTACTCCAACTTGACCCGATGAATTGGTATGAAATATTAGCAAAATATTTTGTTGAATATTTAAAATATCGTGAAAAGTTTGGGCCAAACGAAAAAAAAATTCAGACATAAGTCACTTTTTTTAAGGTCTTTTTAACTTCTAAGGTCTATAAGTTAATATAAGGTTTTTAAGGTCTTTTTAAATTATAATTATTTGCAAAAAAATTATACCGAAATGAAGAGAATGGGTTCCCATTTAAAAAAATAGCGATAACCTTGAAATAACCTTGCAAATTTTCGCGGAATAAAAATTTTATATATATATGGGGCATTCCACGCCAAATCGATCACTTTCAGACCCGACCCCTTTTTATTTGGCTGACATTTAAATATCTTATTGTTTTCTTCTAAAAATGCTTGTGCGATTTTGTCAAATTTTATTACATAATCGGAAACATTTAGTACATTTTTTAAGACTTCGTTTTTCTTTTCAAATGCCCACAGCTTTCAGAAAAATTTACCAAATAAGATGTTTTTTTTCAATTTTTTTTTTTCTTTTTAAATGTATTTCATGAAAAAAATATTTAATCACTTTTTATAACATTTTTTTTGAAAACATGAATTTTTCCAAGTTCGACCCTTTTGATTTTCGATTTTTTTTTTCGTACAAAAAATATGATAAATTGCGCGTTTTTCGCCTCAAGACCCATCGTGGTAAGATTTTTCGTTCTATTTTTATTCCAAATTGAAGAATGTTTATTCTCGATTTTTTCAAGATTTTGAAAGAAATTTTTGCATTTTCCAAAGAGCTATGGGGATTTTAAAGAAAACCTCAATTTTTTCAAAAATTCACTGCTCATTTCAGATTATGTAGAAAAAATTGAAAAAATATCACACGAGCGTTTTCGTAAGAAAACAAAAAGAAATAAAAATTTCAGCCAAATCGAAAGGGATCGGGTCCAAAAGTGGTCGATTTGGCATGAAATGTCCCATATATATATATATATATATGCTTGAATTAATTAACGCTGCCCAATTTAACGCCCTCTCAGGAGTGACGTGACGTCGAGTCGATTCTGCCATTGCAGCATTATATCCCCGCGGCTAGACGTGTTCAATCTCGGGCGTGTGTGTGTGTGTGTGTGTGCGTCTCGATAAATTTAACGTCGCAGGGATTAACGTCTATCCCGACGTGAATCCGATACGTCTCGTTTCCTCCTCGTCGATTTGACGAGATGGATCGATCGGAAGGAGCATTTCATTACGGAATTGTCCGGACTTGAAAATTTCATCCTTTTCCTTCAATTATTCTGTTAATTTACTAAATTCGCACCCCCTCCCCCCCCCCCCCAGAATTGAAAATAATGGCCGGTAAAAAAGATAAAAAACAAGACATTTTACCGTTTTTTATCGTCGTTTTTTAATCGTATTTTGCTTGCTGGTGTTCCTCCTTTTTTCTACACTTAATCCAAACGAATACTTTAACTTTGGTCTTCCCTTTCTTCGTTTCCTTAAGGCCTCAGGCCACAGTAACGGGTATAAATTCATGTGCGAATTTAACAATTTTTTTTTCGTATGAAAACGTGTTTCATCAAAAGTGAAAAAAAGTTTCGTATGAAAAGCTCATAAAATTAATTACACAGCTATTTTTTCTTTCGATGTACAAAATGGCCGACCACTCGAAACTTCTCGAAACAGCTTTTTTCCAATTGTCGTGACAAATAACTTCAACGATTTTCACTCGATTTACTTCAAATTTAAAAGTTACGTTCCTAATTGCACTTCGCAGAGAAGTACGTACGGAATTTCCGATTAATCGAAAATGTTCATTTTATGAGCAGTTATAACGAAATTTTTCACTGAAAATTCATTTCTTAAGTTCAAATACCTACAACTTTTGAGTAAAACGATATTTTTTAAATTCCTTACGTACTGCTCTAGGTATTCTAATGTAGATTGACGAGAATTTTTGTTTTTCGTTCTAGGTAAAAAATTGTGGATGCTAATTGTCACGCCGCGGAGCGCCTAAAAAAAGACAAAAAAAGAAAATATTCGTAGTCGGCGATTTTGTACGTCGAAAAAAAATGTATATTTTCTAACAGCTCGATATTCATACTAATCAAATGTGTAATTAATTTTATGAGTGAATCACTTTTTCATACGAAAAAAAATTGTTAAATTCGCACATGATTTTATCCCGGGTGGAAAACGTAACTCATCGCCGCCTAGCCACAAGCTAGTAAATTTATGTTTCGAATCGCCACTAGCTAGCCGTTTTAGCTATCGACTACCCAGCCTTGTAACGCTTTGGTCCTCTAGTGACTGAATACAAGAAATTATATGCTGACTAGATAGAAAGAAATATCTCACGGCTGCATAATATTTCCGACCTAGCCATGACTTACTTTTCTTCAGCTAGTGACTGGGAATAAAAAATTAGATGACGGCTAGATACAAAAATTGAATTTTTGTATTAACGTTGTTTACATCACTGCACAGTATTTCGCTGAGCTTCGTGATGTACTAATTACAAATAGGGTATGTTTGATGTAAATAAATTAAACATTTTGAATTATATTAATAACGCTTACGTGTGAGGTGGTTTCGATCCCGGGACTGTGAATTGGAGGATGGCGACGTTGTCCACTGAGCCAATCCTACTTTCTTAATTATGATATTTCGCATCGGGTACATACTCGTATGTGGCAATGCACAAAGTTGGGTTATTAAGAAGTAGGCGTAGTGACAATGTACGCAAATAACATTATCGAATTAACATGATAATTTCTTTCTTATTGAAAGCTATATTCGTGTGGAGTTACATAACCTCAAATTAAATTTGTGTACTTATTTTGGCTAGTGGCAAATTAATAGTTTTAGCATTATATAAGCTATAATGTTATAACGATGTAAATGTATCGTCAGTAAAGAAGTGAAAAAATTGTAGCGGTCACTAGCGCGTGCTGTTCTCTTTGTTTGTTTTTATTCGTAATGCTATCTCTATCTCGGGTTGGCTAGGCAGGTACGATGTAGGGGCTGCATGGAATTTTGATCATAATGCAGGGACATCTATAACCACGATCGGCGGGACGGCGACTAGCCAAGGAACACAATGCCGCCATTACGGAGTCTTGGCTAGTTCATGGCGATTTACCCAACTGAATTTTATTTTCTATTCGTAACGCCATCGGTAACTCGAGTTGGCTAGGCAGGCACGACGTAGACACTACGTGGAATTTTTATCATAAAACAGCGACATCTATAACCCTAATCGGCGGGACAGCGACTATGCAAGGAACACATGGCCACCATTACGGAGTCTTGGCTAGTTCACGGTGATGTACCCAACACTGCATTTTGTTTCTGGAATTTTGACCATAACGCAGCGACATCTACAACCGCAATCGGCTAGATAGCGACTAGCCAAAGAACCCATAGCCGCAGTTGCACAGTGTCGGCTAGTTCACAGCGAAGTAGCCACGGGAATTTTTTTTGCATTCGCAACAATCGCTCTGCCTCAAGTTAGCTAACCTGCCGTGAGCTGATCGTTAGACGGTACTACATGTATTTCACATAACCTTACTTTGTCGTTCGTAACTAGCGTTGGCGAGTTCATCACGTTCGAGTCACTAGGTGGCACGTTTACGGTAATACAGCGACATCTGCAGTAACGATCGCTTAGGCAGTGGCTAGACCAGGGCTAGGTTACAAAATGTTCACAATATTACTAGCTCACAGTGAGGCAGCCACTAGGTAGTTCGTATGATATCAATTGGGCGAACCAGTTACTAGCATGTAACTCAGACAGGCTAGCGCAATTTCTGCTCGGGTATACCCGTTACTGTAGCCTAACTTTAACCTTAAACTTTTGAACCTTTTAACCTTAAACTTTCGGCCTAACTTTAACCTTTTTAACTTTTTAACTTTTAACTTTAACTTTTTTTGTTAACTTAACTTTTTAATTTTAACCTTTATAACTTTTTAACCTTAAACTTTTGGCCTAACTTTAAGTCTTAAACTTTTGAAACCACTCACGATAACTTCTCTCACTTGAAGCATCCTCACCATATGCTTCTACACGCAATCGATGCGCCCCAGCTGCAGATTTCTTCAAATTAAATAAGTAAATCGAAACTCCCCGCACATGACGCTTGTTCGGCTCAAAACTCGACATTTTCGCACGAAAAACAATTATGTAATGCTGATACAAAATCGACAATATTTCAAGGTTATGGTCTTGCCAGATGTCCACAACCTTACGATCGTTTTACATCTGACAATTTCAACCTTAATGTTCCTTGTAGGGAATCGGTCACAACGAGTGGTAGGGAATCTAATCCTTATTGTCTTTCTGATACCACTATTTATTAAGATATGTATTTTTGCACTTGCAACAACGATGCTTAACGTAACGGCTTTGTCCGACGAATCTCTCATTGCCAGCCAGTTCCGGTTTCTTGACTTTTATGAGTTGGCAGCCCCCTTTCGCGGAACCTACGCTCCGCCAGGCGGCCATCTTGCAAAGCTCCACGAACGCCACAATTACCCCCCTGGTGGCGCCATCTTTTGTCAACCGGCGGCGACTTATATGTATTGGTTCGTTCCAGCCGTACAGGGGGGGGGGGTCCTTCTCCCTTTTGTACGAGCCCCGTCCGGCTCAATTTCGTTCTTATCTCCCCAACCCCCTTCCCCAACTCTCGCTCTTACCTCCCCTTATCCTTAGTGCCCTCATCATGCGGCCGCAGCCAACTTCCCCGTCTGTATCGTATTCACTATGACATACCTGCCATGGGTATAGGAAAACTGCGGAAAACCCATACCGATATACAGCCGGTCACGAAGTTCGCTTCCCCGTCACGGAACTAGTCGACTTTCGCCGAAAAATGTCGAATAAAAATATTTGACGACGAAGGTACGCGACTGGGATTCGAACTCGCGACTCCCGGTCCGCTGGCCAGCACTCTAACCACTAGACCAACGACTAGACCAACCACAATAAGGTTGAGACTTATTTGTACTCCCAATACTAAACATATTCTTCTTTATCTCAACTCTGCACTTTACCTTCTCCTCCCTTTACCGTTCCCTTCTTTCTCTCTGCCTTTTTCTCTGTCTTCATAGCTTGTTCCATTTTTTTCTTCATACTTCGCCTCCTCGAGCCTTTTCTTCCCTTCCTTTTGCCTCCGTCTTCCGCTTCCTCTCGACCACGCGGGCAGGCACGAAACGCCGTCGCTCGCAGAACAAACATTCATCGCTTTCGTTATTCATTATGTTTTCAGCTATGCTCAAGCTCGAGAAGACCGGAGGCCGTATCGACAATGAATAAGGGATGTCAGGACTCGCGAACGATGTCGGCATAGTGCCGGCGTGTCGGATGTCGCCAGCAGACGTGAGACATCGGTGACGAATCATCCTAAAGGAGTATGGATATACAAAAGAAGTTCTTGTGCCCCCGCTTGATGGACTATCTGGCCATCGTGGGGGCGAGACCTTCCCCGGGCTCCCGGCAACCTGTGCAGGTGCATTTCAACATCCACTTCGCGTCGTCGATCATTATAGTCGCTTATCCGGGTGGGGGGAAAAATGTCGAACGATCGATATGCAGATGGGCCAAAATGTCGAATTTGAAAATGACGAATGTTCGAATATGGATGGATCAATCTTACTAGAGTATATGGAGTCGAAAATAACAATTACGAATATGAACATCTCGGAAGTTGATATTTAGCGAAAAACAAAAACCAGATTTAATGAAATATCGAAAAATGTAATATCGATGGGCCTGTGTGCATAACACCAAATGATTCGAGACGACAACTCTCCGAATTAAAAAAATGGCGATGGTTCACAATGCAGAAAATCATTAAAGCGAACGGCCAAAAAGTCGAGTGGTTGAAATCGCGGAGGGTCAAAATGTAGAACGGCCCGGATGGCGAATCGAGCAATACGTTACTTGCGCCTCAGAGTGAAGCTGCGAGATGGCGCTGTCGGTCAGTCGGCTAAAATATCGTAAGGCAGTCATCCCACGTGACGGGCCCCACCACGTTCGCCATTCTGCCCGTTCGACCTTTCGGCGTTCGACATTTCGGGCCATCGACATTTTGCGTTTCGATATATTGCTTTTCGCCATAGACGGTATTACGCATATTAGGCACTCGCTATTTTCTGTTCGGAGATACGGGTGTTCTACACTTTTCGATTCTGTATTTTTATGTTCCGAATTGCAGACAAACTGAATATACGTTTTCGAATAAATTAGCTCTCCAATGAATAATGGTTCGATTTATAGTCATTCGATTTTTTTATCAGTCGAAAGATAAAATTTTGAATGATTTAACCTTCGTTATTTTGAGAGTTCATAATTCTGCCGTTTCGAAATCTTTGTCGTTCTATATTTGGTCATTCGACATTTTTACCCGAAAACCTACTATATTATGTAGCATTGAAGAATGAACTTATGGTTGTAAGATTGGTGGTTGCGGGTTAAATATGTACATGATTCATGCAACCTCTAAAATATCAATAAGCTTTACTTTTGACAGTAACTATGGCTATAAAATATTATTATCCCATATATATATATATATATGTATATATGTATATACATGTATATACATGTATATACATGTATATACATGTATATAATATTATTATCCCTGAGGCTCGACACAGCAGACTAAAAACTACGCGAATTAGTTTATCAAATATCTCTAAACCAATAGTCGTAGGCATGCAATAGACGCACGACCACTTTTGGGGAAACTTAATGTGACAGTGTAAGAGTGTTGAGGGCCTCAACGCAATGTTTTCTCTCAACATACGTAAGAACTCACTTGTGGTGTTAATTTTAATATAATTGTCGTGAATTCGATTTTAGTTTTCTTCATCTTAAGGAAGCTTTCCAGTGTGACAGCCCGAAAAATCGCTGTTTTTCGCGATTTTTTTTTTTAAAGAAAAAATAATCTAATCGGTCTGGTTTTTTTTTTTATATTAATTGGGTATTGAAGAATACAAAACAATTTTTTAAAGATCGATTTATTTATTAATTAATATCTATAAAAATGATGAAACAATTGTTGCAGAAAATGCACTTGGATGTGGTGTCCACGTTGGGGGTCACAATTTTGATCTGAAACAAAAAACACATAAAGATTATTGATCGGTATATAATTGGCTTTCGTGCTATGGAGGCTTTTTTTTTTTTTGCAAAAATGGCGCCGGTTTGAACAAAAAGTATCGATTTTAGCATTTTTTTTGGCAGTTTTTTTTACAAAAAAATAGGAAGATGTCAAAAAAAAAAAAGCTTCCATAGCACGATAAACAATGACGTTAAGAATATTGTGTAAAAAATTCAACTCGATAGCTTTAAAACTCTGCCCTCCAAGTTGGACACCGTTTTGAAAAATGCTGTTTCGAGAAAAACGCGTTCAAAGTTTCGCTGTAGCTGTAGCGCTCCGTTGCCTTCTTCCAAGAAATGCTGTACAGTAACCGAAATAATCTGAATTTCGGCATGAAAATTTCAGGGAATATTCGGAAGAGTGTATACTATTCGATAAAGCAAAAAAAAAATCGATTTTTTGAAAATTTCACACTGGAAAGCTCCCTTAAGGAACTTCGCAACTCATTTTGTGCATGTTTTCATATTTATAATGTAATATTTGAAACTGACAACTCTGCAAAAATTTATTTGCCTCGACGCAATGTTTTCTCTCAAAGTACGTGAGAACTCACTTTTGCTGAGAATTTTAATGCAATCATTGTGAATTTGTTTTTAATTTGTCTCAAATACGAAAAAATTCACAACTTATTTTGTGAATTTTTTTGTATTTACAATTTTTTGTGAATACAATTTGCATTCACAGATTTTTATGTGAGTTTTTTTTAATTCACACGATTTTTTGTAAATATTCACATTTTTTGCGAATATTCACAATTCTTTCTGTTAATTTATTTGTATGTTCAGAATATTTGCGAATACAATTGTATTTCTATGCATGCATGTGAATACAAATAAGTATGAATAAATTTTTATTTATATCCACATGAAAATCACGATGTAAATAAACTCGTACACGTATTTATAAATAGAATTACGCCAAACTCTGAAGCTGGTCAATGTCACAGCAATCGCAAGACACGTGGACTGCATCTTCTTCTTCTATTAACGTCCCCTCAGGGAAATATAAAACGCAGTTAAAATATGGTTGAACGCAAAATAAATTGCTCTCAGTGTAACAGCAAGCAACAATAATAATAACACCAATGATCAAATTGCAATATATCAATAACGATAATGAAATTACACTATACTCAAAAATAATAACAACAGTGACAATAATAATGATAAAAATGTTATAACACAATAACGATGATAATAATAACCGTGTCATACACATGATTAATTTTCGATCGGTTGGCAGGTTCCAGAATTACTGCGCAGGTATCCAGTGGAGGACCACAAGGATTTCCCTATGCCCCTAGACATGGTCTACTTCTGTCAGCCGGAGGGTTGCAGCAGCGTGGGCCCGAAGCGTACCGCCCTAAGGGAGGCCACCTCCTTCACCTTCACCTTGACTGACAAAGATTCGGGTGCGTGTGCCGTATACAAAGTCGTCTTCCCAAAAAGAAAAAAATGCTTTTGTTTCTCGCCAGGAAACGCTTACAAGGAACATCCCTCAGGCGACAGCCTTCGATTTTGTTGAAATTTCGATATGTCATAAAGCACGGAAAAGTAAGCGATACGTATTTTTTTTATCGGCGGAAAAACGGTTTCAAGGGGTGAAACCACCCCTCGAAAGTAGGGGCGTTTTGCGTTTTTCTTCTACAACGTTATCGTTCTCATATCCAATGTATTGTACACGAAAAAATAAACATTGTTGCAATTTGAAATTTTCTTACATCTCGTACCGTTAAAACGCTGTCGACGAAAAACATCCCCATTTTTGCGGGTGCGTTTCACCCTTTAAAACAGTTTTTCCGCCGATAAAAAAAAATACGTATCGCTTACTTTTCGGTGCTTTATAACATATCCAAATTTCAACAAAATCGAAGGGTATGTTCCTTGTTAGTTCGTCTCGAGCTAGACGGCACGTGTGTTTGTATTCGTGTTTGGGTTTGTCACGTAGTTGTGTTCGAGATGGGTAATGGAGACGTGTTTGCTCGCAGGCAAGACGCGATACGGCATCTGCGTGAACTTTTATCGACCGATCGAACGGGCCAGCAGTTCGGGGAGCGGCGGCGTCTGGGTGAGAAGAGAGAGACACGACCCGAAGCTCCGGAAGGAGAGCTGGCGGAAGAGCATGGAGAAGAGCTCGGACTCGGCGTTCTCCAGGTGGAATATTGAACTAGGGATGGAATATTAGTGCTTGTCCCTTCGTTTTCACCTCACTCTTCCTTTTCTTTCCACCGTTTCCGGTTTTTCAATCGCCCTGAGAAACGTAACTTCCGGTCGCTCTCGCAACGAGCCGACCGCCAATAACGCGGACCCTACCTCGAGCTGTCCCGTGGCCACTATGAAAATCAGGGAAATCCGGGAATGCAGTTCCTCCTGGAATAATCAGGAAAAAGTCTGGGAATTTTGAAAAATTCTCTGAAATTTGTACAGAATTTACTTTTTGCAAGAATTACGAAGAATGAAACTGACTTAAAAAAAAACTGAAAAGTATAAACATATACATTTTAAGTATTTATGTATTAATATTATTATAATTATATAAGTATTCTTTGGAATTTTTACAGAGTTTACTTTTCGCAAGAATTACGACGAATGAAACTGACTTTAAAAAAAACTGAAAAGTATAAACATAAATATTTTAAAAAGTGATGTATTAATATTATTATAATTATATAAGTATTATATAATTTATATAATTATATAATATATAACTTATATATATATATATGTATATACTTATATTATATAACTTATAACTTATATATTTATATATATAATAAATGTTTATTATATATTAAATATAAATATATATTTATACTTTATATATTATATAACTTATATATATATTTGACTGGCAAAAAAAATCTTCCTGATTCGGGCTGTCATCCCTTGAAATATTACTCAATAATGAAACAAAGAAGCTTGCGAAATAAGCAGCCTGTAGGTTTATTCTAAACGGTGACTCGTAAAAATTTTATCGTCCATTTGATTTACACGTGATAAATTAACGTTTTCTTCTCCAATGCAATCCATTTTCGATAGATACAATCAATAAGTGGTCTGGACCTGTCTGTGTAATTATTATATATAGTGAACGGATTTATAACTTCAGATTAAAGCCTTTGTAATCATGCATTCTTTCTTTTCAATCTTCGAAACTTGTTGATCAAGATTAGTTGATAAATTATATTTTACTTGTATATATGAGGTATTCCACGTGAATCCGGTGGACTTTTTCCCCGATCCCAGCCAATTCGATTTTTTAAATCTGATTCCATTGACTCTGAAAGACACTCTGAATTTTTTTACATTTTTCAAAACAACCCTTAGTAAGATAAAAAATTGTTTATCTGAAAAACGCCCCTATTGAAAAATCTGCAAAAATTCCCAAAAATGCGTGATTATTTGTAAACATTTTCAAGCTATCACCCGCAGTGGGTGTATGATTTTTTCTGTGCTGAAAACGATTTCAATTGAAATGAATACCAGAACTTTTTGACCGCTAACTGTTCAAGGTTCGTGATTGTGATTTGGTTATTCAAAAATGGTCAAAAAAATTCATTGTGGGTATCAAAATATTTAAGTATCCGCCCGAAGTGAGCGGTTCTTGAATATTTCGGATTTTTTTTTAACGTTAATCGCTCGGAAAGCACAGGAAAAATCATACTTCCTCTGCGGGTCAGCTTAACATTTTTTACATACGATCACGCATTTTTGCGAATTTTTTCAGTTTTTTAAATCGGGGCGTTCTTTTTTCGGAAAAAAGATGTTTGGCTAAGGGTTGTTCCGAAAAATGTTTAAAAAATCAGGGTGTCTTAGAGTCAACGGATTCAGATTTAAAAAATTAATCGAATTGGCGGGGGCCAGGGAAAAAGTCCATCGGATTCATGTGGAATTCCTCATATATATATATATATTAGTAATGTTATATTCTTGCGTTATATCCGAAAAAAAGTTATGTCAGTGCCAAACATTGAACGTTTCCAAAACTAAAAACTAATTCGCTCCAACGCTCTACACGTTTGCATTTGATTTGTCGATACACAATCACACAATTATTGTTGTAGACAAGTGTTTGTATTTATTTTACATTTATTGGCACTGACAAAAATTTCTGTCCGTAATAAAGAACGGCGTCTGTATTTGCTTTTAATATATATATATTTTTACTTCACAGTGTTTGAACGATTTTTCGAATTTCAGTTGTGTTTTTATTATTTCAATATTGAACATATTCATATATTTGATTTTTAAAAACATTATGCTCGTTGTATGACCCCAGTCTCCCTGGAATATTTGCAAAGCCTGGAAGAGTCAGGAAATTTTCGAGTCAATGATGCCCAATAACGACGTGTTCTTTGTAGCGATTATAGAAGCAGCGTCATCGGGCCGAGCGACTCCGAGAGAGATTGCCCGAGCAGAAGGGACTCGGACACGCCGTTGGCCTCCCGGGCACCGAGGTTGGGGATCACCGCTCCCAGCGGAGACAGCGAGAGCGGCGGAAGTCACTCGCCATCGCCCAGAGCGTCTCGCCGAAGACAGGTGGGCCGTGCAAACTCACTGCTAACGTTCGAGGCGATCCCAATTTCCGGTCTTCGGATAAACTTCCGAAAAGCCTCGGAAAAATCGGCATACCGCCGATTAATTTGGAATTTCGTGTACTCGCGTATTTTGACTCGTTGATCACGAGTATGGTAGTGAAAATAGCCGCAAATTTGATTTTCAAATACGACGACTCACAAAAATTGATTTTTTTTTCAAGTTTTTCTATTTTATTTCAATAAATGTTGATCTCTGAGAACAATGTTCCCTACACAAGTTGTAGCGTATAAAAAGATTGATCTTTTGTGTTTCATACAGGTTTTGTCTAAAACCATTCCGTTCCGTTCTTTCGTCGTCTTTAAAGTGCAGTTTAGTATTTAAACCCAAACAAACCCAAAAAAAGAAGCCAAAAATGAAAGAATATACAAAGAAGCCTAAAATAGAGTATGAAAAAAACAAAAATGAAATAAACTACGGAAGAAAAGGAAGAAATAAAATAAAATACGAAAAAAGCAAAAAATAAACATGCACTTTAAAGTCTAACCTCCAACATTCCCGTGGTAGAGTGCGTAAATAGATAACATCGAAACGACAGCCCAGTCTTCCTTCCCCCTCGTCAATTTTTCGTTTTTGGCCCTTTTATTCTCCGCCTTGACGTCGTCATATCTTTGCCTTGTTCTCATCGTTACTATTCATTTCTCGGTTGCAGCGGATACGAAATCACTCGCTCACCTCGCTCTGCATAATCTCGCATCATCCGTTTTTCACGAGATTTCGGGAGTGCCTGTTCGCCCTTAAGCGGATAATCGACGCCTGCAACGAGAACTCGTCGCCCCAGAAGGTCGGAGCGTCGAGGCAAACGAGCAGGTGAGAATCGTCAGCGCCACCTACAGCCCAAGTTTGTTTGGGTTCGTACGCACCCGAAAGTACGTGCCGGATGTGCAGTTGCTCGTTTTGGAAGATTATTCGTGTGTTTTTTTCGTTCAGGGACACCGTTTGGAGCGTCCTGACCGGCCAGGCCTTCGACGCCGCACCCTCGATTGTTCTACACGACGTGCGGGAAATCGAGACGTGGATTCTACGGCTTCTAAGCGCTCCGGTGCCCGTGCCCGACAAAACACGGGTCGAAGTTGACATACTGTCGCAACACTTGCAGCCACTTTGCTTCGCGCTTCCCGATCACACGCGATTCTCACTCGTCGACTTTCCCCTCCATTTGCCACTCGAGCTACTCGGCGTCGACGTCTGCCTCAAAGTTCTCACTCTCATACTACTCGAAAACAAGGTTAACCTTCACAACTAGATATATTCAATATATGCGATTGGGGTAGAATATCCACAAGTCGAATATCCATAAGTGAGTATAGAGTAGAAACGAGTGCCAGAAATGGCGGGAGGTAGAGGAGAAGTGAGTATAGAGGGTGAGCATAGAGTAGAAATGAGCGCCAAAAACAAACCCAAACTAACGCATTTCTACTATATATTCACTTATGGATATTCGATTTATGGATATTTATTTTTATGGGTATTTGTACTTATAAATATTCGATTTATGGATATTCATACTTAGGGATATTCGACTTATGGATATTCGACTTATGAATGTTCATACTTACGGATATTCGTACTTAGGGGGTGTACATAAATTCCGTAACGCAATTGGACGGGGGGGGGTCGGCCTGGCGTTACGGTCTACGTACGTGGGGGGGAGGGGGGGGGGTTGAGGTTTGCGTTACGTCGTGATTTTAGAACTGCCAGAAATAGCAAAATTTCTGCATGTTCAAGTTTTTAAATTTGAAACTCATTGGTCAGAATAGATGAAGTGCAAGCTCTTATTATTTTGAGAAACACAATGAGGATGAAAAACCGTCATATCGCCCGCGACTTGATACTTTAATGTAAGTATCAATATTCTAGAGAAAAAAAACATAACTTTATATCAAGAAAAACGGAACGAAAACTTTGATCGCGATTTACTCGAAACTACTTTTTTTCGACCTTGTCTCAGCGAATACTCAAAAACTTATCGACCAATTTTCAATTTTTTAAAAACATTTTCGTAATTGCAGTGACTAAGGTTGTACGTAGCCGATTTTTTAAATTTTGATCATCACTATTTTTAAAGATTGCTCGAGTACGAAAAAGTGTACAACTTGAGTACAACTTGAGAAAAAATAAAATAAAATGTATAAAAATAAATACTTGTGTATATTTTCAATATTTATATTATTCTTCATTACATACGAAGAAAGTGGGGTTAGTGCCGAATATTGAAAATTGTGAAAACTAAAACTAATTTACTCTAAACTCTATACATTTGCATTTGATTTCTCGAATGCACAATCACACAATTGTTATTGTAGATGAGTGCTCATATTTATTCTTTATTTGTTGGCACTGACATAAACATTTCCGTTTAAAATAGAGAACAGGCTCGGTATTTGCTTTTAATATATTTTTTGTTTACTTTACAGTGTTATTTTTTTTAATGCAAAAATTTATATGTAAAAAATAAATATTTTTGCATATTTTAAATATTTATATTATTATTCATTTCATACGTTTCATTTCATTCGTTCATTCGTATTATTATTCATTTCATACTTCATTACATACGAAAAAAGTTATGTCAGTGCTGCAAACTGCGAATTTCACAAACTAAATTATCATTGTGGATGAGTGTTTATATTTATTTTTTATTCATTGGCATCGACGTTCAAAATTCTGCTTATAATAAAGAACAGGCTCTGTATTTGTTTTTGATGTATTTTTTTTACTCTGCAATGTTTCGATTGATTTTCGAATCTCAGTTAACATTTTATTTAATATCCAACATTTTCCTATATTTGAATGAAAAAAAAATATGCTCTTTAGGTGGCCCGAATCTTCCTGGGATGTATGCAAAAACCTGTGTGGAAAATTTGAGTCAGGAGATTTCTGAGTAAATGATGTGTAACAACCATGAATTATAAAATTCACATGTCACATGCGTAACCCCGTTGAAGACTTCACTGGCGTTTTTCTTCTCTCAAAAGCGATTTCAATAACGAATCTTACTCATTTCAGATTGTTCTGCAATCCCGAGATTACAACGCGCTGTCGATGTCGGTGATGGCCTTCGTAACGATGATATATCCATTGGAGTACATGTTCCCCGCGATTCCTTTGCTCCCGACGTGTATGAGCTGCGCCGAACAATTGTTGCTCGCTCCGACACCCTTCGTCATTGGTATACCGGCGTCTTTCCTCATGTACAAGAAGAAATTCAGAATGCCCGATGACATATGGCTCGTGGATCTCGACAGCAATAAAATTACACCACCCACGGGACTTACGGACAATGTGCCCTCGTTGCCCGAGCCCGAAGGATCGATACTCAAAAATCATTTGCGCCAGGTGAGCTCTCACTCTCTCTCTTCGTACATTATTGTCCGCCTTTACCAGGTTAGACCTAGTTGTACCAGTCGAGAACAGCTAATTTCCAAGGTTCCTTTTTCATAGAAAATCGTCCTTATACATTTCTACAAAAATTAGGTATTCGTAAAAGTATCATCTGAAAAGCACCCTTCAATTTTTCAGTGCCAAAATATTTGTAACCGACTAGCTTTCCGCCAGGGACGTCGTCCGCGTGATTATTAAAATAAATACAATTTAATTAAAAATGCCAATGGAAATAAGTAATAATAATAAATCATAATGATCATTTCAGGCTAAACTTATAGACCAAGTTTCATAATTCTAGCTTCACGACTGACTGACTTCCATACGAATTTCCTTTCTACATTTTACCCCCCCAAGGGATGAATTACGAAGAACGCTGAGGCAGGGAATTTCAATTATTAATGCGAGGCTTAAAAGTTTCCTTCTTCAATGCTACCTCCATAAAACCTTCCCCTATTTTCCCACCTTAGGGGATGAATTTCGAAAAAAAGCTGTAGCGAATCATTTTGGTTGCGAATATCTTTTTTCTAATACCAAGTTTTATATTTCTAACCTCAAAACTTACAGACTTCGATACCAACTTTCGTTCCTTATTTAATTAACCCACCTTGGGGACGAATTTCGAAAAATCCCGAAACATGTCTTCCTTTATTTTTAACTGAAAGGATAAATACCAATTTTTAAGGTTTCAACTTGAAAAATAACGAAACTCCCATACAAACTTACATCCCCGATTTAACCCTCTTAAGGGATAACACCACTCTAACGGCAGAATATAAGGCCTAACTTTGATAATTTATTTTGGGAGTATGGAAAAAGCAATAGGATTTCTTTCGAAAGGGTTTATTTAAACCATATTAAAATATATTTTTTTAAATTATTATAATTTTCATACAAAATGGCGGCGACAGAGTCCATTTTGAAAAACGTGTTTTTTACAAATAGCTTCACGGGAGGACGGTTTTCTCGTAAAAGTACCTGGGACAAAAACAAAAAAATTATAATCTATACATTACTAGCTATGGGACTACGTAGGGATTTTTAAAATCAAATTTTGAACAAATGGCGTCGTTTGAAAGAAATAAATCAATTTTTTGCCCAAAAAAAAGCAGTAAATTGTTTATAAAAAAAAACGTTTACATTTAATTTAAAAAAATGGCGACGTACTCTCATAGAGAAAGAAATTGTAAAGCTACTATCAAAATTTCAAATCGATCCATGCAAAGGTGTAAAAATCGATAATTGAATCTTCAAAAAAACAAATTCGCTACAGGACCAATTGCGTATTGTTTTAATGACCCCAAAGTATTTTTTAAGCGAAAAAAAAACGATTTTTCAAAATCCCAGAGTGATGTTATCCTTTAAGGGACGAATTTCGATGAATGCTATATTTTTTCATCTAGAAAGAGTCCGAAAAATGTCAGAAAAATCGTTGCATCAGTTTTTGAGACGTTTCCCTCTCAAAACGTAGTTTTGGGGCAAAAAGCGTTTCAAGTTTCGAACGACGCTCCGAGCGTTCCGAGAGGCGTCAACACAACAGCTTATGAGTCTGTCAATTTCGATGGCCGATGACCTTGAAATTTTCGGGGACATTTATGAGATTAAATACTGTCAAAATATATTGGTTTCGAAAAAAGTGATTTTTTGACTGTGTCAACGCGCGTTTTACCTCGACGCGTCCGTTTATTTATTTCTCTTCGGGCTACCCAGGTGTTTCACGTACAATTCGTTCTTTTGATATTGCCAGCCTCGCACACGTGTGGCAAGTTACATGCGGGTCTAGTTTCCCCGATATTTCGTTCGAGCTAGCCGACAACGATCGCGCAATAGTATGAAGGAAAAAAAAACCCCGACAGAACGTCTCTTTACACGTCGGAGATAATTATTATTATCATGATTATTTTTATCGTTATTCGTACTAGTTTTTTGTACTCTGTACGGATGTACGAGTATTTTCATGCACAGTTTCCTGGAAACGACGCTCGATATTTCATAGTCGCAAATATTGCAACTTTTCGAAAATATTTTATACTTCGTTTGGAAAAAAGAATGATGCTTATGTAAGATATCATCCTAAACATGGGTTTTTACATTTATGGCCACATTTAATGAGAAAATACGTTTAAAATATAATGTAAATGTTATTTAATTATTTATATAATATAAAATATATTACGAAAACTACTCGCAACATTAAAAAAGCAAACAATCACATACACTCGCCCACATACGCATACATTATAAAATACATACGCATACGCAAACAATAAATACGCATACATTATAAAATAAACGCTAAAAATAAACGCATAAGCGTATGTTATTCGTCCGGATAGCGGCTAATTTCACGCGGTTCACGCCGTACAACGCTCCAAACGAACAATCCCAAACAAAACAAACCCAAAGGCAAACAAATCACTCGAAAAACAAACCCAAACAATACAAAAGCGAATAAACTAACAAAAAAAATCCAAACGAAACCAACCAACCCGAAAAACCCAAACAAAATCAACCAACCCCAAAAACCCAAACAAAAACAACCAACCCAAAAAACCCAATCAAAACCAACCAACGCAAACCCAAACAAGAATCAACCAACGCAAACCCAAACAAAACCAACCAACCCAAAAACCCAAACAAAAACAACCAACCCAAAGAAACCGAAACCCAAACAACAAGCAACCAATCGAAACCAAATGCAAACAAACACAAACCCAAATAAACAAACCAAAACCCAAACAAAACCAACCAACCCAAACCAAACATACTCAAGCAAAACTAACTAACCCAAAGCCCACACAAAACCAACCAACCCAAACAAACCCAAAGAAAACCAACCAACCCAAACCGAAACAAGAATCGACCTACCCAAACCTAAACAAAACCAACCAACCCAAAAAACCAAACAAAAACAACCAACCCAAAGAAACCGAAACCCAAACAACAAGCAACCAATCCAAACCAAATAAACGCAAACAAACACAAACCCGAATAAACAAACCAAAACCCAAACAAAACCAACCAACCCAAACCAAACATACTCAAGCAAAACTAACCAACCCAAAATCCAAACGAAACCAACCAACCCAAACAAACCCAAAGAAAACCAACCAACCCAAATCGAAACAAGAATCGACCAACCCAAACCCAAACAAAACCAACCAACCCAAAAACCCAAACAAAAACAAACAACCCAAAGAAACCGAAACCCAAACAAAAAGCAACCAACCCAAACCAAGTAAACGCAAACAAACACAAACCCAAATAAACAAACCAAAACCCAAACAAAGCCAACCAACCCAAACCCAACATACTCAAGCAAAACTAACCAACCCAAAATCCAAACAAAACCAACCAACCCAAAGAAAACCAACTGACCCAAACCGAAACAAGAATCGACCAACCCAAACCCAAACAAAAACAAACAACCCAAAGAAACCGAAACCCAAACAAAAGCAACCAACCCAAACCAAGTAAACGCAAACAAACACAAACCCAAATAAACAAACCAAAAAAGAAACCAAAACCCAAACAAAACCAACCAACCCAAACCAAACATACTCAAACAAAACTAACCAACTCAAACCAAACAAATCCTAACACAACCAACCAACCCAAACGCAAACAAAATTTTAATGATTTACTTCGGATGACTACGTGTAAATTATTCTTCCGGATAGTTTGTTTAACAGTTCAGCACATTCTATCCGAACAATTATATATATGTTGTTAGTCCGGATAATGGCTTACACGAATCACAATAATATGTACGTCTACTGGAAATACGGCGTGAACTGAGCCGCTATCCGGACGAATAACGTACGCTTATTCGTCCGATAACCGGACGTGGAGACAGTCCGTAAAGTAAAACAGCAGTGCCACAAAAATGTTTAAAAAACGATATAATTGTTGAAAATATTGGCCAGCACGACGAACAATGTGATTGATAACCGAATTATTTCTACTTCCCGCTGCCTCGATTTTCCAGGCGATGCAACTGATGGATCAGACAGGCTCGGGTGTAAATATCCTCTTTTTTTACCGTTGCCAATTAGAATAAACCTCGTAGTGGCGTAACTGCACGTGAATGACGTTTGAAGAAATGAAAAAAAAACAGATAAACCAATTAGCTTGGTGATGATGAAATGTGTTTTTGTAATTTGGAACAGGCAATGGGAAGTGCAGCGACGCCCCAAAACCGTCAAACTCCGAACAGAAATACGTCGCCTCAGCCCTCGCTTCATTCACCGACCAGACGGGAAAGCTCGGCCTCTCATCATTCCACCCTTAGGTAGCAAAGTTACCCCAATTTGCACACATTTTTCGTATTTTTATTGTCTACTAGATTATTATTTTGGGATTTGCAAACGAAAGCATGTTATCGAGCATACATTAACTTCTTGTAATTTTTTTTTAATCAAAATTTATAACGTTTTCGAGACATAATAAAGCCTTTGTATAAAAAATGTGGTCCAAAGGCCGGATCAATAACTTGGCCGATGGTTCGTATGAGAAAATGAAAATAAAAAAGTTTTATAATCTATACAAATGTAGTTGTCGTTGCACGTAGCCGTTTTGAAGAGGAAAAATTCACAAAGTAGGTGTTCAAAAAAAAAGATTATTTTTGGCGAAACTTTTTACTTATATTCAGGGGCATGAAAATGTCTATTTCGAGAGAAAAAAAACTGGAACTGAGAAAAAACTAATATGTCTGCATAATAGCAATTCGGGAAGTCGAAAATTAAATTGTGGTGAGAAATTATTGAAAACTTTGATTTTTGGGAAAGTGAGCATTTTATTTCAAATTCGTTCGGGTCAAGATGACCCAGAGTGTCAACGTAGGGTTATAATTCAAAATCGGTCATTTATACCTAGACTTACGATTCCGGCCAGGTAAAGTCGTTCCGAGAAAAACGCGATTGAAAGTTTTAGTATACGAAAATCGTTGCGTCGCCTGCTTCCACTGAATCATCTGTAACTCGGTCAATTTCGAATATTTCAAAACGAACATTTTTCCACACCTTGAATATGTACACTTTGAGAAAACGCAAAAAAATCGATTTTTTTGCCCGTCACAGTGGTGTTTCGCCTTAAGGCCTTACGCCACAGTAACGGGTATAAAATCATGTGCGAATTTAACAATTTTTCTTCGTATGAAAAAGTGATTCGCTCACAAAATTAATTGCACATCTATTTAGTATGAATATCAAGCTGTTAAAAAATATACATATTCTTTTTCGATTTACAAAATGGCCGTCTGCTCGAAACTTTTCGAAACAGCTTTTTTCCAATTGGCGTGACAAATAACTTCAACAATTTTCACTCGATTTATATTATAAATTATAAAAGCAGTTTATGAGCAGTTATAACGAAATTTTTCACTGCAAATTCATTTCATAAGTTCAAATACCTACAACTTTTGAATAAAACAATATTTTTCAAATTCCCTACGTACTTCTCTAGGTATTCTAACGTAGATTGACGAGAATTTTCGTTTTTTGTTCTAGGTAAAAAATTGTGGATGCTAAATGTCACGCCGCGGAGCGCCTACAAAAAAGATAATAAAAGAAAATATTAGTAGTCGGCCATTTTATACATCGAAAAAAAAAAATATCTTCTAACATCTTGATATTCATACTAAATAAATGTGTAATTAATTTTACGAGTGAATCACTTTTTCACGCGAAAAAGAATTGTTAAATTCGCACATGATTTTACACCCTGTGGCCTAAGGCCTTAATCCCGAATGATAATTATCTCGATACGAGATACGAACCAAAACGCGAACAAAGACACGTATTTATTCCGCTAGTTCCGCGATTTCCGGTTTGAAATTGATCGTCGTCGATACTTCCCGAAAGGAATGGAACTGAAGTTTGCATCGTTGGAATGCAACGAAAATTATTATTTTTTCCTTCCTCACATTTCTTCTAGCAGATTTGAGCCACCAAAATCCCTCAACTATTTTTTTAAGGCGTTACCCCCACTTGTAGCGCACAAAAAGGCCTTTTTCATGAATTTTTTTAAAGAAAACTACAAAACTTTTTTAATCGATCAATATACCATCTTAAAGAACACATCTTGAAGAACTTTCAGTAATTTTTTTATTGAAAAATATTACATTGTTTAGTGGCAAATGGCCGTCAATGAAATAATGTTTTTATATACACGGTTTGCGGTGACCAACATTGCGGCGAAGTGGATCATCTGAAAAAAAAATGCGGATGGATTTAGTCAAATATAAGTATAAACTAGTCTTTAATCGAAGGATTTTAAAAAATATTCATTTTTCACAATATGGCGGACAGTCAAAGTTAATGGTTCGATTTTAACGAAAAAAAAACGGCCGTTTTTTGGCTATAAAACGGCCATTTTTTTCGAAAAAAAAAATCGAACGATTAAAGACTACATTTTTATGTATTAAATAAGCCTGCAAAATTTCAAGAAGATCGGTTCATTAGTGTTCGAGTAATCTTGGTCACCGACTTCAGAAATGCCATTTTGAGAAAAACGCGTTTAAAGTTTCAATTTCAGTTCTTCAATTCACGGATTCTTCTCTTTCAACGCTCATATCTCAGTCAATTTTGTTCGGATCGACTTGAAATTTTCAGGACATATTCTCAGATACTCATGCTTCAAAAAAATGGAAAAAAATCGATTTTTTCAAAATCGCCAGTGGGTGTAACCCCTTAATGCCTTTTGAGAGGTCTGCAATTGAAATTTGCAAAAAAATATGCGGTGTCGTTATAGAAATAAGAAAATGAACGATGGAAACGTCAATGCCATCCGAAAAGAAATAAATAAAACGTGTGTTTGTCTTTTTGTCCAGCGTTGCGAGCACGAAGAACAGGCCGAGCATGGACCTGGGAAGTTACAGTCAGCACAGCCCGTTGAATTCGCCAGGACAGCAGTCGCTCGTGTCGAGTCCTGGTCGCCGAGCCTCGCGCAGCCTGACCCACTCGCCGCAGAAGCCTCTCGCTCAAGCCCCCTCCTCGTCTCTGTTGCCCTTCAATCCCTTCATATACGGAAACGACGTCGACTCGGTCGACGTTGCCACCCGCGTCGCGATGGTCCGTTTCTTCAATTCGCAAAATTTACTCGCCAACTTTACCGAGCACACGAGAACTCTGCGCTTGTATCCGAGGCCCGTCGTGGCTTTCCAAATAAATTCGTTTCTCCACTCGAGGCCCGGACGGGCGACGCCGTTCCTCGAGGAATTCGCGAGAACGCAAGCGGTCGAGTTTCTAGCCGAGTGGTCACTCACGCCGAGCAACGTCGCATTTCTTCGCGTACAAACGGGCGTCTTCGATCCGGCGCAGATCGGCGACAAGTGCCGATGGTTCGCGAATTCCCTCGAACCGATATGCTTCTCCGTCTGGGATCCGAGCAGCTCCCTCGCCAATGCCCTCAGATCGGCCGAGGAACTGGAGAATCAACCGACCGACGAGAGCGGCTCGGATTCCGAGGGCGCCGACAGCACCAGCTCCTCCTACTCCTCACTCAGCGATTTCGTCTCTGAGATGGTCTCCTCGGATCTTTCGCCCAGTTAGTATTGCCTCGACAATTGAGGGGAAAAAAAACATCGATCTTTTTTGATCGGTGTTTTCTTTGATCGTGTTATCGTGGCGTTCAATCGTTCTGATAGCTTGACGTAAAATCGTCATTCTACTTTTTCGATAGTCTTCCGAAGTGCCGATTTTCGAATCTTTTTTACAATTCATTCGTCCCAAGTTTAGTGAAGATTCTCGAGATAGAGACAGAGATAGATTTATTTAGACATTCTTGCCTCTCGGGCTTACGAATATTACGTCAAATTGCAACGGTTACGTAGTTCATTGGGGTCTGTCAAACGGCGATGTGACATCTGGTTGCGGAAAATCAAAGTACCTTCGGGACGAAGCCTTCAATAGCAATTATACGCAGCCGAGCGATAAAAGTATTTTTATTTCAATTGAAAACACAAAATCGGTGTAAATGGAATGCGCAAAGTTTTCTCCGCGTAAAAACTACCAAAAGAACAAAGAATTCCGTTTCCCCAAGTTTCCGTTTGCAGGGATGGTTTGTTTATTACTTATTTTTTGTATCAATACTTATTTATTGTATTATTACTTATTTATTATAACTTATTTTTCGTATCATTACTTGTTTTCAAGTAATTTGTTTATCACTTATACATATATGTTTTAATCGCGAGGTCGATACAGCATACTATGAAAACGTAACAAGGTGCGATTTTCTTTTCTTATCCTGAAGGCTACAACTGTCCCCAAGCAACGTTGCCGCAGCCAATGTCGTTGTCGGTGGACCCGAAGAACGTTTATCATCCGCCGAACAGTTTGCAGTATCCCGGTACGTTCGAGGACTCGGGAAATCGTCCCGAGAGTCCACCGAGCACATCGTCGAGTCACAGCGACCTGAGCAGTCCCAGCTTCAACAGGGACTCCGAGCTCGAGCTCAATCCAAAGGTTGAGGAGACGGTGCAAGCCGCGAAAGGCGACAACGTGAGTTTCTCGTTAGTCGCAATCGCTTTTTTTTTTGCTCGTCGTTTATCGTCGCGGATCCCGCAAGTACGAGTTCACAGGATACATATATACGGACATATTTCTCTAGAAAAATCATTGTCGGGTGGACCGTAAAATTATTTTTTCAACGGGATTGTTAGTGTTTTGCGAAAGAAAGAAAAAACGGCTACTGGAGAGGGGATCGATGTACGTAGCGACGTGTATTCTTGATGTCAACGGCACACACGAATATACGAATGCGAGGCCAATGTCTTGTGTTTCTGTTCTCGCTTGTCGCACCATTTTCTCATGATCACACTGTGTGACTTGTAGTAGTGTTCTGTGCGAGCCGTAGCGCGTCACGCAAAAAATAGAAAACAAATTTCTTCGTTCAAACATCACACTCCATCGTTTCAATATTGGCGAAGCATTTTTCACGAGCTCTGTATTCTCGCGACTCTCGAGCGCATTTGTGTGAATAGCCTGCGAAGGTACGCGAGAAGAAAAACGAGGCCGAGTGGGCCGAAATTCGTGATATTTCTTTGCCGATGCCGACAACGTACTTCTAATTCGAACAAACTATTTCAACAACTATTAAAAACTATTCAACAGCTATTGAAAACTATATCAACAACTATTGAAAACCATATCAACAACTATTTAAAGCTATTACAACGACTATTTAAAACTATATCAACAACTATTTAAAACTGTTACAACGACTATTGAAAACTATATCAACGACTATTTAAAACTATATCAGCAACTATTGAAAACTATTGCAACGACTATTGAAAACTATATCAACGACTATTTAAAACTATATCAGCAACTATTGAAAACTATATCGACAACTATCGAAAACTATATCAACTATCGACAACTATTGAAAATTCAACAATTATCCACAACTATTAAAAACTATTATTAAAACTATCAAACTGTTATTAAAACTATTAAAATTATCAACAACTATTAAAAACTATTTCAACAATTATTGAAAGCTACTTCTACAACTATTAAAAACCATTTCAACAACTATTAAAAGCTAAATCAACAACTATTGAAAACTATATCACCGGTGTTATCAAGTATAACAACAACAAAAACTATCTCAACAATTATCAACAACTATTGAAAACTATGCCAACAATTATCAACAACTATTGAAAACTATTTCAACAATTATCAACAACTATTGGAATCTATATATACGACTATTAAAAACTATTTAAACCGCTACTGAAAACTATTTCGAACAACTATTGAAACCTATATCAACAGCTATTGAAAACCATATCAACAACTATTTAAAGCTATTACAACGACTATTTAAAACTATATCAACAACTATTTAAAACTATCACAACGACTATTGAAAACTATATCGACAACTATCGAAAACTATATCAACTATCGACAACTATTTCGACAACTATTGAAAACTCAACAATTATCCACAACTATTAAAAACTATTATTAAAACTATCAAACTGTTATTAAAACTATTAAAATTATCAACAACTATTAAAAACTATTTCAACAATTATTGAAAGCTACTTCTACAACTATTAAAAACCATTTCAACAACTATTAAAAGCTAAATCAACAACTATTGAAAACTATATCACCGGTGTTATCAAGTATAACAACAACAAAAACTATCTCAACAATTATCAACAACTATTGAAAACTATGCCAACAATTATCAACAACTATTGAAAACTATTTCAACAATTATCAACAACTATTGGAATCTATATCAACGAATATTAAAAACTATTTAAACCGCTACTGAAAACTATTTCGAACAACTATTGAAACCTATATCAACAACTATCGACGATTATTTCGCAACTCTTGACAGCTGTTTCAACAACTATTGAGAACGATTGATATCTAACTATAAAGTAGTATTTCTGCGATTATTAACAACAATTGAACATGATTTAAACAATTATTAACAACTGTTGAGACGTATTTCAATACCTGTTGAGAAGTATTTCAACAACTATTGAGAAGTACTTAAACAACTATCAGCAGATCTATAACCATTGTGTCTTGTAAAAATATTTTATGCTCCAAATACGAATATTGCGCCTCGTTTCAATAATAATTTCACCATTTTTTACCATGCCACTATTTGTACCGTTTAATCGTTTTTCACAATTTCACAATTTTCCGACGACAATCAAAGATACGACAAACGATCAAGAAAACGAAAATATTTCGAACACAATAAGTATCCGCAAGCAATGACACGCACGAATCGATAAAATCTTTAGGATAAAGAGGAGGGTGGTAGTTTTGAGTCGGACTCAGCATCGACCACAACGACCCCACGTACCGTACTGAGCGCGCACAGCGTCCCAGGCCAGTTTGGGATTATTGGCGCGGGAACGAGTTTCCCGAGTTCTGCTGCCATCGTCGACACTGAACGTCCCACCACCCCTCACAGGACCTCACGCCTTAGTAGATCTGTCACTCCAGTGAGTCGACCCTTCCGTGCTTGCCTCCGTCTCGCTCGCTCCTCTCTTTCTCTTGACCACTTGATTTCTCTCTCTCTCTCTCTCTCTCTCTCTCTCTCTCTCTCTCTCTCTCCACTCGCTGCATCCGCCATTACCTCATCTGTGAATGCAACACCGTCGTAACGCTTTCATTTCACCCTCAGGGTTTCTACAGCCTGCAGAATGTGAAGAGAAATTTCTAACTCTGTAAAATGCTCAAATTCTTCCAATATTTAATTTAGCGTTGAAATATTGTCGATGCATTATTTGATCTACAGTGGAATTTCTTACTCTAAAAATTCTGTCATATTTACTTTCATTACTATTATTATTATTATTTATTACTCAATATTATTATTATTATCATTATTACTTTTTTCGTAAAAATTCTGTGAAATTACGTTCATTATTATTATTATTATTAATTATATTGTTATACCTGTTATTATCGTTGTTTCTTAAAATTTATTATTATAATTACTTCAATATTTTCATGTTCGGTTATTATGGCTAAAAGTAACTTTCTTCCGCATCGTTTCCTTACTTCTTTTTTCGTCTTGCCATGCGCGAGAGTCGAAAAGTCTCGTGTACCGATCGAGCTCTGGTTGAAATTGTTTACTCGACGCATGATGTCTGTAGCTTGTTTGGGTTTGTTTGGCTTTACATGGATACGCATCGCAGTCTCACTCTTCATTATTCTTCTGCACCTTATTGTTTGAACACGACAATTTTGACACTCGGTATATCGTATTCGGTATATTCTCCGCGGAGGAAAGGCAAGAAGAATGGTACGAAGTAACATGTGTGTGTGACAATGCGTTTCGTCGTTGTTTCGAGATTTGCGATAATTTCGCCATGGCGAATAAGTATGTAACGAATGAATAACGTATTTAGCAAATTGCGTGATTATAATGCAGCAAAAAAAAAAGCACGTGACAATACCGAACGACAGTGCGGTAGGACGAAACGTGCGCTGACTAATGGTGCGATGCGGTGAATTTCGAAGGTTCCGCTGATCGGTCCGACGGGTCTTCAACGTCAGCCGAGCGTCGGTAACGTGCTGGCGCGTACATCGAGCTTCGGTTCGGCGGTCGGGCCACTATTGCCGCGTCAGTCGAGTGGGGGCAGCGACAGCAGCGCCTCCTCGCGCGCCGGTAGCCAGAGCAACAACAAGGCTCCACCGCGACAGCAGAGCCCGACGATCGGCACGCTTCAGGATTCGAACGCCGCGGGGACTGGTAATGGCGTGCTCAGGCAGGGCTCGCAGGGCTCGCTGTTCGAGCAAATCGCCAGCCAGGCGAAGGATCTCGTGCGCGAGACGACGAGGCAGAGCAGCCAGGACGGGCTGCTCGCTCACATGGACAAGGTAGACGAGCCCCTGCAGAATTTACTCTCCGAATCGCTCGCCAGCGTAATATCGCGGCGAACAAAGAAAACAGAATCTAAGAAATAATTTTTCTTAAGCTACTTAACGCGTTACCCCCACTAGCGCAAAAAAAGGCCTTTTTCATGAATTTTTTTAGAGAAAACTACAAAACTTTTTTAATCGATCAATATACCATCTTAAAGAACACATCTTGAAGAACTTTCAGTGATTTTTTTATTGAAAAATATTACATTGTTTAGTGGCAAATGACCGTCAATGAAATAATGTTTTTATATACACGGTTTGCGGTGACCAACATTGCGGCGAAGTGGATCATCTGAAAAAAAAATGCGGATGAATTTAGTCAAATATAAGTATAAACTAGTCTTTAATCGAAGGATTTTAAAAAATATTCATTTTTCACAAAATGGCGGACAGTCAAAGTTAATGGTTCGAATTTAACGAAAAAAACGGCCGTTTTTTGGCTATAAAACGGCCATTTTTTTCGAAAAAAAAATCGAACGATTAAAGACTACATTTTTATGTATTAAATAAGCCTGCAAAATTTCAAGAAAATCGGTTCATTAGTGTTCGAGTAATCTTGGTCACCGACTTCAGAAATGCCATTTTGAGAAAAACGCGTTTAAAGTTTCCATCTAGTTCTTCAATTCACGGATTCTTCTCTTTTAACGCTCATATCTCAGTCAATTTTGTTCGGATCGACTTGAAATTTTCAGGACATATTCTCAGATACTTATACTTCAAAAAAATGCAATAAAAAAAATCGACTTTTTCAAAATCGCAAGTGGGGGTAACCCCTTAATGAGCAATTGAGGGGAGAGATAGTTTCAGTCGAGAAGAACATTTTTTAAATTCTTTTTTTTGCGATTTTGTTTTAACAGGAAAGATTTCTTCGCGATTTTTCTTTCATAATCAAGAATAATTTCTTTTATAATAAGAAAATTTTTTAAAATTCTGTTTTTCGTGATTTTGTTTTAAAAGGAAATATTTCTTCGCGATTTTTCTTTTATAATCAAGAATAATTTCTTTTATAATAAGAAAATTTTTTTTAATTCTGTTTTTTGTGATTTTGTTTTCTAAAAGGAAAGATTTTTCGCGATTTTTTTTTTTTATAATCTTTACAATTGGCGTTTGTATGGCACGGTCTTCTAAACGGGTTGCGGCGCATGTTTTTTGACGGCGTGACACTTTTAATGCCGGCGGGATGAATCGTTCATTACATTTCTCAACGACTTTCTATCACTCAATTTTGCATTGCTGAAATTGTTTTTGGTAGCGCGAATATATTTTTTTCCTCGTATATAACACTCGTCTATTTGGTTGACGGTTTTTTCCTTTCGTTGCAGTTGAAACATCAAGCGAAGGAAAGAATCAACGAAGCTGGAGAGGACAGCCTTTTCGCGCCCCTTGAACAGGTGAATTATTATTATTATTATTATTATTATTGTTATTATTATTATTATTATTAATCGAATTATCGCACATTTGCATGAAAATCTTTTTTACAATAACATCCGACTGAGTTTTTGAAGAATCAACACCAAAACCACTAAAGCATACATATACATGTAAATATAATAACTTTCGGTCAATTTATTCATTTTCAGCTTCCTAATCAGATTATATATTTCTCAAGGGGTTATCTTGTATTTTAAAAATATTTGTATTATTTTTTTAAAAATTGGTTTTTAAGAAATAGACAAGATGATTGAAAAATTGTTTGAGCAGTTATTTGTATGCACATTAACAAAGTTGAGTACTAATCTTCATAAAAATACATTAATTATTAAAGAAGTTATAAACAATCTCATGAAGGACCTTTGAAGGTAAGGGGCTCAACGGTGTACTTGATTTTAGCCACTCGGTCGATCTGAAACAAACAAAAAACGAGTTCTTTTTCTTAAAATCGATAATTTTGGGAAAAACTTGATCGAACCTTATTTTGTTATCGTGTTTCGGTCCTCAAGAGAAAAAAAAAACTAGTATTGTTTTCGATTTTTCGAGGAAACGTGACACTATTGTTAATAACTAATGAAAAAAAATGTTAAGAAAAACGTCTGTCAGGACTAAATTACCAATATACTGAAAAAGCTTACCAAATTTCAAGTCAATGGGTTCATTAGATGCCGTGAAATTGTGTACATCGTTTCAAAAAATATAGTTACGAGAAAAAATCGTTTAATTAATCGTGCTCTTTAATTTTAGTCGTCTAAAGCGACGAACGAGTTTTTGAAATTTTCACAGTAGCCCTTAATTAAAAAGATAAAGATTTTTTATTAAAAGATATATATCTTTTTATATATAATTTTTTTTTATTTTATATAAATAATTTATATATAATTTTTATAAATTATATACAATTTTATAATTTATTAATTTAATAATTTTTAATTTTTATGAATTATATAAAATTTATATATAAATATTATATATATATATATATATATATATATATATATATATATATATATATATATATACACATATATATCATTTATATAAAAAGATATATATAAAAAGAGTACCCCTCAATTAAAAAGTCAAAATTATAATACGCGTCCTTCCTTAATGAAATCCTCTCATTTCTTTTCGTTTTTAATTTTAATCGACACGTCACTCTTTCGGGCCACCTTCGAAAAATAAAACTTGCAAGAAGTGCGTATATCACATATTCAGTCGATTATGTAAGCCGTATACACATAGCTGCGTAGTATAGACAATCAGCTCTCGAATAAATGAACCTGGCGCCAGTACGCTAGCCCACTTCGAGTAAGCTTTCAGTAAACTCCAATTGAGGCTTCGAACGTTTCATTCGCCCTTAATCACGCGGCCGTTGCTTCGCAGTTTACGCAGCAAACGAAGAAAGCTGTCGACGGGGCGACGAAATCTGTACAAGAGGCCTCCAAGAGCGCCATCGAAGCGAGCAAAACCGCGGCCGGTGTCAGCAAGAACACGTTCGACGACTTGACGTACGTGGGAAAAAGCACTTTCGGCGATCTGACGAAAAGCGCGAAAGAAGCCGCGGCGAAGAAAGGTTTACTCAAGGTTAATAACCATTCGGTCTTATTCCCCAATCATGATTTCTCTTCCATTCGGAATCTTCAATTTATTAGGATTGTTTTATTTTTATTTTTGTTTAAGGCAAAAAAACAGCTGATTTTCGCGATTTTTTTTGTGATTAATATACGCTAATCAGTCTGATTTTTTCGTGTCAAATCAAAGCACTCGTGAAGGAGAGAAAATAAATTGTTGAACGTTTATTTTTATTTCTTTTACACGTTTTTTTAACGGTTGGAAATTGCTTCGAAAAAAAGGAGCCCTCACGGTGTTGTGGCTGTGAATATTATCTGAAACAAAATTTGTAAAAAGCTTATTAGTCAGTATCAAAGGGTTTTTTTTTAAATCAAAATTGACGAAATGGCGGTGGTTTGAGAAAAGTATCAAAATTAGCCTACTTTTTCGACAGTTCTGCATTTAAAAAAAAGATGAAGATTTTTTAAAACCTTCCCTAGCAAGATGAGGAATGGCGCGAAGAATGTTGTATCAAAGCTTGAGACAAATAGCTTGAAAACTCTTTCTTTAAGAGTGTACACCGTTTTGAAAAACGAAATTTTGAGAAAAACGGGTTTAAAGTTTCGAGTCGTCGCTGCTCGAATCACTTTCTCAAAGGAAGGCTGTAGCGACCGAAATTATTCGAATTCCACCCCAAAAATTGAAAAGCATGTTTATAACCGTTTATACTATCGGATAAGAAACAAGAGATCGATTTTTTGAAAATTTTACACTCATGACCCCTTGAGGAAGCAAGAACCTCTTTCGTTCGAAGTTGAATTTATATTAAGTTAAACAATATCGTGGTTTTTGCACAGGGACTCGGTAAGTCTCAGCAGTCGCCCCCGCACACCCCGGGCTCGCCGGCGATGGGTCAGCGCAGAGATTCGAACAGCAATCAGTTGGTCGCTTCGGACGCTCGTGGCGCACGCAGAGACATGGGTCGCGATTTCTTCAGCAACGTCAGCAGCGATCTCAACGGCATAGCCGCCCAAACTAGCAGCATGTTCAGCGATCTGTTCGGTGAGACACGAACGCCCGCGAACAAATCGTCTGCACTCTTTCAGAACCAATGTGCACTAATTTGTTAAATTTTTCATGAAATTATATTGAATACTGACCATTATAGAAATTTTCATAAAAATAAATGGAATAATGCAATTTCGTTTTATAAAATGCCATACATTTTTTTTATGCTAAATTTGATTAGAATGGTAATAAAATGGAATTGAAATTGGAATAAAGTTAAATACGAAAATTCATTTTTCTCACAATTTTAATAAAGTACAAATGGAAGTATAATTTCATGAAATTGTTAAAAATCAAATGATAATTATCTCTCGCCTGTATGCATTCTCATTAGAAGCATACTAGGAAAATCATGGTCCGAATCCAAAAGCGAGCCAATTGAAGTCTGAGACTCTCACACTCGTATCGAAATTGATGTGCACGATTGATTGAAAATTAATGACGGCGTAAAACTCGGTAGACGAATCGTCTCGCCTATTGAAAACGCCAATTAAGAAACCTACGAGCATGCGAATGGAACTTCATTCTTAAAATTTCGTCTGTAAACGTTTTTCCAGTACCTTCCGTCTGTTAACCTGAGTACTACAAGTCCTACGGTTTTTTCACCCAGTTGATAAATTCGGAACATTTTGAAAAAAATTATGCTAATGTTTCAGACATTCAATTTAGTATGTTATAAAATTATAGGAATATACATTTTCTCATATTTTTTTGTTAAATAAATGAAGCAACTCTGTAGGAAAATTGTTTTGGTTCGGACACGAAATACCCAGGTTTATAGACGAAGTGTTGAACTTCTCATCCTGAGGAATTTTTCATCCTGAACCTCAGTCGAGGAGGGAGAGAGAGAGAGAGAGAGAGAGAGAGAGAGAGAGAGAGAGAGAGAGAGAGAGAGAGAGAGAGAGAGAGAGAGCTCCCATACTAAAATTTCATCCATGTCTTATGATCTCTTTTGCAGGAAGTAAAGGTACCGCCAATCGAAACGCTGGCCCCCACTCCCAATCGCAAAAACCAAAAGAAAAGAGCCAGCCCTTCGGACCTTTCCGCAGAGGTAGGCGCTTACGAAAATTTCACGCCGTTTAGCGGATCTACATAATCTTAGCCTCAAAAGACGAATCGATGTTCAATATTATTTCCTATGAGAGTATCGTGATGACACGCTCGAGATTTAACAGTTGGGTTTTTTTTATTCAGAAATATTGATAAACAATGAAATCATTCAAACAAAGTAGTGTCATTCCTTCGTGGCCAATCTTTTGTAAAATATAGTTTCAAGGAGCAGAAAAAAGTTCGCCGTATCGCAGTGAGCGATCCGAGCCTTCGTGAAAATCATCACTCAATTTATGAAAGTTTTCGAAAATCTTTGTAAATTAAGGTTGAGACTCTAGGCTCTACTAGTATGCAATTTAAAAAACCGTATCTTTTCATTTTGAAGGGGGAGATATCTTTAGGCGATCAAAAAATTGCCGATTATCATTATATTATTTAAGGTAAGATTTCTTTACCTTTTTTGAGACTTATTACTACTTTATTTACGTTTTATTACTACGTTTTATTACTACTTTAGGCTTTTACGTTGTATTTTTTTTATTAATCTTTTAAAAATGACGTAGGTATGGCACAATCTCTTTGCAAGTTTTGAAAATGCAGTTTCGAAGACCATACCTCTGCCATTTCTAAAGACTAATAAAAAATAACCTCTAACAGCCAAAAGTAGTAATAAAATATACGCTAAGTCTAAAAAATGATGAAGAAATTTTTCCTTTAGGAAAAAATCGTGAAAATCAGTACATTTTTTCCTCGCCCAAAGGTATCTTCCCCCTTGACCTTATTCAGACCCGTTAATGTAATTATCAGAGCCGTCTTAGACTCCACCACTCTGCTTCTTTTCCTAATGGCAAAGCGAGTGCCTTTTTTTATTTGACTGACCCGTCCTACCGTCTGATCGCAGGTAAGACCGGCCTGATGGACAAATCCTCGCTTATAAAGCACTCGCCGAGCAAGAGCAATCAGGAGGAATTACAGAGGATGCAGAACGCCGAGAGATCCAACACGAACAGCGACAATCAGGCCTTCCTGACGGACGTAAGTCCTCTCGCGCGCTCGACGAATCAAAATTTCAGCTTTTCAATCGTTTTTCTCGATCCGATATTAAGGCAGGACACCACTGTAAAATTTTCAAAAAATCGTTTCTTTTTTTGGAAAGCTTTCGAAAAATCGTTTCTTTTTAAACAAAAAAAATTGTTTTTCAGACAACTTCGGAAAAATCGCTTTTGTGGAAAACTTTTTAAAAAGATCGTTTTTCTTTCGGAAAACTTTCAAAAAATCTTTTTTGGAAAACTTTCAAAGAATCGTTTTTGGAAAACTTTCAAAAATTCGTTTTTTTCTTCTGGAAAACTCACAAAATCGTTTTTTTCGAAAACTTTCAAATTTTAAACCTTTAAATTTTCAAAAATGTGATGCATATTCGCTTATAGCTGAAAAAAGTTTTAAAGTGGTTTTCGAGCTACTTTTAAAGGGCATTTCCGAGTGCTGAAAGACGCCTTCGACGATGCCACTCCGAAACGCGAAAAAAAAGTTTTTCTGGAAAACTAAAAAAATCTTTTTTTTGGAAAACTTTCAAAAAATTGTTTTTGTGGAAAACTTTCAAAAAATCGTTCTTTTGGAAAATTTTCAAAAAATCGTTTTTTTGGAAAATTTTCAAAAAATCGTTTTTTTGGAAAATTTTCAAAAAATCGTTTTTTTGGAAAATTTTCAAAAAATCGTTTTTTTTTTTTAGAAAACATTCAAAAAGCCGTTTTTTTTTGGAAAACTTTCGAAGAATCATTTTTTTGGAAAACATGCAAAAAATCGTTTTTTTGGAAAACTCAAATTTTAAACCTTCAAACCTTCAAAAGTATGATGCATATTCGTTTATAGCTGAAAAAAGTTTCAAAGTGGTTATCGAGCTACTTTTGAGTTTCGGGGAGAAAACGGTCGAAAATGGGACAACGGTGTCCTCCCTCAAGCTCAGTCCCCAACACTTCGAAAATTCTCTGAACGCAATTTCTCTTCCACAGGTCGTCAATCAAGCTTTAGCGGGCGAAAGCATCGGCTGGTTCAAGATAAATCGCATGAAGGATCTGATGAAGGACGAGAGTTATCGAGATTTCGTCGTGAGTAAGCTCAACAAGGGTCTCAACAGAAAGATCAGTCCGGACGATCATATCGACGACGTGGTGAGTCGCGCCCGTGGCGACTTTGTTTCCCTCGCACGGTTGATCTATCGCAAGCTCGGTACAGCCGCCACACCTGCTCCATCCGCTGATACCGGTCTTCTTTTTTTTCCCTGTTGAACCTATTGACTGCGAAAAGTCACCATTGTTCAAAAAAGGAGGCTCTAGTATTTCTTTATTGCCTTTTTTCTCCATAATTCGAACTCTCCATTTATCGCCTGTTTATTTTTCTCTATCACGACCACCACCGTTCGTTTCCTTCGGCGTTTCACGTATCTATATCGTTACCAAGCTACGATATGCATTATCCGTTTTCATTCATCATAATCCCTCGCGAAACCCGATTCAATCACATTTGCCTCAAAACTTTTCTTTCGCTTCAGTGCATCACCCGACCAATGTACAAAGAAATGCTCAAGTGCCTTCAAGCGGTGGTCAACGGTCTGGCGAATTCGTACAGAAGCGACGGCTTGGGTGGAATGGCCTCGGTCTTCCAACTCATGGAAGTCGCGCACACGCATTACTGGAGCAAAAATCCCGCCGAGGGCACCTACGAAGGTCCCTTCCTCTACCAGGTGAACACTCGTGAAAATTCTTTCTTCGCTATTCCTTTACGAAGTAAATACAGCTAATCACGACTAACTTTAGCGACGGGAAATAAAGCTCTAACTCTTCACGAAATAATACAGATCGCTAGTTTCGAATTTAATTAATTTCCATGAATGATAATAATTTTTTATTTAACAAATTATCGTTGGGAATTATTCTGATAAATTATTCATTTTGTTGTTACTATTATTGTTATTATCAAGCCAAACTAATAGTTTAAATTTATATTTCATTAATGGTAATTTCTTTCTCAATTTAACAAATTATTCATTGTTGTTGACGTTATTATTATTGTTGCTACTGGTGAAACTGCTAATCATTGCTATATCAATATTTTTATTATTAAGCAAAAATGATTGTTCGAATGGAATAATAATAATAATAATAATAATAATAATAATAATAATATATCAATAATGATTCTAATAATTCCTGGTAATAATTTATTAAATTTAGTAAATATAAATTCTTTATTTATTCTAAATATGATTAGTCCTTATTAGTGCGTAATTAATGACTGACGATTATTAGTACCTTATTAAAGTCTGTGATTAAATTAAGTTAATTTAATTAAGATTAAATTAAGTTTATGATTAAATTAAGTTCAATAATTTATGATGAATTATTGATCGTCGTGCGTGAATTACCGAAATGTCGCTTATGAATTGCCATGCCATTGATGAATTGTCATTTAACGCCGAATTCGATCGAAATCAGGAGAGCCCGTCCTGTAGCCGGGAAAACCTGAAGTCGCCGCTATCTCCGAGCCATCCGGAGTTATCTGACGGCAGTCAGAAGTCATCCACGCAATATTTACACGGTAATTGTCTAACAAGGGAAATCACTCTGATGTCCGCCTTCGATTTCCTTGAAAGTCATGTATATGGTAGAGCATTATAAATTATTAGAAGCGTTTTTTTTTTGGTCGTATGATAACAAGTTTTTTGCGTTCAGGCTGCTTGATTTCAAGCCTCTGACCATTGACCCGTGATATTCGTAATCGGTGAAAAATGTCCCATCGGATAAACCGTCGGAACGGTGGCAAAGTCGAAAAAAAAAATTGTCACCGCTTTCGTCATTGTGACAAAAAATTATCACGGAGGCTTTTTGGTGCTTCCAAAAGAGAATTTTGGTAGACTTAGAGAGTGCCCGGGGATTAAGGGGTTACGTACAGTCAGGAGGCCCAAAAAGATCGACTTTACAAGAATTTTCTCTTGAGAAGACTTTGAAATCTATTAACGTAAAAATTTGTACACATATTATGGTAACTTTTAACTGTATTTAACACCTCTAAAAAAGGCGTCGTGCACGATATCTCTGGACTGGATAATCTGAAATAAAAAAACCAAAAATATTTCGTTAATATAATGGATTATCTTGTAATTGATCGAAGGAATAAGCAAAATAATATTTTTCGACAAAATGGCGGTTTCGAAGAAAAAAAAACGATTTTTGACAAAAAAATACAATAAATACAAACAATACAATAAAAATATGTAGATTACGAAAAAAAAAAAATTTAATCGATTTTTCGAAAACTTTAATTGTGCATAACCCCTTAAATCCGTTGTCTGGATGCATTTTTCCAGAGAGTGCACTTAAAGAATGGCCAAGAAAGAGGCAGACGATATTTTCTCAAGAAGACATCACTCTAAGGGATGATTGCACCCCTTAAAACCGTTTTCCCGCAGACAAAAAACAGACACGTATCTAATCGTTCTCAATGCTCTACCATATCCGTGAGTTCGAACAAAGTCGAATCCGAGGACCAAACTATAGCAATGTACGTGGTTGTCGTTTAAAAACGAAAGGAGAAAAAAATAGATTAAAAAAAACAGTTTCTACGGTGAGAGGAAAAATACGAAATTTTATGTTGGATAAATTGTTCAGAATCGCCGAAAGTACGACTGGAGACACCGCGCGGGCAGCAACATTCGGCGACCGACTCGGGCCAATCAACCACGGAAATGTTCTTCGACATGTTCACAAAGAAGGGAAAATTATTGAGCAAACTGACTTCCTTCGATACCGAGGTAAGGTTATTCACCGGCCGGGAATGCGAAAGTAACTGAAGACGAAAAAAAATATCACAACGATGTCCACTACAGAAATCGGGTTTATTATTATTATTTATCATACTAAGGAATTTTGGACAACGCGAAACTAAAAAATGTTTATTGATTTTTTTATAGTGCCAAACTTCGGGACAATAAGAGCAGGGAATATTTGTTTTATTTTTTATTACTGATAATGGCAAAAGGGAATGTGGAAACTATGCATTTTTTTTTACATTTTTATTTTTAAAATGTTAGAAAAAGGAACAGGAGATATTTTTTGTCGACGTTAAAAAAAGGGGGAATGTTTCAAAATTTGTTTTTTTTTCGCAATGAAAAGATTCGGCGGAAGGAAAAAAGCAGAATATTTTTGAATCGGTTTTTAAATATTTTATTATCGTTTATTTTATTTACTAAAAAGCTTTACAAGAGAAAAATGGGCTATATATATATATATATACATCAAAATATATTCTATTATATTTCATCAATTTTAGAAAAAGAAAAAAGGCAGTACTCGTTTATTTTTTACAGTTTCTATAATCAAAAGCCTTCCCCAAACAGTAAAATCTCAAATATTTAAAAACAATTTTCAGGGGCAAAGAGTCTCGGGTACGCCGAGCAGCGAGGCGTTGTCCTCGGACAGCGGTAGCGCAACGAGCCACGGAGGTTTTCGTCAGGCCCATCAAGCCTCGGTGCGAAGCGCAGTCTCCGACAGCGAAGTTGACCAGAGCAACGTGAGGCACTCTTTGAATCCTTCGCGAAAGCAAAATTCCTCACCGTGCTCCCAAATCCTATGTATCGTTAAATTTGTTTCCCGTTGACGAGAGATTTTTTTTCTTACAGCTGCTGCGTCAGGACAAGCAACGAACGAGCAGCGTTTGGTCGAGCAAGTCGTCGCTCAGCGCTGGATTCGGTTATCACGGCCGAGGTTCGGCTCCGGGCGCCCCGACACCCAGTCCCGACGCCGCCAGGACTTATCTCTTCGAAGGTACACCTTAACATCTCTCCCCAATTCGTTCCCATAGTTTCAAACATTCTCGCAACCAGCGAATGAAGAAGGGCGAATATAGAACGAATGTCAACAGCGATCAAGGGCACACGTGTTTAAGAAATTAAAGCGTAAATTACGCTTCGAAACCGATCAATTTTGCATATTATAGGCAGATTTGATATCGTCAGGTCTGACATCATATGGTCTGATATCGTCAAATCTAATAACATATGCTCTGATATGGCCCTTTTGCTTGTATGATTAGACAAGATCCAGATATAATCAGACGTGATCTGATAATTTTTTTCTCGGGATTCAATTTATATTTTGCTTCGTATTCACTTTGATGTAACGTCGCCATCGGAAGGACTGCTGGGCAAGGAGCGTATCGGCCTCTGGGATCAGATGCAATTCTGGGAAGATGCGTTTCTCGATGCCGTGTCCCAGGAACGTGACATGATAGGGATGGATCAGGGTCCCGGCGAGATGATGGAGCGGTGAGTAGGACGAGATTCCTATACGATAAACGAAAAGCCGTTACGTCCCGGATTTTTAGTTCTCGAAATCGCCACTACGCAGCGTTGGCTATGCGACAGCCTTCGGCTCTAAATGCTCCGATCAGCTGAACGATTCGATACTTTCGTTTCGTGCTGTTATCGTTGCAGCGATAGCAGAATCCACCATACACGCGAATAATGGTTTTCATCGAGTTATCTACGATAGACTTTTGTTCGTGTAAAATGTTCACCCTAGCTTAACCCCTTATGCGTTTGCAATCAAAAGTTTTTCGAAATACATTTGCGAGAAGTCATGCCGCGTTATTTCCTGGCAAAGAAATTGGCCGCGGCATCGTTTGCCAGGGATTAATTTAGCGTAGAGATTGATTCAGCAGATTAGTTCGGCATCTCCATTCCTTGATGCACTTGATTCTGACCGTCCAATCGTTTCGTATATCGTCGAACAGATACAAGAGCCTGAGCGACAGCGAGAGGCGACGACTGGAGCACGACGAGGACCGATTGCTGTGCACCCTCCTGCACAATCTCACGGCGATACTCGTCATGCTGAACGTCGAGAAGAACGAGCTCAAGCGCAAAGTTCGGAGGCTCCTGGGCAAGAGCCACATAGGACTGATTTACAGCCAGGAGTTGAATCAGCTGCTCGATCAGATCGACAATCTCGTGAGTTCCCGTAAATCGTCCACATACCACGGCCAACGAGTCGACGAGACAACAAAAACTTTGCGAAACGTTAATTGAAAGAAATATCGTTGAATAATGTGCAAAACAGCGAAGAAACAGAATCGTGATCGTTGAGGAGAGATTTGCAAAAAAAAAAGGAATCATTTGGACGAAGGATTCTGCAGGAAAGAACGCGTAGGGGAATTGACCAATTTTCTATTCTAGCACGGCAACGACATCGACCTCAAGCCCCTGACCTCGCGACAAATGCATCGACAGTCGTTCACCGTGCATTCGGGCACCGACGCCGAAGGCGACTTGCGCTTCATGGAAGTACGCCACGACGGCCTCGTCCTGAGGTCCGTGAACGGTGTGATTGTCGAGCGCTGGTGGTACGAGCGTCTCGTCAACATGACCTGCAGCCCCAAAAACAAAGTGCTCTGTCTCTCGAGGCGTAACGGTGAACAGCTCGAATTTCACAATTATTACACGAAAAAGGTAATCTCTTCGATTTTACGTCGTCGTTTTTCATCGTACGTATAATACGATTATTACTCGATTTCAAAAGTCTCGGGAGTATGGAAGTAACGCACTTTCCTATGCTTTGCGAAAAGTTTCTCGAAAAGCAATCGCCCGAATACAATTTCTCGATAACAGTTGCTCGAATAAACAATTTCTCGAATACAATTTTTCGAAACAACGATTCTCCGAAAACAATTTGCCGAATTAAAAATGTCCAAAATGAACAATTTCTCGAATAAACCTTTCCCAAATGTTCGTTCCCAACGAACCATAACGAACCCAAACAAATTCAATTTTAACTTAATAATTAATTGAGTTTCATAATTTTATAATAGTTTAATTATTCAGTTATTATTAAATTAGTATCTTACCTAACATGTACACTTTTCTAATCGAAAGTATAATTTAACGTTTTATAAAGTTCGTTTCAGTGAGTCATACTGAAAAAAAATCGCCAGATTCTTAATGCAAGATGATACAGCGAAATGAATCTTGCAATTGACCAACGTAAGAAATGCGTTCCACGAAGTATTTGCCTCGAGCAATGATGCAATATCAATGCAGATAATAATTATTCAGAATAATTGTATAACTTATTTTGTAATTGAATAACAAAAAGTTATTCAATTTATTTCCATTTTTATCGCCCACCCTAAAAAAATGGTCCATTCGGGAAATTGTCGAAACCCAAACAAAGCCACGCAACCCTAAACAAGCCCGATTTTAATTAAATAATTAATTGAATCATTTCATAATTTTATGTTACTCTAATTATACAGTTATTATTATGGTAGCATCATAACTAACGTGTACACTTTTCTAATCGGAAGTATAATTTAACGTTCTATAATGTTTTTTTTTCAGTGCGACAAAATGAAACAAAATCGCAAGATTCTTAACGCAAAATGATACGGCAAAATAAATCTTACGATTGACCAACGTAAAAAATGCGTTCCGCGAAGTATTAGCCTCGATTAATGATGCAATATTAATTATTCAAAATTGAAGTTATTCAATTTATTTATATGATCGTTCGCTCTGAAAAAAATTGTCCATTCGGAAAATTGTCTATTCGAGAAGTTGCCCATTCGGGATATTGTATTTGAGAAATTATACATTCGGCAAATTGTGTACGGGAAATTGTCCGTTCGATAAACTTTGTTCGGGAAATTCTTCATTCGGGAAATAATTCTGTCGGGAAATTAGAGAAATTGTCATTCGCTTTCCTATACTCGAAAAAAATCGTTCCGTCGCGAATCATACGTTATCGTCCTGTTGTGGTGTGTTAGGAACGGAAAAATAAATGATGCGAATAATTGACGATTGGTCCTTTACAGTGCAAAGATCTGTACTATTGCATAAAGGATGCGATAGAAAAGGCGGCGGCTCGCGGCCATGCGAATCTCGGTATCGAGCTCGGTGACGAGTTTCCGGTGCAGGACATGCGCACCGGCGAGGGTGGACTACTTCAGGTTTGCATCGAAGGCGTTGGTCTACTCTTCGCCAACAGCAAGGTACGCGCTCCACGATCAAAAACACTATGCACTATGTACGTAAACACGTACACATATGCATACAGGGTCCACCATTCGAATTGGCACTACGAAGTATCACGAGAGGGATGCATTTTAGGAAAAAATGTTCGAAACAATAATTTCACCGTTCCACGGAGAAAAAATTACGGTATTGATTACTTATTCTTTAGTGACAATCTTCAAGGTTATTTCAAGGTCAACTATAGTTTTTCAAATGGAAACCTTTTTTTTCAGAATACTTTATTGCCTCACAAAATAGGTGACTTTTGTTTGAAACATTTTCTCCTGAATTGCATCCTACGCGAGATATTCCGTTGGGCCAACTTGAACGGTACGCCCTCTATGCCCATATGTGTGTGTGTGTACGAATGTATGTTTGTATTCGTTAAACTATACAAATATATCAACATAAATATCTCTATGCTCTTTTCGTCTCACTGCGAAAAAAAAAACAACTCGCAAATGAATTATTCGTTCTTAATCGACTGTCCGTCTTCATTTTTCTTTCTTATTTTCTTTATCGTTTTATTCGTTCCCACGTGAAATATTAGAATTTTGTCGTAGGCCCGACGTGTTTCGATCGTTCATCGAAGCCAGCGATAAGTCGATCGCTCTAAAGGACTTTATTATGTGAGCGAGCTTCGCGCTCGTCGGCCGATTTACGTTACAACGCGATTATCATCTCAGACGTGGACGTTTTTTTCCTTCGTCTTCTTCTCTCTTCCGCTTCTACGTCTTTTCTACAATTGAAAGTGTTTGAGCTCCTAACGAATTAAAACAAACGAAAAAATAAAACAGGATTGATCGTAAATAAAAATGAAATCACAGACTGCGTTCGATCGAACGTCAAGGGAAAATAAAATGAAGTAAGGGAACAACGTAAGATTTATATATGCAGACTCGAAGAGTAAAAGAGAGAGAGAAAATAGACTTGATAATTAACCAAAACGAGGATAACTATGACTAGGTGTGACAAGCTTCGTGAGCGTTGCAGCTGTATTTAAAATACGCCGGAAACGAGAAAAAAATTTCTTCGATTAAGAGATTTTAATTGTTGACTTGAAAAATTGCTTGAATATGGCGCTCGAATAATAACAACAATGATGATCCGATGTCGCGAAGCTAATTTATGTTTTCGAATCGAGTACACATTTTTCTCTGTTTTCAAATTTGACACTTGAAATCGTGCAGTCTTCGTCGCGTCTCGCTGAATATAACATTATTTATTATTATTATTATTATTATTATTATATGTATATTTATTATCTCAGTGTTATTTTTTCGTTTTTTATGTTCAATTTTCTTTTTTATTTTTCTTCGTACACATCTCTTCCGTTGATTGCATTGACGCAAGGACCACTCAATATTAACTCCCATCGCTAGCCACCACGATCTCTGCTTACTTTGTATGTACTTAATTGTATACTGTCATCTCGATGCTGTCTCGTTTATCGTGCCGTAAAAGTACACGAAAACCAAGACTACGGATCAGTTGGCGTCCAGTCGTGTGCAAATGCCGGGAGGGCGTAATTGGGCAATTTCTTTCGATCGCATTCGATGATTTTGTCGCGATGACTAAATTTCACAACGCTCGGTATCGATGTCGGAAACAATTTTCAATGAAAACTGAAGCGGCGAGAGTGAGAGGGGGCGATGAGAGGAGATAACAGACAGGGCAGGGTTGATCGTTACTGTTATTATACTGTACCAATGCTGTACCGTAAGACCGTAAGATTTTTGTACTGTATGGTTACTGTACCATATTACTACTGTGCTGTAGCGTAATATTACCGCGACGTTGCGTTACTGCACTGTGGTATTACTCTAATTTTGCTGTATTATTAGTACTATCACTACTGTACCGTTGCTGTATCGTACAGTCATTGTGCTATACCGTTACTGTACTTTACTTTCATTGTACGGTAATACCATAAAATTCCTGTGATGTACGGTTGCTGTACTGCCCCCTTGGTGCGCTGTTAATGTACATTCTTAATACTGTACTGTTACTGTTACTCTTACTGTACTCCTACCGTTACTAAAATCACTATTTTAATACTGTACTCTCACTGTTACAAACGTTACTATACTAATACGGTACTTTACTGTTACTGTTACTATACTGTCACTATACTGTCCTGTTGTACCGTTACCGTTACTAAAGTTACTATACCAATACGGTACCTTATTATTACTATTACTGTTACCGTTACTGTACTGTTCTGGTGCTGTACTGATATTGTTACTGAAGTTACTATTACTGTACTTTACTTGTACTGTTACTGTACTGTACTGTACTGTACTGTACTGTACTGTACTGCACTTTACTGTACTGTACTGTTCTATACTGTACTGTTACTATACTATACTGTTACTGTACTGAACTGTTACTGTACTGAACTGTTACTGTATTGAACTGTTACTGTACTGAACTGTTACTGTACTGAACTGTACTGGACTGTTACTGTACTGAACTGTACTGAACTGTTACTGTACTGGACTGTTACTGTACTGAACTGTACTGAACTGTTGATGTACTGAACTGTTACTGTACTGAACGGTTACTGTACTGAACTGTTACTGTACTGGGCTGTTACTGTACTGAACTGTTACTGTATTGAACTGTTACTGTACTGAACTGTTACTGTACTGAACTGTTACTGTACTGAACTGTTACTGTACTGGACTGTTACTGTACTGAACTGTTACTGTACTGAACTGTACTGGACTGTTACTGTACTGAACTGTACTGAACTGTTACTGTACTGGACTGTTACTGTACTGAACTGTACTGAACTGTTAATGTACTGAACTGTTACTGTACTGAACGGTTACTGTACTGAACTGTTACTGTACTGAACGGTTACTGTACTGAACTGCACTGAACTGTTACTGTACTGAACTGTTACTTTACTGAACGGTTACTATACTGAACGGTTACTGTACTGAACTGTTACTGTACTGTTAATGTACTGTTACTGTACTGTTAATGTACTGTCACTGTACTGTTACTGTACTGAACGGTTACTGTACTGAACTGTTACTGTACTGTTAATGTACTGTTACTGTACTGTTAATGTACTGTCACTGTACTGTTACTATACTGTTAATGTACTGTTACTGTACTGTTACTATACTGTACTGTACCGTTACTATACTGTACTTTACCATTACTGTTACTCGTACTGTACTGTACCGTTACTATACTGTTACTGCACCGTTACTCTACCGTTACTCTGCCATTACTGTACTGTCGCTCGTGCTGTAACTGTACTGTTACTTTTACGTTTCATGCGATACAGCTATTGTTCTGTTCTGTTACTGACATTGTCCTGTCAACGTACCAGGTCCGGCTACTTCGTCGTTACAGCACAGTAACGATCGATTATCATCTGGTCATACTTTCTACCATCATTATCTAGCCCACACAGACTACACAATATTTCATCCCGTGCTTCTTCGAACGGGCGCTTTCCCATCTTCTTACAGTGTTTTTTTTTTCATCCGTTATTCGCACGCTGGGATACACATTTGACACACACGACTCGGGAAAACGAGCAGGCTATTTCAACGATCTCGATTCAGCTGGTTTTTTCTTTGTCTCTTTTTTTTACTTCTACTCTTCAGTGTGGCGCGCAGTTCGTTTCACATAAGAATGATTTTTTTTAAAATTCCTCCTGTGTCGTTCGTTCGATTTTCACTTTTTTTTTTCTTCAAATTCTTCGCTATTTGGTATTGATTTTCGTATTTACACGGTTTAAAGCATTATTCAATGTTTTCTTGCATGGAGCTCGATGTGCAGCCGCAGTCTCTCTTTCTCTCTCTTATCTCTGTACTTTACGGTTATCGCATCATTTTCATTTGAGTGAAAAAAAAAGTAATGTGTAAATGCAAAAAGAACAATATTTTTCTACGAAACGTCGATCGCATACTCATATTACCATCGTTTTCTTTTCGTTTCCAATTGCTCTAACTATGACGATATTCTACATATATATTTCTTTATGATTTGTACTGGATGTTGGATGCCTATATATTACATCTCTCGCTCTCCCTCTCCCCCCCTCTCTCTCTCTCTCTCTCTCTTTCTCTCAAGTTCTGATTCTTTTATTTTCACTATCTGCCATGGTAATGTGCAAGAGGAGTCTATCCGACGGTTTCACATTGGTGGAAGTTGAACCGTTTGCCAAAAAAATGATGAACTATGCCTGACGAAAATTGTACTTCCCGAAACCGGGGGACGGAAAACGGATCGACATGCAAGGCACTGTCGGAAAATAGACTTTTCTTAGCATCGGGGAACTTTTGAGATGGTCCTTGAACAATGGAAAAGAAAAATGAGCGAATTTATATACAGAGACGTAGCGAACTGCGGCCTCAAACAAAAAAAAAGTACCTCGTCGCCGTGACAATATTGCGGCGGTAACAGCAACGATAATAATCGACAACTTAATTCACCGATATATATATATATATTTATTTAAGGCGAAATATTTAATTTCTCTCTCTTTCTGTTTTCTGTTTCTTGTCCTGTCCTCGTCGACATTGCCCTGGCTGGACAAACAGGATTTCGAGGTATTACTCAACGAATCATTGTTTGTTAAAAAATCAGTATTGACTATCATAATTATACTCAGTGTTGGCCGTTTTACGGAAATGCTTATTTATTTGGACGTTCCGTTTTTTTTTTCTTTCTCGTTTCGGTTCACATTACGTTTATCGTTTCTTTCCATAGCCGTGTTGACAATACAATAGTTATTATTTTTCATTGTTTTCATAATTATGATTATTATGATGACACACCTGTTATGAATAGGAATTGCATATGAACTGAATAGATCTGCTCTGTCTTACCTCACTGTTTACCTACCACTGATCGGTGTTAGTTGTGATAGATGTTCCATGAAACGACATGATCCCCCTTTAGACGAGTTCGCACATATATCGGCAATCGTGTACGACCCCTCGATGATCGGCGATCGCCCTAGTTTCGGAAAACTCGAACGCTTTGCCAGTCGTCGATTAAGCCGAAGCAGGCCAATTGTCCCATACGATTGGGTCGTTCGAAAGACATTTTTTTGTCGGATATCTACGATGGAATTTGGTTCAATTTATTTATCGAATAAAATTCACTCTGGACTTCTTTGGAATGTTTTTTTAGTGAAAATTACGTGAGAACAAATCGATGTATACTTTAAAAAAATAAGATTCGCCAAATAAAAGAACCTCGAGTTATCATTTTTTTTTTTATTCGCGTTTATCTCGGGGCGATTGCAAACGCATTGTTTTAGATCAAGTTCACTTGAACGGGATTTCAGTTTTTTTTCTAACTTTGGGGAAATTTAACGCAAATTTTTTCCGTACAATTTACTTCAAAAGAATTTGAAAGAAAATTCGTTTGAGGTTATCGTGTGCATTCGAGACGCGGTAGTTGAGGCGAGGTCGAGGTAGGATTGATAAAATTAATTTTCTTCAATCACGAGCCAACGTCGGTAACGAAACGCAACAGAAAAGACGACAAATTCGACAGCTAATTGTCCACGTCCCACGGAATATGCCAGCGACACGTTTCTACAAATGTCTTATGATTTGACACCAGTGCACAGGAAGGGCAAAAGTGTTTCGAGTTTTTGAAATTGTTTTATATTTCGACACGCACCTCAAACACGATCCAGCAAAACTCGACGTGTTTAAGGGCAGATATACTTTTTGGTTCGGTTATTCTATACACCATTATCTAGTACTTGTCATAGGATTTTTTTTTCCGTTACTTAGTTTTTGTTTTATTGGCAAAATAATAAGTAATTTTTGGCCCAGAAATCACAATTTATGTTCAAACTGTATAACGTGTATGGAATAACCACAAAAAACGTCAAGGCAATCCGGTTCATTGGTTTTCGAGAAATTTCGGGTACCGATTTTTTACGACGCTCCAAGGATCTTACAATATCCTTGTATATTTTTGATATTTTCAAATAAAGAAAATTAAACATATTTTTGAATGTATATATTTTTGGATAATTAAAACCCCAATCCGAAATTTCGAATAGTTTTACTTAAAAAAAATCACAAAAATGACCTTTTTTGATGCTCCTAGGTGTATATCTGCCCTTAAGGGTGACTTCGTTGTTTTGTTTTCTTTTTCACTAATTACACATCGATCACACACAAGCACGCTTCGTGACAATATTTAGAATCTTCTTCACACTCGTTCTTTTCGATACTAATGATTATCGTAATTGCCAATTTTGCGCAATCGAAGTAAAGCAAACGAAAAGCCCTTTAACGCGTTACCCCCACTTGTAGCGCAAAGAAAGGCCTTTTTCATGATTTTTTTTAAAGAAAACTACAAAACTTTTTTAATCGATCAATATACCATCTTAAAGAACACATCTTGAAGAACTTTCAGTAATTTTTTTATTGAAAAATATTACATTGTTTAGTGGCAAATGGCCGTCAATGAAATAATGTTTTTATATACACGGTTTGCGGTGACCAACATTGCGGCGAAGTGGATCATCTGAAAAAAAAATGCGGATGGATTTAGTCAAATATAAGTATAAACTAGTCTTTAATCGAAGGATTTTAAGAAATATTCATTTTTCACAAAATGGCGGACAGTCAAAGTTAATGGTTCGATTTTAACGAAAAAAACGGCCGTTTTTTGGCTATAAAACGGCCATTTTTTTTTCGAAAAAAAAAATCCAACGATTAAAGACTACATTTTTATGTATTAAATAAGCCTGCAAAATTTCAAGAAGATCGGTTCATTAGTGTTCGAGTAATCTTGGTCACCGACTTCAGAAATGCCATTTTGAGAAAAACGCGTTTAAAGTTTCAATTTCAGTTCTTCAATTCACGGATTCTTCTCTTTCAACGCTCATATCTCAGTCAATTTTGTTCGGATCGACTTGAAATTTTCAGGACATATTCTCTCTCAGATACTTATACTTAAAAAAAATGCAATAAAAAAAATCGATTTTTTCAAAATCGCAAGTGGGGGTAACCCCTTAACGTGAAGAATACAACAGCCATAACCTAGTAATTATTCTTAATATTATTGTTATTATACATACACATTATTACGCTTTCAACAGCCATAGAAAAGTTCGCGAGCTTGATAATCCACGTAGTGACCTCGACTTAGCGAGAAACAAAAAAGCCCACACACACGTTAAGGGGTCAGGCTACGGTGAAGTTTCGAAAATCGGTGTTAATTAAAAAATGTCGTTTCGAATGATTAAGTAAGATGATTGAAAAATCGTCTGTACATTTATTTGTATGTACATACATTAACAAAGCTGTGTATCCAATCTCATGAAAAATATTAATAAGCAATATTGTTTATATCAATTTTTAATTCATTAATTATTTATTAATTATGAATATTATCAACTTTGAATATATTATATTATATATATTCAATATTACATATTATCAACTTTGATTAAATATTAATTAATTATTCGTATGAATAATTTCTATATTTTTAATAAGGTAATAAAGAAATTGAAAGAAAGTGAAAAAGGCCTTTAAACTTTAACTAGCAGTTCTATCGTAGTGATAATAAGTTAACCTTCAATATGTTACAATAAATAGAAGTTACCTCGTAACTCCTGCACCATACGTTGGAACTTTCTCTCGAATTTGAATCGCCTCAAGCGACGAACGACCCTTCGTCATTTTCACAGTAGCCTGACCCCTTAAAACGCTTCCTTCCAGATATTGTCACAACACCAGACTCTCGTATTTTCACACGAGCGTGACGAACTGCAAAATTGCTCTCTTTCTCCCTCCTCTCTCTACAATCCTCAACTGTCAAAATTCAACCTCGAAAGACAAAAATTACCCACTTTCTTCGTATCGCTCGCTCCTCTTTATAATTTATCGCAAAACGCACAAACGAAATTCCACAAAGGGAACCGTTGCCGCATACGATCTCGCACACTGTGAACCCACACACGGACACGGACGCACAATCCATGCGGCACGTCATCCGAGCACGAACACTACGAATATTCACTTTAAGGGGTCTTCTCACTTTAGACACTAAAAAAAGAGTATTTTCGTGAATTTTTTTGATAGGTTTATATTATGGATATTGATATAAAAATTGTTACACTTAATAAATACATTTTCGAAATACATAAAAATGATTTTTTTTATGACTTTAGGTAACCCAAACAAACTTTAAACGCGTTTTTCTCGAACCAACGTGCTTCGACGGCTTGTTGATAAAATCTTCGAAACTACTGCACCCAACATTATGAAATTTTAACCACGTATTATTTACAACTATGGCTATAGCGCATATCAAGGATTTTTTCAATTTTAATATTTAATAATTTTTTTGCCAAAAATGGTGAAAAAACACGTTTTTTTTTTTCGAAAAATGTCTGCCATTTTTTTTTATTTCATATATCAAAAATCGCATGATATGCGCTGTAGCCATTAACACACCGAGTCTAAAACTTTTTGATTTTTTTGTTTCGATATTTCGTCGACAGCGCAGACCTACAATTTTTTTGGACATTTTTTAACTACCATTTTCGTCTATAAATAATGATTCAAATTTTTTTTAAATGTATGCATTTCGAAAGTGCATTTATTAAGTGTAACAACTTTTGTATCAATATCTATAATATGAATATATATAAAAATGTCATGAAAGTAGCCTGTTTAGCGTCTACAGTGAGAAGACCCCTTAAGACACAGTTGCGACACACCTATATATATATATATAATTTTATACGCTAGAATTTTACTCCAAAAAACTACATTTTATATGTATATATAAAAATATATATGTATGCATATAGATATAATTTTATACGCTAGAATTTTACTCCAAAAAACTACATTTTATATGTATATATAAAAATATATATGTATACATATAGATATAAGTGCACATCTTAGCATAAAGTATGAACGCTGAAGCAATAAACGATGTAAGATGCGTTTAGGCCATCTCCAGAGTTGCCTGCAGCTGCTTAAAAGAAATTAACGCTTGCACGGCTTTCATGTATACCAACGAATGCGCTTGCCTCATTTTGCTGCTACTACATGCACATAGGACACATGTGTGAGTGGCGTCAATTTTTCGCAGACCTCGTTGTTCCCTGAAACTCCCATGGCATGTGCAAATATCTAGTTCAATGTGATTGAAGAAAAAATAAGCTGCGAAAAATGGCATGCGATTGTTTTCTCTCACCGGTGCTCCGAGATTTCGGGAAACATGTATGAAGTTTGGTCAACTTGTGTGTTGAGGCGGGATATACATTTACTTTTTTTTTTCTTTAACGATCTATATATGAGGCGATTCATGTCACTTCAGCCAGTAAAAAAAAAACTTTCCACAAATAATTTCGAAAAATCGAGTTACTTTATTGAAAAATATTCACCGGGTGTCGATATCTTTTTAAAAAATTCTGACGTTTTTTCTCGTTTATTACCATTTTTTAACATTTTTCCATTCAAATGGCTGTATCTTTGGCAGGATTTGACGTATTTACATTCGTAAAAAAACGAAAATGTGCCTCTTTTTATGGCCTTCCAGAAAAAAATTAATTCAGATTTTATTGAGCAAGTCGAACGTCCGTTTCAGGGCAAAATATGCAAAAATATTTTTTTTCTCAAGGAAAGACACTCGTTATTTCATTTTTTTTTATTTCCCTGAATGGTGAATACGAAAAACGGATTTTTGGTATTTTTTATATTATGGGATTCCTAAACACCGTGAAGTAACAGCTATTTTTTATTTTTTTATTTTTATTAATATTCGAGTGAAGAGTGTGGAGCACTCGCTGTATGTTTACCAGATTTTTGCAGTACATATATGTATTTCAAAAACCTGGTAAACATACAGCGAGTGCTTAATAAAAAAGTAATTAATAAAATTTGAAAAAAATTGCTGTTACTTCACGGTGTTTAGGAATCCCATAATATAAAAAATACCAAAAAAACGTTTTTCGTATTGACAATTCGGGGAAATTTAAAAAAATAAAATAACGAGTGTCTTTCCTTGAGAAAAAAAATATTTTTACATATTTTGCCCTGAAACGGACGTTTGACTTGCTCAATCAAATCTAAATTAATTTTTTTCTGGAAGGCCATAAAAAGACGGACATTTTCGTTTTTTACGAATGTAAATACGTCAAATCCTGCCAAAGATACAGCCATTTGAATGGAAAAATGTTAAAAAATGGTAATCAACGAGAAAAAACGTCAGAATTTTTTTTTTTTTATTTCGACACTCGGTGAATATTTTCCAATAAAGTAACTCGATTTTTCAAAATTATTTGTAGAATGTTTTTTTTTACTGACTGAAGTGACATGGATCGCCTCATATGTAAATTGTTTTCGTAAAGTGTCAAAGCTAAATTCGAAAAACTTCAAACGTTACTCTAACGCTGTGCCTCTACCTATCAGAAACTATTCTCAAAAACCGAAATATTGATAATATTGCTATCTTCTACTTGACGAGAATAGTTTTTGCAAAATTTAAAAAGAAAGTACTTTTTTAATCTAAATCTTACAGAAATTTTGCGTGAAATGTTGATTTTTGCGTTTTCCTTTCTATTCAAATTTAGTTTGAATTAAAAGAAATTGTTTTGTATACTTAAATATGCGGACAAAGTGTACGAACAGTTTGATAAATGTAGAATAATTATTTCTTAGCTTAAACGATATCTCAAAATAGCTTAATTTTTTCCCGTCCAAATAAATAAAAAGTCCGCCTTAATGGACTCACGAATATTGGACTTTGATCCCGATGTCTCGAGCTCCACATATTTCCCGAGCCCTGCTCTTCGCTGAGCATTCCGATTGAATTTTTATCGATTTTTTGTTGAATTTTTTATACGGTTGCACCCCGTTGCACGTTTCGTTAGCTCGACAATCTATAGTTGTAGCTAATAACTTCAGTGGTACGTTGTTCAAAAGTATATGCTCGTCGAATCGACGTGTATGCGATTCAATACGACCGGATGAAAAATGAATGCGAAAGTGAATGATAATTATCGAAGGTGACGAAGTTTTTTCGCAAGTCACTTTGAGATTTGGCATTGCTTCGCAAAATTCTTCGCACGGACGAGATTCGCTCGTAGCCTCGTAACGACGAATGGATAGAGCATGATACACAAGACACAAAGACATACACCTGTATTGAAAGCACCTCAAACACATAACTCGTATTTTTTTTTAACCTCTTTCTCTCGTGTTACTAATGAGACGCCATTGGGTTCTTTGCAGTTCTTTGTAAGACTAGATCATATCAGCAAGTGCTTTACTCAGAATGGTGGGATCTTCGTTTTGGAAGAATTCAGTGAGTATATCCGAGTGACTAGATCTTCGCTTCCAGCTTTTTTCCCATCTCTCGCTTTTCTTTTGTTCGCAATATTTTACATAAAAATAACGCGTTTATTTTTTTTGGTTTTTTACACGAGTGGGTTTGTTTCGAAATTTTCTTGCCTTACGTTTTTCTTCACTTTTCCCTCAACTTCCCGCTTCTGCCCCAATTTCCTTGCAACGCCTCCACGTCCACCTTTACGCATAATTTTTTTTACCCTTTTACCCGCAATCGTACAAAATAGTAGATAAATAAATGAAGGCAGTATTCTAGTCGAGCGGTCAAATTTAGTGTTTTTTTTTTAATATGATAAAATGATCGTTCTTTTTACTATCCATTTTATCAACAGCCTGTTTATTTGGGTTTGGCGACGAAAAAAAACTTTTGTGTTTTTATTTGCGACAAAAAACTTTTGGGCAAAAATAAAATAAAAGTTGAAAACGTTACGGGCCTCTGGATATGGCTGTAAAAAAACGGTTGAGGCGGTTGAAATTATTTCAAAGCTCCCGTTCGTCTGAACGAGAAATGAAACCAATTTTTTTCATCAATAAGAATGTCATCGCGGCAGGTTCGAAAGAGAAAAGCAAATTTTAATGGCGAGTATCTGAAAAAAACGTTATCTTTTCGCCATATTTTTTCAAAGTTAAATAAAAAAAATAGTTATAATAATAATTTTGCAATGGTCGAGATAGGGACGATAGAGGAACATATACTGAGGGCCCATACCAAATTTGAAGTCAATCGGTTGAATAGACTCGACCGCTTCGACCGGTCGGTTCTATTCTGCTCTCGTTGCTAAGCGTAAATACTGGAAATTGCGAAATTTATTTTTCAGCATATAAAAGTCCATACTTTACGAAAACGCCAAAAAGAAATTGATTTTTTCAAATTTCTAGACTAGAATACTGCCTTAAACTCCAAAAATTACGAGAATTCTCGCAGCAAATAATTCCCTTATTTCTTTTCTTTCCAGATCCAAAAACTAGACAAGTAATTCAACGTAAATATAAGTCCCCTATGGTAAGTACCTGAGTAGATTCGATTAATTCAATAGCTTAGATATACAATCTTAAAAAATATGCCCCGCCGGAATATTAAGTGAATTGACCAAAAAGATTTTGTTACACGAGATACACTGTTTTAAAAAAACACGAAAGAAAAAAGTGCATCGCAGGGGTGGTTTCGTGTCAATTAATCCTTCCTTGACACATTTATATATGGCCGAGTGTTTGCACACTGGATCAACGTGACCCGGATAATATTTGATCCACTTACCTTACACTTTTAACATTTCTCAATACCTCTGCATGCTAGAAATTCGGCAAGTATAACATTGAATTGTAAAAAATGATGGAAAATGTTTAATTTTGAGTAAATGAGCATTTTATTTCGAATTTCAAAGTCCGGGTCAAAACGACCCAGTGGAGTCAAATGACGGTTTACAATTTTTTTTTTCAATAAGCCTTAAAAATGCATACGAGTCATAGATTTAGTCTTTAGATGCTAATTTTTCACAAAATACATTATTAAAGGTCAAAATGATGCATTTTAATATTTTTATTACGTAAATAACAAAAAAATTGTGTCACTGCCGAGTTGAAAAAGAATAACACAATCGATGATGCGTACATTAAACAATTTTTTATCTCTATTGTTTCGTGGTTACAAAAATTCCAAAAAATTCGCAACAGCTCAATATAGTCTAGACAATGACATATATATTATAAAATTCAATCTCGGATTGTGTCCAACGCTCCAGCCTCCGTAGATGAACGAAGCAAAAAAGAATGTAAAATTTCACTCTTACCGACCGACGGTAACTGTAGAACGGCTGCTCATTTCTGTACCGATATTCGTCCTCTTTCAGGCACGCGAGATCTGGTACGCGGTGACCTGCGTCTTCTCGTACTTGTCGACGGGTATGAAGCAGCGAAAAATGTCGCATCACAACAAAGCACTGCAGCAGCATCCGAGCCCGAGCAGCGGGACCCCCGAGCAGCAGACGCATCAGCAGCAGCAACATCCGGTCGGCCAAGGTCACAGAACGATGCCCTTGGACCCTTTCCAGAGCCATCAGCACTGACGAAGAGGCAGACACTCGCTGCCGTTCGTCTACGACTCCAATAGCTGTGTCCCATACGCTTGTTTACCCTGGGTGTGAAGAAAAAAAACAAAACGAAGGAGATGAAGCGCAAAGGAAAAGGCGAGAATGGCAGCGCGGGACAGAAGGCATCGAACGTCTCGCTCTGAACATAAACACACACACACAAGACCATACGCAGACCCGAACACACATCCAAGTTTCATCGTCGAAACGTCAAGAATCGACCCGCATTCAGAACCATCACCGATTCTCACAAGCCTAAAATATCACACGTTTCTCACGCAGCAACGTTCGCGAGAACCACAGCGAGCTTTTCCATCGACTCCAGGAGTAACGATTCATTTTTGCGCGACCGAATCGCGACAGGAAAAAAAATGAAAGGAAGCGACGTGTCCTAAAATCGTATAACGGTGCGCTTAATTTTTGCGAGCTAAGGAGGGAGAGTGCATCGTTATTGGTCCCGATAATTCCGTCGTTTCCGACGAGAGTTCCTACTTGACGAAAATCCGTTGTTTGGCTTTGCTGCAGGAAGTAAATCGGCGCACGTGCCGCGCCAAATTTGTCCGAAGCACCTGCCCATGCATTTTCCCTGATTGAAACCGAGCAACCTTTTTGTGCGACGGAGGAGCGCGAAAGGAACGACGGAACTCCTACTCACCTTGTAACTAAAGACTGTACAGCCGTAGATTTATTTAGCTGGACGCGAGCGACGACCGCCGAGCGGAAAGAACCGCGGGGAAAAAAGAACAGAGCCGAACGAACTTATTGTACATTGCAAACTTCATGCTCCATATACATACATACACATATATATGCATATATATATCCACATATTTTTTAATATGTAGAAGCAAGTCTTGAGTAGAGCGACGGATACAGCGGTCACTCCGGGTACGTTTCCGGTCGTCCGATTATCAATCGCTCGGGCAACATCTTTCCCGTGATACACGGAACGAGCGACGCGAACGTGATTCGGACACGAGTATCGAGCAATTCACGTGACCATTGCACCTCGAGCGGAGTTCGAACGCGGGTCGTCCTTTCTCAAGACTATATACCCAAAGGAAATAATTCAACTATAAGTTCAAGGGAGGACACCACTGTGACGGGACGAGAACAGTCGTTTTTTTCGTATTATTTTTTTCTACTAGATTCTTTATTCGGGATTTGGAAAAAAACGGTACGTTGTCGAGCAAACGTTGAACTTATTTGGTGTAAATTTTTATTTTTTACAATTATAAATTAACGTTATTGGGGTATAATAAAGCCTCGGATAACTTGACAATGCTTGGTTCGAAAAATGAATGAAAAAAAAACCTTTATAATCTATATAAATGTATTTCTCATTGTACGTAGCCGTTTATCGGAAAAAGATTTCACGAATTGGCGGGTGTTAAGAGAAAGCTTACTTTTTGGCGAAATTTTTACTTATGGTTCGGGGGATTAAAAATAGTAAATTAAAAAAACGGCTGTGTAGAAAGATAGCTAGTCCTATTACGAACATTTGATGTTTTTTTTAAATTGAAAATCGGAGAATGATAGTTAGAGTTATGATTCCGGTGAGGTCGAAAAAGCGTGTCGAGAAAGATGCGATTGAAAGTTTGAAAAATACGTAAAGATCGATTTTGTTTACCCCCCACGGTGGTGTCCCGCCTTAGCGCGTCGGAGGGTGCGGGCGCAAATCTATCGAGCCATCAAACAAACATATAGTCCGGCTGATGACATTGAGGGGGGTAATACCTTTAGGCAGCTGATACTAATTCAGCTTTTATGATAAAAACAAGAACGCTTTGTTTCACAGTTTCAAACTTTGCGTGTTATTTATTATTATTTTCAACTAATACAAGGTATTTAAGTTTTTACAAAATGATGGAAACGGCGTAGTTAGGGCATTATCTTCCGGCAAGGTTGTGACGTGGAGTTGTAAAACGGCGTGAGGTCTAGCTTCCTTTGTATCGATCGGAAACGAAATGGTGACATTTTTCGTTATGAACACACGATGTGCGCGAATCCAAAAGAAACCTAGAGAAATTGGATGTTTTTGGAAAAAAAGTTTGAATTTTACATAACATTTTGGACTTACCCGACAATAAAAAGTAAACCTTTTTTCAAACAATTTTTCAAAACTCCTAGGTTCCAAGTACAACGTAATATTGTTATTGAAATGTGAACGAATCGATCGGTTGATCAATTATTACCTACTCGCGCCAATCTCATACAATTTTCAAAATAAATTTTTCATATTTTTTATTAATAATTTCGATATGTCGGTAACTTACCGACTAGTCGCGATTTACTTCAGTATTCCGTTTATCTTGTCGAGACCTCCATCATTGCCACCGCATACTTTTCATTATTAACAAGAAACATCACTTAAGTTTTCACCTTTGGTTTTGTTGAAACTCATGTATGTGATAAAACATTGGAAAATATTAGACTCGCATTTTTTCTATCAGCGAGCAACGGTTTTACGGGAGGAAACGACCCCTCGGATGGGGTGGCCACATGTTTGGGGGTGAAACTGCAGAACCACCCCTCGACACGCCTTTCTTTGAGGGGTGGTTTCCACCCTTGAAACCAATTTTTTCACGAATAAAAAAAATACGTTTTCAATGCTTCATCAATGAGTTTCAACAAAATCGAAGGCGGACACTTAAGGCGGGATATACATTTACAACGATCAAAAAATCGATTTCTTTTTTTTTCTTTAAACAATAGAACTATACATGCCGAATATTTTCGCAAATCTTCGAAACGAAATTCAAAAAACTTCAAACGGCTTCGGAGCGGGCATAACCTTCAAACGCGTTTTTCTCGAAACTGCACTTTCGAAATTGGCGTACAGGATTACTCAAAAACTATTAACCCGATTGAGTAGAAACTTGGTAGAAATATTGATAATATCGCTACCTTCTACTTGACGAGAAGAGTTTCTGAAAAAATTATAAAAAAAACTACACTTTTATTCGAATTTTACAAAAATTTTACGTGAAATTTTGATTTTTTTTGTAAATACGTGTCACTCTCTTGAGTTTGCATTTTTTAATTTTAATTCCTGTCAAATGGAAATTATGTATGTTGCAAAGGAACATTTTTAAAAATGTTCTGCAAATCAACGTCTACGGGGAGCTAGACTGCACGCCGATTCGCAGCTCCCGCGGCAGCCTTGCTGTAACACTGCCACAGCTGCGCCATTTTGACGATAAATGAATTTAAAAAAAAAATCCGTTTTGTATACTTCAATATACTGTTAAAGTATATCTACAGTTTGATAAATGTAAAATTATTATTTCTCAGTTAAAAAAGACCCTCAAATATGCTTAATTTTTCCCCGTCTAAAGGTCTATCCGGCCTTAAGTGATGTTCCTTATAAATCAATAACTTTACCGGATGTGGCCTATGAGCGTCGTTGCGTCATACTGCACCTACAGTAGGTTTGTTCGCGCTAGCTACACTTTCTACACTTTGACCAGATACAGTAATAGAAGGTCCACTGGAGGTGTAAGAAGTGTAGAAAAGTGTAGCTAAAACGACAGACCCAGTGCATGCTATCGGTGTAGACCGCGTTCACAGATTGTAACATCGGAAATACTTCGAATTCCGTTTTAAATCTATTATATTCTCAACACGCAACACTAAGGTTTAACGGGAAAAAAATGTTACATTTTCGAGGCTTTCAATGGTATCCCCCCCCCCCTCAAAATGCGCGGAGTATCGGAGCGATAAAGAGAATTCATCGAAAAAAGGAGAACAAAAATATTCCGTATCGTGTAAACTCTGTAAACACACATCTCATCAGAGCGGTCGAGACGTTCCGATTAAATTGAGTGCCCTTGCGATCATGACGCCCTAGCGTAAATATCCACGTGTGGTCGTTGTTGCGTAAAACGCAATAACGCTATATATCCATATATGTTGGGTGTTCGAAAAGTCGACCGGCGAATCGGATCGTTGCACTACCGAACAACGGAAAGAACGCGGGCGGATTGGTGACGCCTAGGGACATTTTGATCGCGAGGAAAGAACGAGAGAACAAAATTGTCGAATATATGGATTAGCGAGTAGCGAGCGCGCGTAACTGTGCGAGAAAAAACAAACCGATCGGTAAGTTCACGACGAGGTGCTATCGATCGCGTGTTTGCCTAGTGCCGCGCGTTTAGACAATATTTAACGATCGTTATTAATTCGTGTGAAGCAAGAGCAATATGCGATGAGCGCAGCAGGATATGGATTTAAAACAATTTAGGACCCCCTTACTTTTATAGAAGTCTAAAGCGCGAGCGGAAAATATATTTAGATTTCTGCCGTACGGAGATCGTTGTGTTCATTCTTATACTTGTATTTCCTTAATTCCTTTTTTTCCCCACTCATCATCGGGGACTGAACGAGATACCGGAAGTTCCTCGTTAACAGACGACTCGACCGATCGGCGGCACTGTATCGTCAGTCGGGCGGATAGTTGATATAGTCGCTAGTGCCACCGGTGCGTTCGTTCCCCTTCCGCCCGTCAGAGCGTCCCCGTGGCGCCACTCGTCGCCTTCCTTCGCCCTGCGTTCTTCGACCCACAGCTGTTTTTTGTTTTCTCTCTTGCTGTTCGATTCACGAGAGATTCCTTTGGAGTTTTTTCCTCGTGCGTGTAATTCGAATAATCGACGATGTCGCTTCAACGGGACCCGAAAACTCAGGACCATTGATCGTGCACGGATAGATCTTCACGTTCGTTTGTCGCACGCGACAACAGCGCGGACACTTCGTAGTATGAGTAACTTGGAAACTTATCGAAAATACGTGCTCGAGATGAAGAAATACGCCGCGGAAAATGGTATATCCGCTTCGGAAACTAATAAAATTTTCGAGCAATGCTTTCGGACGCTCGATCTGAAATTGCCGAAAAAGGTGCGCGTGATTAGAACGACCTTTCGTCTATTGAGACGTTTGGCGTGCATCTTGTGCGGCCTCGTGCTATGCGCTCTTCTACTTTACAATCATCAAACGACGCACAAACTCGTGCTGAGGAATCTTCAAGACTTCATTTATCCGGGATTGAAAAACTTGAGAAAGATTGCTGTTCCGATAATTAAGCGATATCCTTCGCTAACCGGTAATTATTTGTACTTTTCCAATGCTGTTGAAGTTTGCATCTTTGGAATGAGACAAAAGTTTTTCTTTTTTTTAAATTGTGATCTGAAAAATTTATCGTCTCCGTACTGTATTGTTGCAAAAAGAAGCTGACGTTCGAAATTTTTCCAAATTTTGAAGAAAAAACGACAGATTGTAGTTAGCATAGGAGGAATTGTGAATTACCCACTGATGCACCGAACTCGTACACACTTCAAGACCGTTAGGCCCTCGGCGGTGAGAAAACACATTTCGAGCGTTGTTTCACCTGATTTTATGAAAAAGTGACGGAGAGGGGTTTAGCAGGGTTTTTAACATGAAACTAGCAAAATTGTACCAACCAAGCTCAAAGTATTATTGACAATCGTGAAAATCTGGTGTATCAGTTTTCCGACAGCGGCGATCCCGCATAGTGACGTGCACACATGACACGCATCACGCACGGCCTAGCAGCAACCGTCGCCTATTGGGCTCTTTGCTGTAGTTGAGTAGCAGACGATTGCTGCGACATCTGGCGGTGGTTTGCGGCGGCTCGTAGCTAAACACCACGAATTCTGCAATACCACAATTATATTTCGATTTTTGGCAGAATTTCAAATTCGGACCATGGATTTTCGCGAATTTTCGACATAAAGTACTGAAATCGATTTAGTAGTTCTCTGGTTATAAACGAACAAACGTACGAACGTTGCCGCTTCATTACTCGTAGACAAAATATCATTAATACATATCCTCGGTATAGCTTCAATTTTAATTTGCATTTACTCAAATTACTTTTGCAAACCAAAGTAACTCCCAAAAAGATAAAAAAGTTAGGACACTTATTCCATTTTGTCGCGCAATTTATTCAAACGTACTGCACAAATTTCACCTCTCGGTACTGCGATCTCGACGTTTTCACGCCTGAGTTTTTGCCTTGGTTCGTTCATTTTTTGCAGAATGGTACGACGAATGGTGCCTCGTGGAGAATCCGTACTTTCGCGTATCAGAGATGGAGTGCTGGCCGTGCAGTACCGTCCGTTCGATTCCCAATCTCACTACCGGCGGCGGCGACGGCGGCAACGCGACTGGCGCGCTCCACGTGGGAATCCCGTACACGAGAGTGGAGGCTGACGGTGCGGTGGGGTTGAACGATTTGCTGGAAATGTACGCGAGAGACGCGAAGATTTTCGACGAAGATGCTACCCGGGTCTCGTCCAATAACGCCTCGTACAGGTAAACGTCACATTAAGGTGATTTAAAAAAATGGAGCTAGAACTGCACATAAAAAAAACACTGATCCAAAAAAGTTCGCAGATAGAGAAAGACTGAATGCATATTTAGATTCAGGGCTCTGAATATAGCTAAAATCAATTTTAAAATCCTAGGCACAAAAAAAAATGTATTTCTTGTAGGCCTGTGTTGTTAATCAATCTCTCCGTCTCTATTCTCGGTGCAGGACAATCGGTGACGTTTTTCACAAGAGATTCGACGAGCATCCAACTTCGCTGCGCGATACTCACGTAACATGGCGAGTAACGAGAATGAAACCGGGCAGACTGATAAGAAAGTTGTTTCCCCGGCCGGCTGGAGTGCCATCGATCTGGAGCCAGAGTCCGGAGAAATTTGTCTTCGTGGATGAGCCCCGCTCGCCCATTTATTCGCTGGTAAATGAAACGACCTTTCTCTCGGACGCTCGACGTGTTCGCGACGTTGCTTTCAGCCGAACCCCTTAAGGGGCTGTATCTTTACGAGATTGAAATTATGTAAATAAATCTCGTAAAGATATAGAGCCTTAAGTGGAGATTCCCCTTAAACCCCTTAAGGGGCTATATCTACCTCGAGGGCCGAAAAAATGGGCAAATTACAAAATAGTTTTTTGCGAAACGGTTGGTGTAAAAGAAACGCATTTTTGAAACACAAAAGTACGTGTATTAAGGAAGCTTTCCAGTGTGACAGCCCGAAAAATCGCTGTTTTTCGCGATTTTTTTTTTTAAAGAAAAAATAATCTAATCGGTCTGGTTTTTTTTGTATATTAATTGGGTATTGAAGAATACAAAACAATTTTTTAAAGATCGATTTATTTATTAATTAATATCTATAAAAATGATGAAACAATTGTTGCAGAAAATGCACTTGGATGTGGTGTCCACGTTGGGGGTCACAATTTTGATCTGAAACAAAAAACACAAAAAGATTATTGATCGGTATATAATTGGCTTTCGTGCTATGGAGGCTTTTTTTTTTTTTTTTGCAAAAATGGCGCCGGTTTGAACAAAAAGTATCGATTTTAGCATTTTTTTTGGCAGTTTTTTTTACAAAAAAATAGGAAGATGTCAAAAAAAAAAAAGCTTCCATAACACGATAAACAATGACGTTAAGAATATTGTGTAAAAAATTCAACTCGATAGCTTTAAAACTCTGCCCTCCAAGTTGGACACCGTTTTGAAAAATGCTGTTTCGAAAAAAACGCGTTCAAAGTTTCGCTGTAGCTGTAGCGCTCCGTTGCCTTCTTCCAAGAAATGCTGTACAGTAACCGAAATAATCTGAATTTCGGCATGAAAATTTCAGGGAATATTCGGAAGAGTGTATACTATTCGATAAAGCAAAAAAAAAAATCGATTTTTTGAAAATTTCACACTGGAAAGCTCCCTTAAGAGCCGTTGAAAAAAAAACACTGAATAGTACAGAAAAACTACAAAACACGTAATTTTGATGTATTCATTGGTTTTTTAAGGCCCTTCTTGCGTTCCTTTGCGTTTAAAAAATGGGTCTTTTTCACCAACCGTTGAAAGAAGAAAAATGAGAATTTTGCCATTTTTTCAAGCCTCCAGGTAGATGTAACCCCTTAACAAAGCGAAAACTCTTGAACCAGCCGAATCCGGAATGCAGCAACGTCGTGGTGAAATGTTCAAGCGGTGCGAGGCTCGTCAACATGCTCCCGAGTCCCGAGTGCCTGCTGAGCTGCGACTCCTTCACGATCATGTTGTCCGCTGGGCACACGCGTACGTTTATTTCCTTTGCTTTTGAGCCGTTGTTGCTCTATCGCCCAGAATGTCCCCTGCGTATCGTACCCAATAATAACTTTCCAACTCGTCTGTTGCAGTGTGGTATAATTGGTGGTACTGGAGACCGTTGAGCATCCCAGCTGTTAACTCGACTGACATTAGTGTAAACTACCTTGTATCGTTTTGCTAAGTATTTAATACCATTGCTTACACATCCATGTCCCATCCGGATCTAACCACTCGTATTCCTTCGAAACTGTGCTGCGATACGAAAAAAAAACATTGCGAACAGCAATTCAATTGTCTCAGGACTCACGGTAGGTGCTGCGAAGTCTCGAGGACACGCGAACGTCACCTTAGCCTTTCTCTAAATGGAATCTTGTATTTACCAACGTACCGACGGATGCAGCTCGTTTTTTGCGAGAAAAAGTTCTGCACCGATCGGGGCATTGAAAAATATGTGATTTCAATTTTGAAAAGCAAAGTTGACATTCGTAGGTCGGAGCGTTCGTATAAAGAAAAAATTGCTCACACCTGATAATGTGCCTTTGGAAACCATTTAACTCTTGTCTGAAAAATATTTTCGTATCGGTTTCGAAGATATCGAGTTAATCGATGATCCTCCAACTGTCTATAGGTCTGATCATGTCCTATATGCTGACATTTCAGTTTAGTAAAAGTCCCACGTTTTGCCACATTTTGGGCTTCGTCATTAAAAAAAAAAATTATTATCTCTTTTTAATTACTTTTTAATTACTCTAAAGTAATTGGCACGATATGCGTAGTACATTTTTTTTACACCGCAGGCTATCAAAGTCAGATGTTCGAATTGGTTTGTATGAAAATTCCGCATACGATCTTTTTTCATAAAGTTTCCGTAATATCTAAGGTTAAAAAGAATACCTTTCTGGATAAAACAAATAACCAAGAGTATTGTTAGAATAAACCGGGTGAAAAAAAAAGTTGTAGAAATAGCATGCGAAAAACCAAAAGCAGAGGATTTTTATCTTGAAAACCGTAGGAATTTTACGAAACTGTAATTCCAGCACATAGCAGGACATGATCAGACCTATTGACGGTTGCGAGATTATCCATTCATTACAGGACACCCTGTATATATGGGTGTGTACATATTGCATAATTGTGATATATGGTCAACTCAGTCGCCAAATACATTTCATAACTCTTCCATTTTTCAAAATTCCGTATATATTTATCATCGGAATTCGCGTAATTGTGATATATCTATTAACTCCACTGCCATACAAATTTGACAACTTCCATTTTCTTATCAATATGGGTTTTATAAATATATATATATATATATATCTATATTAATATTTCTATAGCAGCATTGTGATACTCTATCAACTCATTCGCCACATAGAATTGAAAGCTCTTCCATTTAGTCTTAAAAATCAATTTTTCGACTATGACGCACGCCTCAGGCCATATATCTTCATTCCGCACGATATCGTTACGAAAAAGACTGTTTTTCGAAAAATATTTGTTTTCTTTCGTTTTTTCATTAATCGCGTTTCGTCGCGCGTGCATCGAGACCTCTGTATAATATAATCTACATATATATATATATATATAGATGTATAATCATTCTATATTTACATATTTTTCTACCGATAAACCTTCACTTGCAATAAAATTTACATGTGGCTGTGCAACTTTGTACGGCGAGCTTTGGTCGATCGACCATTCGAGTGCGCGTTGAATATGAAAAAAAAAACCTAAACTTAGGTATTCGAACAATTTTGATCTATCGTGCGGATGAATAAAAAAAAATCGAATGCAATTGTACCAAAATGAGGTAATTTTTTTCACATCGATTAGATTTGGCTACATTCGATTTAGGTCTACACAACAAAACATTCGTTGACTGAATGCGAAGATCTGAACAACTTGGTTTCAGCCGCAATTACAATTATCCATCCTATGGATTCGTTGGATTACGCAATATTTACAAATGCATATATTTTAACCTATATACACATTATATATATATATATATATTTGTATATTAGGTCGATGCAGAGATTTACATTTTTTGGGAGCTATTTAAAAATGGTTAAAAATAGTAAATGGTGACAAAAAGAATCTATTCTCGCGACTAAAGTGCGACCGCTCGGTCAATACTCAAAGGTGACATGAGATTTTTAGTCTTCAATTAAATTTTTTCTTCTTTTGTAGAATGTGTTTAAAGCTCAATAAATATTATTTTCGTGGGAAAAGACAATTTATTCATTTTTTAGATTGGATCAAATCGCCTTTCCGCCCTATATCAATAAAAATATTGCTTACGGGCTTGCCGACTTTTTCAAGTTGAACTGCATGGTTCGCTTTGCACGCGAATTGATTCTCACCATGCACTAAAATTTTTTTCTACGCCAACGGAGGAAAAAAAATCGACTTTTTTGCACCACCTATATATATGTAGGAAAAAGAAGGAATAAATAGTATGGAGATTTATATATGTATAAGTCGGGCGGCAAATCAACTAGTCAATTGGAATTTTCATATCGGAATTAGGCCATAACCGTGAGCTTCGATTCGAAAATCGAAGCACATTATTCACAGAGCCCCGCAGTCTTCGATGCGCGTCGAGGTGGAAGCTTCGGCTTCTGATCGTTCGGCAGCGCTCGTAAACGTGCCGGCAATTGTCTAACACGAGATACCCTGTGCTCGATAAATAAAGTGCGGCCACGAGGATCGACGATTCGCTCGTTTCGCATGCTACAGAATTCGACAAAAATGGCGTCGCGCCCTCTCAGTCGAACTTTTGCCGGAAGCTTTGCTTGAAGAGCACGGGAACGAGTGAGACGAGAGCGAAGAGGCACAAAATTAAAATACTGTTCCAGGAGAACGCGTCGCTGGACGAGGTTAATTTGTTCAGAGTTTGTCCGGCCTGTATAGCGACGAAGGAGGGCGGCGCGACGCCGAAGAAAGTCCCCACGATGAAAGGTACGAGGGGCACGCCGATCACCGGGCTCGCCAGATTGATGAACCAATTTGGCAACAGCGGCGTCATCCTCAGGAACAACATGTAATTTAACAGGTGATCCTTGTGTTTGGCGACCTTGATCGACCACTCGTTGGCACGCTCGGGAAAATACTTTAGCAACAGCTTCCGCCCGAGCAACGAAGACACCAGGTAGCAAAGACTCGCACCTATCGCGCTGCAACTGCACACGAGGAAAAGAGCCAGCGGAAAGGGAAAAAGAAAGCCGGACAGGATGGACAGGAATATCGAGCCTGGTATGGCAAACGTCTGGAGACTGTATCCATCTCTATGTAAGGAAATTTCTTTCGCTCCAATGACTGAGAATTTATCTCAGCGTGCAAACAAACGAGTTTCATTCTCTAGAGCATTTTTGTGAAAACTCAAACCCCCTTAAAATCTGGACGATCTTATAGATTTTCGCAAAAAATATTCACGTGTCGCAAAAATTGTGAAACTGCGTAAAGAAATAATGCAAAATGACATTTTCCTGAAAAGTAATGCTCCCTCTGTGGAGAAGTGAGACGAAAAAGGATACAATATGTAGGTCAGAAAGAGGCCAGTGAGCACCTCAGTGTAATAGCGCTCCTTGTACCGCTCCAACACCTTGCCAAGATTTTTCGCGTCCTCCATGTGAAATGGTAACTTCATGTATTCCTTCTCGTCCCTGGAATAGTCTCCATTAATAAGGTGCGCTATATGTTTTTTTTTTTGCGAAGGAATTAAGGAATTATAGTTACTCCGCCAACTCTGGAAAATGCGTGTACACCCAGAAGAGCGCAGTCAGCGAACTCAGAAATATTAGGCCCACAAGCAAGAAAGCTCGCCTGGTCGACGTTTCGCCATTCTGTCGGGGTCCGCCTGAAAACGTCGAGCTACTATTTTTCTGTCCCGTTTCGACTTGATGAATTAAATGGAAATAAATTTTTACCCGGAATACAAAGTGTAGAATTATAAGAGAAAAATCAAAGGTGCATTTCCGATTATTTTACTCGATCGATCGACGTACTTTTTTTTCATACGCGATTGTTTGACGGAAAAGAACTCCGCGGAATATCGAGTTGGGAGAAATTTTGACGAAAAATTCAACGCCTACTGCACGAACTGACTACCCGCACGGGAAAAGTGAGGTTAGGTGGCGCGCGATCCACTAGGGCAGAATCGCTTATTATCGGAAATTAATTTTCCATCGTTTTAGTTGAATTTGTCAATTTGAAAGAAGACTTCGTTTGACTATCGAATTACCCGATTGTTTACGTTTTTATAGGTTAGGCATAGAAATAAATGAGGTTATGGCTTCTTGAAAACAGTCCGCAAATATTTATGAGTGACGAATCTCGGACGAATTGCGTTCGTATGATGAAACGTTCGTACCTGAGCTCGTTGTTTTCTTCGTTTTCGCGCTCATCTCACTCGAAGAGTCCCAAACGAGGCTCTCGAAAGGATTTTGCTCGAATTGACAGTCGTCCGCGATGTCGATCTGCAGAAAAGTCGCCCTGTCGAAAGCTCGGACAATGACAAAAGCGCCACCGTCGTTTATCGAGCGCGCCATTATGGATGCCATTTCCTTTTTTTTTTGCTTTTTTTATCAGCGCGCTTAACAATTGAATTTATATCTATAAATTTCGACTAATAAGTCTATTCAGAAGCGACTCGAGCTCGCACAAGTTGAGTATCGTACGTGACGAATTTGCTTATCAGTTTTGCAATTCGAAACTTTTTTTTCATGAGAAACGTCAAGCTGACCTGCGTGACCGAGTCCTTATCTTTTTGTAGACATAAGTGATATGTTCATTACTTATTATTCAATTGACATCGAATATTTATTAACTTTGAGCGTATGCATTGAGTTTAATCAGTCATCGCGATTGTGTACTCTACGCATCGCTATTTCACTACGAGGCAACGCAGATTATTCACGTGTGCAACGTGTTATTTAGTTGGAAAAATACTCAAACTGGAGCTCACGGCACGAAAGTTGAAGTGGGTGGGTCATTAAGAGGGGCGATCCCTCTATAACGTTAAAAAGAGGTTATGGCCGAAAAATAATTTCATGAAAAAGCTGCGGGACTATTTTATCGCCCCGAAATCGCAGATTAATCGGTAGGGCGTTGGGGTCACATTTTTGAGTCTCGAAACTTTGTTACGTTATACTGAAAATCACTCTTTCGTGAACCTCGTACAAGGTAACTCAAAAACTGTCTTAACGATCATTCTGAAATTTTGCACACTTCTAGATAACATAACCACCGGCTATCTAAAACTCAAGTTTCTTGAATGGTATTTTGAAGAATTACTTTTTCATATACATTTACTATAGTAAACATTTCATGAAAAAATAGAACACTTTTTCAAACACATACCACTTTTCGAGTTTTCACTTTTCTTTGGATTTTTTAGGTTCACATAGAGCGTGTGGGCCTTAGAAATCTAAAACTTCTTAGTTCGAATGTTTCGGATCAATGCACCAGGCGCTAGGTTATACGCCGTGGAACAACTCAGGCGGCAATCGCCTCCGAAGCAAGTCATGTACGGCCGCCATTTTTAAATGTAAAAAAACATGAAATCTGCTTCGCTGGATTTTCGAGCAATATTTTGATTGTTATTGAAGAAAAATTGTACATACTTTCGGATTAAGCGAAGCACATTTATTATTATCAAAACAATTGTTTCCAAAATTAACAAGAATCATGGTACAAAACGTTTTTTTTTTAACGTTAAGTTCCGCAGTGTGACGATCACAAGAATTTGACTTTGTGGTTCGAACCGTAAGAACCGATGGGCAGCTACTGCCGAGAAGTATTCGGGCGTTGTAAGCCCATATTACATTTTTTGGTTCTTGTTTGCGTATTTACCAATGGCTCAATGGGTGAAGACTGGGTTCACAGTTGCGAAGTCCCGGGTTCGAATCCCCGGCACGGCATCTGCGTTTTTTTCTGTCTCATTTTTCGATGGAGATGTTATCTTCAACGAAAAAGGAGAATATGATGTTGCATTTGCAAGCTACTACTACACTGCCTTATCCCCCCGAGAGATTGAACAATTTCTCCATAAGAAAACAAAATTGGTTCTTTGGAAATTATGATAGGGGGGAGGCCTCTGGCGGTGAAATTTTAGGATTCTGAGACGCGTTCTCGAGAACGTGTGTGGCAGACAGAATATATCGAAAAAACGAACTTGCGCAATGTTGCGATCGAGTAGTTTTCTTCCTCCTTCGCTGTCTGTACACGACGCGTCGTTTGTAATCCCGTATTCGCGATACATCGACGAGAGCGATACATGGCTCATAACAAATCGCACATCTTAATGTGAATGACCTTCTCGCTGCTTATTTCAGCGATCGCATGAAGGATGCTACGTAACGTCCGCGGGAGAGAGAGAACACACGTGCTAGTCATAAATATCCACTGTCACACATTACATTACGGAACACAAAAGAAAAAAATCCTCCTCCCCAGCATATGGCGAAAAAACCGTCGTTCCTAAATCACCTTTGCATTCTAGACGAAATTTAATGGTGAATTAATTTCTATCGCCAAGTCCACGTGAATTGCATCTACACGCTCTCCTTGACTTAACTCTGAGATGCTATCCCAAAATTGAGGATGTGTTGGGTCGATATTGTGGAAACTTTAGTAGGTGTTCTGACTTTTGTCCGCTTGCGAGAAGATGAGCCTCTTGACGGATCTTTGTGGCACAAATGTTCTTAATGTGCTAAGCTCGTCACGCAATTGTTTAAGGGGCTGCATAGAGGCCCGAAAAAAGCTGAATTTAGATTTTTTGCCTAGGAAACGGTTGATGGAAAAAACGCATTTTTTAAACACAAATGTACATATATTGAGAGGTTTTTAACAAAATCACTAAAAATACAGAAAAATCAGAAAAACATGGTTGCCGGCAAATTTTGTCGCGACGTTTGGCGGTGGACACTCTCCAGATTAAACGGTCCACCTGAAACCTCGAAACCAAACGGGTTGTTAATGTTAACAATAAATACGAGTCGTTGACGATTGTCCATTTTTAACATAATTTTTTTTTACAACATAGCGACTAATTGATCTTCAAGCACACAAAATCAATGAAAAAAGTTGTCATTTTTAAGTAACTAACAAAAAATGAAGATCGATTTAAGAAAAAGTAAGATCGTCAATGACCTTTAAATGTTTTTCATCGTATCTCCTGTAAATTTGGAAACAATCCATCAAGTGGTTCTCGAGATATCATGTCCACCGACTTTGAAAACAGTGTTTCGAGAAAAAAACGCGTTTAAAGTTTGAAGTATGCGGTGCTGCTACCGCTCGCTCGGCCGATTGTTAGAAGCTATATCTGATTCAATTTTAGGAACATGTCAACGAATTGTTCAAGAAATATAGGTAAAAGGTGATATCGAATAAAAATATATTTGGAAAATGCAATTTTTTTACCCCCGTAGGTAGATGTAGCCCGTTAAACCGGAACAATTGCCGTACGTAACGTTCGCAGCTTCGCGATTTCTAGGCTTTCCGCTATGCAATCCCCTCCAATCCTCATTCTCTTATGTTTGCCATCTCTCTCACTCTTTCGTTTTCCCACCACTCACATCCAACCGATTCTAACTCTTGCTTGCGCCCACTGTTCGCATCGAATCTCGAGGGTGCGCGCCACACCCCCCTCTCCATGGGACCATAGCGAGTCGGACTCTCTCGCTCCCTTCTTTTCTCTCTCTCTCTCTCTTGCTTTTGGTTTCTCGGGCGGTTAGATCGTGGGCGGAAATTAGTAGAGAACCCGTCGAACTAGTCGCGGCCACTCGCTCCAGCCGTATAGCGTGCTAAGCCGTCAACGGACTAGCGGTTCGGTTGTTTCTCCTCTATAAGCCGCGCGCGTAGCGTTCGTGTGTTCTCTGCTCGTCGCCCGCACTGCTGGGTGCGCTCTGCGCTCCTATATACGCGAGTTATCCGCACAACTTCTAAACGCGCGGAGAGCTCCGCAGTCGAGAGTCGCCCGACTTACGAGACGCATCTTCTCGTTGCGATCGTATATCTTTTCTTTCGAGGTCGCAAAATTTCTCGTCCAAGAAATTGGACGCATTTGCGATCTTTGAAATCTCGTGATTCGTAGTGGCTGACGCGCGGGAACAAGTCATAATAATGTGTGGAAAATAAATGAAACGCGAAAGAGAAAAGAAATCAAGTTCGGAAACGTGATACACCGCTGCATATACACGTGAATACTGGAATAATGGAATATAAATATAATGGGAGAAGTAGGAATTTTATACTTGATGGAGAAATAAGTCAAATGATAAAATAAGAAACTAACTAAAATAACGCGAATGTTTAACGCGAGTGTGCTCTTCCATGGTGGGTCAACCGAGACACGGAGAATGTTTTTAGATCGATGATAAAATAATCAAAAGTTTACTAACAGTGTGTGTGTGTGCTGGTGTGTGTGTGTGTGTGTGTATGTGTGTGTGGGTGTGCGCGCACGCTGTCGGATATATACGTCAACCCCATCTAGCGTATGTTTGGATTTACGATTACGTCATGGCAGACTCTCTACCACCAAAGGCATTGTGAGTTACCATTCTCAACGTACTCATTTTTGTGTTTTTGAGAAACTCGTGCACCTATATATTCATATATAAATGGGACACCCGGCATATATATAAATATATACATACCGGGTGTCCCACTTTAATCTTACACCTGATTTATACAAAAATCTACTGCTCCGATCAAGCATTGAGTATTGAAAAACGTTTAGGGTTCTAAGGGGAACGGTAAATAAAAATCTTTTTTTATCCAAAATTCGAAATAGCGACATTAAGATGGCCGACATATTTTTTTTCACATGGTACGCATTTTTTTCACCAAAACATTTATCAGGTCAAAACTAACAACTTTTGTAGGAAAAGTTTTTTCTTCAACATACCTACTGTAAGTGTGAGTTTGTTTGCATTTGTTCGACTACCCGAACAAACCCAAACAAGGATTAGTCTCTGCGGCTTGTCACTTCGGCCAACAAATGATATTCGAACCTAAAAATTATAAACGTTATCAAAAAACTTTTCCTACAAAAGTTGTTAGTATTGGTGAAAAAAATTATGAAGCCGAAAAAAAAAAATTCGTCCATTTTGAACTTTGGACCAAAAAATATTCCTTTTTAAACGCCCCCCTTTGAACCTTAAGCGTTTTATTATACCCAATACTTGATCAGATTATCTTTCGAGATAAATCAGGGGTAAAATTAAACGTGACACCCGGTATGTATTTACATATACCTGAATTCAGGATTAGCGGTACTTTTGTAAACCTTTTGTAAACCATGTATATATAAACAATGTGGTTTACAAAAGGACAAATGTACTGCGAATCCTAAATTCAAGTATCCCATTGACCAATTCTCGATATATAGTGAATAGTTGTGTTGCAACAACGCGAGTACTTTTTAACGCACCGATTTTTATTCAGGATACACTCGTGTTTCGAATAAATGAACGTTAATGGCTAATTACGTTTTCACGTTTGTTGGAAAAGAAAGTTAGCACTATGTGTGCGCCCCTTGGCTCACGATTCATCGCGAAAGACAAATTGCGTCGATGCGCGTGGGCGGCACAAGAATCAGCCACACATAACCTCATTTTCGTAGCGTTTGAACCGTAGCATTTTTTCTCCTTCTACGCTGGAGCAGACACAAATTACGGCTTTCATATTGTTAACGTAGAATTGAGAAGAGAACTTCGCCGAAGTCCCCAGATTACCATCAGTTAAGATAGGCTTTTAGGAAATAAGAGTTAAATCAAAGCTTTCTTCCAAACGCGATGATGTACGACGCCACTTGGAAAACACGATCTCGTCTCTCTCGGAGAGGAGGCAAACGATCGAGGTGAAATTCACTTCGGCTGATGCGAAATTTTGATAAAAGTATTTTGAAAAATCACTTTTTTCTGAAAAAAAACCGCGACTTTTATCGGCGAGCGTAAAATTCGCGTTTGCGTTGGCGCGTTATTTGAAAAGTACAGACTTATTTTTGAATACGTTATCCCGAAAACGGCATAAAATCAGTTCGAAGTTACGCCAATGCAATCTAAGAAAGCGGAAAACAATCTTTTTGTTTGCGGTACGAACTGAAATTCGTTATAGTGCCGAGTAATGATGGATAGAAACGTTTCGAGAGAGTCGAGAAACCGTCGAAAATCTTAACTCGATTGGGACTCGAGAGAGGGCGCGCGCGAATCTAGTCACCGAATATCACGGTATCGGTCAAGGTTATCCAATTGTTTTCGTCATAATTATCTCCTAATTGAAGAAGGGAACATACGTTTGGTTAGAGTGTAATCCGAACCCGTGGATACTACCGAAAAAAATAATTGGTACCGATATGGGATTTGAACCAGTGACTGCTATAATAGCAATCCGAGTCCCAAGACCGTAGACTTTTGTAGGCGTTCACGTGTTTCGCTAGAGCTATTAGTTCATCGGTCTACCGTTTAGAGGCGCTCGGAACAAGGCGACACCAGCGGATGTTTGATGGAATTATCTTACCCGTTCGTTCGCGGGAGAAAAAAAATGAAGAGCGCGTTAAAACTGTGTGAACGAGCGTACTTCGTGGTACGGAGATGCTTCGGAAACATTATTTAGTCGTAAACGAGCAGGCAAAATGCACGGTACAAAGGGTCATGGGACAATTTATGTGTATGACACCTAATTGTCGTGCTCACGCGAGACGCGACGAATGGGAGCCGTTTGGTAACTGCTGAGTACAACGTTACGTCTGCATTTAAACGGATAACCGTACACAGTGACTCATTTAATTAAACGACTAAGAGAGGAAACGCGAGAGAGAAAGAGGGGGGGGGGGAAGAGGCTGGAAGAAAGAATTTGTAATTAATATTATTTATGCACAATTTTTCTATTTTTAATATACAACTAATGATTAGCTCAGTTTAAGATCATAACGTTGAAGATTGCATCGTTGGAACGCAACAAATTATTTGTTCATTTGTCATTCCTTAATTTTTATCCTCATCCTTATTTTGCCGATTGAAGTCGTAAATATCTAATAAGAATTCGTAAAAACGTTTCAATGACTTTCACAGTCTGAATGGGCCAAAAAAATGAAAATAACTGTAAAAAATTAATTATCGCTGCACTCCATCGATGCAAACTTGAACATCGTTTAAGGCCTTAGGCCACAATAACGGGTATAAAATCATGTGCGAATTCAACCATTATTTTCCGTATGAAAAAGTGCTTGTCATAGGATTTTTTTTCCGTTACTTAGTTTATGTTTTATAGGCAAGATAATAACTAATATTTGGCCCAAAAATCACTATTTATGTTCAAACGTCCGTCATTTTGTCATAAATCGATATTTTCAAAATCGGCTATGACAAGTACTAAATAACGGTGTATAGAATAACCACAAAAAACCTCAAGGCAATCGGTTCATTGGTTTTCGAGAAATTTTGGGTACCGATTTTTTTATGACGCTCCAAGGATCATACAATATCCTTGTATATTTTTGATATTTTTAAATAAAGAAAATTAAACATATTTTTGAATGTTCATACTTTTAGATAATTAAAACCCCAATCCGAAATTTCAAATAGTTTTCCTTGAAAAAATTCACAAAAATGACCTTTTTTCCGGCTCCTAGGAGTATATCTGCCCAAGATCAACGGATGAAACTAATATACTAAGATACTTGTGCAGCTGATTTAAGGATGTTGAGTCCCAAATCACAAATGATGATAAAATTTTGAAATTTTGGTATGTTTTTGTATGAAGTATTTCAGAGGTCGTGTAAAAATTTCACGACAATTAGGAAGCTCGTTATTGAACAATTAACATTCACAAATTAAATGCTGTCTTATGGAAACTGATGTAACTTTGCAATAAGTTTTTTTTTTGACCTCTCAATTTTGTGATATCTACAATATACTGAAAGCAGCGGAAACAAAACGAAGTTTATTGATAAATTTTTTTTATTTCTTTTAAAAATTGTTCTTAACGAAATGTTCATTTTTTAATAACGAGCTTCCTAATCGTCGTGAAATTTGAACACGACCTCTTGAATACTTCATACAAAAACATACCAAATTTTCCGAATTTCCTTATCATTTTTTATTTCAACCCTTAAGAAGGTTGAAGTAATGATGATAGAATTCTGAAAATTTGGTATGTTTTTACATGAAGTATTCAGGAGGTCGTGTGAAAATTTCATGACGATTAAGAAGCTATTTATTGAACAATTAACATTAACATGTTTCATAGGGACTCAACATCCTTAAGTTGTCCTAGTCTATTAACAGATTCAAGTCATACATAATATACACATACAATATCCAGATATACAATTATCATTACTATTAAAACATTTAGTATTAAATTAGTATTAATTAGTTTTTAATGAATTAATATTAAATGAATTTTTATTAATTAATATTATTATATATTTTTTTATAATTTAATTTTTATAGTTAAATTATAATTTATAATTTTATTATTTATAATTAAAATTATAATTTCATAATATTATTTTATAAAATTATATTATTATTATTATTATATTAATTAATATTAATGAAATGAAATTAGTATAAGTATCAGTAAAATATTAGTATTAAAAATATAAATAATAAATATACGTACACAAAAAGAGATTTTTTAATAATCATTCGAATATTTTCTAAAAATGACGAAACACCGAAATTCCGTATAAGATTAGCGAGCAAGAGCCAAGCCGGAAGCACTTTAGATAAATACATCGAGTATTTGTTATTTCGTTGATTTATTTTGAGAACTCTGCGCCCCCCTCTTTCTCGCTCTTTCTCTCTCTCTCCGTTGGTGCCCCGGTGAGGCTGCGGGCGTCTGGAAAATTTCGAGCAAAAATTTTGGTCGCGCGCAGCAAAGAAGTTCTGCACTGGTAGAGTTCGGAATGAGATACGTGAAATGCCGCGTTCCGTTTGGAAGCGGAGTAGGCGGAGAGGGAGAAGGAGGGAGAGAGGGAGAGAGAGAGAGAGATGCTGGTATATGTGTTCGTGTACACAGTGCTAGGTGCGAAAGGAAAGTGCTCTCGCGCGGAGGGTTCCGCGAGGAGGACTTCCGGTCCGTGCGCGTTGTATCGTAACATCCGCGCGTTCAAATTGCCTTCCGTCTACGTCATCGCTCTCGTGAAAAACAAAAAAGAAAAAAAAGAAAAAAAAAGCCCCGCAATGTGCCCACCTCGTTCATAAAATACAGCCCTTTCTCGCGTCTTCGCGTAGGTAGCTTCGTTCTTGCGCGGTTTGTTGGGCCGCGTCTAGAAAATTACTGTATTACGCTCGATTATGGTTTCCCCGAGTCGCGGTGGGTGGCCGAGCTTCCGTTCTGCTGCTTGATATTCCCCGTATGGCTCGTGTAACACCATGCGCCCATAAGTCGCACGCGTATAGGACCTAAAAATGCAGGACGCACTCGCTACGATGACCTAGGCAGGGTAGCCAATGAATCCGAACCCGAGCAGACGGTTTTGGATAGCTTGCGGAAGTACGAGAGGATTGGATGGTTTTTAAGGCGTTACCCCCACTTTTCAGCGCAAAAAAAAAGGCCTTTTTCATACATTTTTTTCAAGAAAACTACAAAACTTTTTTAATCGATCAATATACCATCTTAAAGAACACATCTTGATGAACTTTCAGTAATTTTTTTATTGAAAAATATTACATTGTTTAGTGGCAAATGGCCGTCAATGAAATAATGTTTTTATATACACGGTTTGCGGTGACCAACATTGCGGCGAAGTGGATCATCTGAAAAAAAAATGCGGATGGATTTAGTCAAATATAAGTATAAACTAGTCTTTAATCGAAGGATTTTAAAAAATATTCATTTTTCACAAAATGGCGGACAGTCAAAGTTAATGGTTCGATTTTAGGGAAAAAAAAACGGCCGTTTTTTGGCTATAAAACGGCCATTTTTTTTTCGAAAAAAAAATCGAACGATTAAAGACTACATTTTTATGTATTAAATAAGCCTGCAAAATTTCAAGAAGATCGGTTCATTAGTGTTCGAGTAATCTTGGTCACCGACTTCAGAAATGCCATTTTGAGAAAAACGCGTTTAAAGTTTCAATTTCAGTTCTTCAATTCACGGATTCTTCTCTTTCAACGCTCATATCTCAGTCAATTTTGTTCGGATCGACTTGAAATTTCCAGGACATATTCTCAGATACTTATACTTCAAAAAAATGCAATAAAAAAAATCGATTTTTTCAAAATCGCAAGTGGGGGTAACCCCTTAACGGTGTAAGAATATGGAGATTCGAGAATTTTTGATAACCTGGAAGTTGCAATGGATGGAAAGGTATCAGGTAGAGTCAATGATCTTAGAATCAGTGATCAGCTAGACGAGAATTAGTGACCAGCTTGCTTGGTACCGGTGAACAGCCTGGAACTGCTAATGCATTGGACCACAATTATTGATGAGCATTATTGACCAGCTGGCCTAGAATTGCCCATTGGCGACCCCAGAGCGACCGACCAGCTACCCCAGAATTGTTAATTAGCTTTCGTTAAGATGCTTATCAGCTCACCTGAAATGACTAATCAGCTTTTCTTGAGCTGCCAATCAGCTAGCTTAGAATTGCCAACCAGATTCCCGTAAGGTGCTTATCAGCTACCCTAGGGTTGCTAATTAACTTCCCTTAAGGAAGTACGATCAATTCCACGGGGTCAAAAAAGAGTCTAAATTTATTTTGCCCACAGCTGCTCTGATTGATGTTTACTTACGTTGATTATTCGTATTATCGATTATAGTGTGCCAAATGATGAACTTAGTGCACGTGAACAAATAAAAACTGAAAAATTAGATTGGCAACGACTCGGTAGCAGTCTTCGTAATAATAATATTAACATATCCACCTTAAAAACGGACTAAAAAGACAAAAAATCAGGCGGAAACCTATTAAAATAAGCTTGAATTACCTCAGCGGAATTAACACGATGGGCAAAATATAATTATACATATTATTGATACGTGATAAATGATAAAACTCCATAAATTGTTGTTTGCATATTTTGTAGCGGCTTCTATTCATATTATTTTCAAAACAAAGTTGGGTTATGTTCGCCAAACGCATCAGCTGTTACTCGCGACGTTGCTAAGTCTATGGGTGCTATTTCGTCGTTCTGACCGTTTTCAGCCGGAAATTGTAACTTTCTTGTAATGTAGTGCTTTAACTACACGGTGAAGATTGATTTTCGTATTTTTTACAATATCCATTATATCAAATCTATCGAATTTCATATTTCCAAAAGGTTTAGTTGGATACGTGAGCAGGAAAACCACGATCACCGCACTTCCGGTTGACCGTCTCCATAAGACGACGTGCTTCGGTAACTCAAAGTGCTCGACTGCAGTTTTATTGCGAAAAAATGAAACGGTCAAAATAGCTCAAATTTTGGCAATAGGCGGATAAAGTATTTGTCACAATGATATACCATGTGTAGAAGTATGAAACCGGAATTTCCCTATAGATGGTGCTAGCCATCAGTTTAGTAACCGTAAGACCGCTACTGCAGCGCCATCATCTCCCTCTAACAGCTGACGAAGATTTTCAACACACAACAATCCAAGTTCTCTACACCGGTATATTTTTCTATAACCTTAAACATGTCGAGTTTTGTGCCTACGAACTACGATTTGCGGACAGCATTGGTTTTCTGTTATCATTTGAAGAAAACTGCTGCAGAATCGCATCGAATGCTTGTCGAAGCTTACGGTGAACGTGCTCTTGGCAAAACACAGTGTTTCGAGTGGTTCGAAAAATTCAAAAGTCGTGATTTCGACGTGAGAAACGAAGAGCGTGGGAAACCACCGAAAAAGTTCGCAGACAACGAATTGCAAGCCTTATTGGATGAAGATGATACTCAAAGTCAACAAGAACTCGCGGATCAATTGAATGTGACGCAGAAAGCCGTCTCCATTCGTTTTTTTATCATTATCAAACAACAGACGTGTAATTTTTACAAAAAAAATTGCGGTTTCATACTTTTACACCTGGTAAAAATTTCAAATCCGAAAGTTGGATTCGTACCTCCTTGAGTTGCTCATGCGTTAGCCTAGAATTGCCGATGAACTAGCTTGGAATAGTTCATCGGATACCCTCGAATTTGTCATTACCCCACCTAGATTTAAAATAAAATTGCTGATCAGCTGGCCTGGGATTGCTGACCAACGGACGGTGAGTTGCTCAATAGCTATCCCAGAATTGGTGATCAGCTATCTTAGAATTAGCGGTCCGTTAGCCTAGAGTTGATGACGAAGTACCCTAGAATTGCTGATCGGCTACGGTAGTCTTGCTGGGCTTAGGGCTGCTTATCAGGTGATCTCAAACTGCCGATCAGCTATCCTAGGATTAGCGACCCGCAACTGTAACTAGTGATCAGCTGCCCTAGAACTGCTAATCACATCAGACCTTCCGAATCAACTTTGCAGGCGGAGGACAAGCAAGCTCAATCAAACTCGTCCGTCTGCCATTTGGCGTACACAGTCCCAATGAAACTCCTCTCCCACGCGTGTCAATGAGCGAAAGGTATAAAAGATCCGTTGCTTTTCCTGTTGCTCGTTACGAATCAGGTGATGCCGTGTTGTCGGAGTGTTACGGGCCTGTCGTTGTCGGTGTGGCTGGCGTTCCTCGGCGTTCTCGCTACGAGATCGGTATGCTCGAAGGAGATCTCCCCGGTGTGCGAGCCCGGCGAGGAGTTTTGGTCGACGGAGACAGCCTCCTGCAGCCCTTGTACCCAATGTGCGCCGGAGTTCACTCTGAGTCCTTGCGCGATCCACAAGGACGCGATATGCGGGCCACTCTCGGCTCTCGAGCTGGACTGGTCCTTTCTCTCGACCCGGAGGAAAGTCGAGACCGGCCGACGTGACTCTGTCACCCCAAACGTGCTCTGGCGTTTCCCAGAACCGGCGGAGCAACGCAGAAAGTCCTCGATGCCCGTGGATGATCAGGACCTCATCGACCGGGCCCTCGAACTGACTGAGGATCTTGGCGAAGCGGCGGAATTTCCGCTGATCGATGATGTCCAGGTTATTGAATTGAATTACCTCCTCATCCCCGCCGTCGTATCGTCCTGGGCGCCGCAGTCACAAAAACAGCCCATTATCCTCGGTCTTCTCATTCATGTTCCTGCAAAAGAACCTCATTCGATCCCGACCTCAAAGATCACCCGGCGTTCCTTCCAGACCCGTGAGGGTGCTGACGAGCTTTTGTCAACATTTGCTTCGACCTTTCCAGGACCCGTCGAAGGATTCACGAGCGAGGAGAACGAGCGGCGAGGCAGGCATTCCCTGGGATTGGCAGACCGGCGCTTTGGTCCTAGCCGTTTGCGCTTGTATAGTCTTTTTTCTCGTCGCCGGATGCTCTGCCCTAGTCTACGTCAGGCAATGGAGACGGATGAAGAGAAACTTCGAGCCAGGTAATGAACACTAAGACTACTTTGGGTATGCCGCGACAATGGAACATCCTGCGAATATCAGATGTCATCGATACCAACATAAAATTATTACTATTATTATTATTATTATTATTAAATAATAACTCCTTCGAGAAACTCACTATCCGTTACAAAGAGGCCCTGAAGGTGCCTGAAGATGCGACTGCACGTAACCATGTGTACGTACGGCTCTCGGCATTGAAGGTTTCGAGAGAATTATGCTAATGTGCGTTCCGCGGGACGAGAAAGGAGCGAGGTAGAAATTCACAGAAAGCGTGGGACAGCAAGACCGCCGCGGAAGATTCGAGATTAAATCTCGAGCGGCGTTGACAACGACGCCTCCGATATATCTATCCAGGATACCAATGCTACCTACTATGTACATCCAACTTACCAATTCTAGCTACTATATCTACGTAGGCTACTAATAGTAGCTACTATATCTACGTAGACTAACAGTAGTAGCTACTGATATGTACTTAGGCTACTATCAGTAGCTACTATATCTTGCTAGGCTCCCATCAGTAGGTACTATATCTATCCAGACTACCAATGGTAGTAACTATATCCACCTAGCCTACTGATCGTAGCCATTACTCTGCATACTAGTGAATTTGGGACCTACGAAAAACCCATGTACTACCAATGAATCTACAACTCTCCCTTAACTCGGAACTGCCAACGAAATTGCCGATTCCGGAACTATCGGGGCGCAACTACAAGGACCGTAGCTATCAGTAGCTACTATATCTACGCAGGCTACCAATGGTAGCTTCTGAAGGCGACCAATAGAATCTACTATGTCTACCGATGCTACCAATGATAGTAACTACGTCAACCCAGCCTACTGATAGTAGGCATTACGCTCCGTAGGGTCGATCTGGTACTTGAACACAACCTATGAACATGCCACCGAATCTACAAATCTTCGTTAGCTCGGAACCGCCAGCCAATTCGCCAATTCCGGAACTATCGCACTTCAACTGTCATCGGGCAGGTTTTCTTGAAAACTTCGGATCGCCGATTAGGGCATAGTAGCTCCAGCGTTCTCCAGCGTTTCCGAGACCTTCGAAAGCCAGTGGAAGTCAGCAAGAGATTGAGACAGTTGACTAAGAAGGGGCTAGGAAAGAAAAAGAAGAAGCAGAAGATGAAAAAAGCCTGAATAGTGAAGAATCAAGAATGCCGTATAGCCGTCCTGCTCGAAGGGACTCAAGGTCAACGGTCCCCTCCGGCCTTGACGTGACCTCGATCCCTACCGGAAGGGCCCCAGCTGCTGCTCGCGCGGAAGAACCCAAGAAACCTCGCGAGGCCTTACTTGCCTGCGCGAGACGTTGATCATCTTCATTGGAGAACACATCACGGTCTCACCTCATCTCGGCGCGGTATCTACGGAGCCCGGATGTCCCGTCTCACGGCTTGCACCCCCCCCCCCCCTGCCCGTCCTCTCCGCTTCTGCCAGACGCGATGGACGTTGGAGCGACGCCGTGGATCGTGTCCAACACATTGTCCCCGATGCGACCTTGTTCCTCCCAGGCTACCTTGGAGCTCTCGACCAGGGGCTGTTCACTCTGGGCCCCCACCATGCCGAACTTTGTCACAGTCCGGGAACATCCAATTGACAAATTATCGGAATAAAAGTCTCGATAGTCCGATAGCGTAAGCGTGGCTGCACTGAAAATAATAATAACAACCGTTCCTTTACCGGCATAACATATTGCCAATAGTGTTAGCAATTTTACTGCGAACCCATGTCGAAATGTAGGTTACCTCTTCAATTTTTTAATATTTTTCTTTTGCAGTTTATGTCCTTCCTTGTTTTCTTGTGAAATTTTTATTAGAGGCTAATTGTGATCAATCGTTATTGTTTTTTTAGCAATGACAAGTTGCCATATTTGACGTAGTCGACACGGCAAAAGAAAAAGCGCGTATAAATTTCACCCTTTTTCAATAAATGAAGAACTCGAAGTACAGATGCATTAAAATGTAAATATAAAACTTGAAGACTAAGCCTAAATTCGAGCATACTGATTTTTATTTGAAAAAAAAAAAACATTCTGTTATTTTGTATTATATTAAAGTTGTCGAAGTTATTTAAATATAAATATTTATTTTTAGTTGTGAACACTGCGTAATTCTTTACTGCGGTTTAGTTATAGGCTTCCCATATTTGAATATTCGAACACTCCATGATAGTAAACGTGTTTGCGGTTTTCCATTTACGGATGAAGATTATTTGAGTGGCAGAAAATATCTCTTACCTGAAGTTATCCCAATACAATTCAGTACCGGGGCACGTTCTATAAGCGACGAGAAAATGAAGATGATTTTAGCTTCTATAACTATCATTTTACGGTTAAAAACGGAAAGGGTAAGCAGCATAACTTCAACTTGTTTTTAATTATTTCAAAAGTAAATAATATCATTCAGTTAACTACTAATATCGAGGACTGCTGCTCATTTGCACTCTACAAGTGTAACATTTTTTATATTTCGATTATAATTAAAAAATGTTATTGCTCTATTGTACGTTTTCGAATTATGGAATCGTTTTTTAATGAAATTTTTATCAATCAATTTTTGCTTCTTTTTCCTTTCAAAACTTTCGCGCCGTTATTTTTCACGACAGTCAAGAGAGGGCGCCACTAGGATTTCCGGTCATTGCTGACGTGACTGCTAGCGGAAAAAGAAATTACTATAGAAATCAAGGACTATGGGTTTCATGTTATTATGTTGGTATTGATTATGTCGTCGGGGTGACAAAATTCGGCCCTATCCAAAAGCATTGAGTGAACAGCCCCTGGTGTCGACGAGGCTTGCGGAAAATTATATTCGAGACGACGTTTTTAGCGAGCTGAAGTCAGGCCCTATCCTCATCATCCACAACCCGTCTAGTCGTCGAATTATTCCACCAGATCGAGTATCGAGAACACGGTCCCCTACCTAATCCTAATCTACCTTGTCGATCTTATCCCGTTCTCCCCTTTGAGTTCCCCGAATCAAGTGGCATCGAACCCCCCCCCCCCTGCCCTTCAATCTCCGTCGCTTTCGTACCCGTCGGAATTTGTGTCTGTGGCCACAAAGGACCGATACAAAATGCCGCTCGCGCCCGTTCATCCTTCCCAGAAATCCACACGCTTCTTCTACAGTGCCGATCGTTCGCGATGTGAATACATCTCGATGTATACATGCGGTTTTGTCCGCTGCTCCAAGCCCTTGCTGCATCTGTCAAACCACTGCAGAAAAATATTTACCCTAATTTCGACCAAACCATACAATCAATTGAGATGAAAATTATTTTGAACATGCGATATTCTTGCAGAAAGAGCCTGACGGTCAGCATTTTTCCAAATTTCGAAAACAAATTTTATACACTGCAGTTACCAAATAACGAATTGTGAATTACCAACTGATGCACCGAATTCATACGCGTTTTGAGAGCGACGGTGAGAAAACGGGTTTTGAGCGTTATTTCGACTCATTTCATGCAAGAATGACGGAGAAATTAGGGCTTGGAGCTTTTTACATGAAACGAGCAAAATTGTACCAACGGAGGTGAAAATATCGACAATCCTGAAAATCTAGTGCATCATTTTTCCGACTGGCGGGGATCTCGCATGGTGACATGCGCACGTATGCGCGCATACACACGTACTTGCAGCAACCGTCGCCTATTGGGCGCTCTTTGCCGTAGGTGAGTAGCAGAGTGCTGCTGCGACACCTGGCGGGAGTTTGCAGCGGCTCGTAGCAAAAAATTACGGATTCGACAAAAGTTTGAAAAATGCCCTATGCAAACGATACTACTCTTTATGTGGCTTGTAAATGCAACTGCACTGCAGAAAACAGTAACTTGTCAAAAAATTGCAGTTGTATTTGCAAGAAAAATAACTTATAAATTATGCTTCATTTTCTGCTTATTACTCCAGGGAGAATGAAGCGTAAAGGTTATGTTTCTCACGAGCTGAACCACATGCATGAAAAAAGAAACTGAAGGCTAACCCTAATGACGATTGATTGGGAGCAATATTGAAAATAATTCTACCTTGGGCTTTGAAGAAAACAATTTCGTGAAGATTTTCTCAATATTACAAAACACAATAATATTAAAAATGAGCCAAAGGGGAGCACAAAGACACATCGAAATCAAATTCTTTTATTATTTGTGCGCATGCGTTAAGTTTGGACTATTATAATTATTCGAGACGTTATCGTCAGGAGAGCTGCTAGTGGCACGATCTAGAACTATTGCAAGTCGGATTTTTTGAGACGCTAGAACTACGTATTGGCCTATGCTGTGCCCTCTCCTTCTCTCTAGTCTCCCTGGTGGCAACGACGTACTCGGGTGCTTTCGATAAATGTCAAGTGTGTGATTGTTTACCGTATGTGTAAGCGTGTGTTTGTAGTGTGTGTGTGAAATGTGCATATTGTAAAGGGAGAGATGACAGACGCGGCTAGCGGGCGCAAAAATTAGTCGATTCAATCGATAATGTCTGCTCGGAATGTCACATAACCTATATTTTCCATGGAACATACGTGACCGCGACAGTTTTCTTGTTACTTATCGCTTTTCGCATAGCTCCGATCTAATCGCGAACTATTATTATTTCCGTTTCAATGTTTGACCCGCACGGATTCTCTATAAGGTGCGGGTTGAATGCATTTATTTCGTGAATTAATTACTATCGTATTAAGCCGGTAAGGCATGCAGAGTATTCGTGGACGTCATTCTTGTATGTCTATACTACGGCATATAAAAACAATCATTTTTCTTTCTAATGAGGAGGTTCGTGCACATACTACCCCAAGATGAAAATTTTATCGCCTGTAGAGTAACTTATTCTATACTGGGCGACAAAAGAAACTTTTTTGTTCACTGAAAAAAACCAAAGGCAGATGTTTTTTTTTGCAAACAATAATAACATGAGGCCCAAGGTCTCGAAAACGATGGGACTTTCAATAAATTGTACAGTAGGACATGATCTGTCCTATCGCCAGTTGCAGGATTATCCATTCATAACACGACACCCTGTAAACAATCACACACGAACCACAATTTCGGTTCGGTATGCCTCTACGATATTTACTACGAGTCGCGATATTTACATATCGAAATGAGTTACGCGGAACTCCTTCGTACTCCTTCGTACACCGGAACACAAATTCCCTACTGCCCCTCCACCTCCTGTCCTCGTTCAGCTGCCCTCGGCCCTCTCTCGTTCTGCACACCGTCTTGGTCGCACGAACGCGGACATTATCGCGACGCGTACATCTCCATCGCGTACTCGCTTAAGGCCGTGGGAAATCGTTTGTTCGTCACACACGCGCGCGCGCACGTGAATAATCGTGAGCGCATCAATAAACCGATGATGAAGAGGACCGACGCTACGAGTCGAATTGCTGCGCGTACGCGCTGGCGCGTGTCTCGTGAAACCGTTCGCGGCACTTTTCGTGAACATATCAGGCACGATAGAAAAGAGAGAACGACGAGAGAGGGGGCAAACACGGGTGAACATAGCAATAGGAGAAATTGAGAAATGCCGGCGCGGGAGTGCGGACGACAATGACGATAATAACGGTTTTGAAGGAGAGCTCTGCATTGCCGACTTAGCAGGACCAAGCGACGAGGAAGCGCGAAGCTCACTCCCATGAAGAGTAGATACAGATCAAACTCCGATGGGGAGATATAACGGTGAATGAAGTGTACCCGAAAATGCAAATAATAAAGATGGCGCGGCGATCAAACATACCCATATATATATACAGGGTGAGGCACTAACTGTTGCCGTCTTGAATATCTCTGTAATTATCGACGTCACAAAAAAATGTTTGAAACAAAAGTTGTACCCTACGAAAGGGGTCATCAAATGCGACCATTTTTTTTTATCTTAGTGGAGGCGCTGTCGCACAGTCAAGGTCACCTCCACTTTCTTTAATGGGACAGTACATTTTTTTTTCAACCATCTTGTAGAGCATCGAGAACTGCATAAAAACATTTAGGGGTCGAAGTCGTTCAAGGTCATTTAAGATCATTACATTTTTTACATGACAAAATTTAATGTAATGAGCAATGGAATTTTTTACATTACAAAATATAAGGTAGTGAGCAATGGAATTCGTTCACATTACTAATGTAATGTAAAAAATCTCCATTACTCATTACAAGGTGATATGGATTGTTATTCGTTTCCCATCGGGTCAGATCGACCCAGTGCAAAAACCGCTGCCCCTGATAGGAAACGAATAATAATGCTCATTATATTGTAATGAGTAATGGATTTTTTTTACATTGCATTACATTAGTAATGTGAAGAAAATTCCATTACTCATTACCTTAGATTTTGTAATATAAAAAAATTCCATTGCTCATTACATTTTGTAATATAAAGAAAATTCATTACTCGTTACATTACATTTTGTAATGTAAAATATTTCCATTGCTCATTACATTGGACTTTGTAATGTAAAAAAATGTCATTACCCGTTGCAGTGGACTTTGTAATAAAGAAAAAATTCCATTACCCGTTACATTGTAATGGGTAATGAAAATATTTCACATTACAATATGTAATGTAATGAGGAATGGACATTTTTTACATTGCAAATTCCAATCTAATGAGTAATGCATTTTTTTACATTACAAAATCCAATGTAATGAGTAATGGCAATTGTTTGCATTACAAAACGTAATGTAATGAGTAATGGATTTTTTTTTTCATTACAAAATGTAAAGTAATGAGTAATGAAAACGCTAATGCATTGCAAAAAGTAATGCATTATTTGCAACCCTGTATATATATATAGCATATTATTCTTCGAAAGACCGCAGCGCCAGTCTTAATATTCGTCATTTTGGGGACGAGTTGGTATGCCGAGTTTGGCCTCCGGTATCTAGTCTTCATGCTCACTGCGAAGAACGCATCCATTGAGCCATGCAGACTAGATACAGGAGGCCACACTCGGCCTTTTAAGGCGGGATTCTACTTTGAAACTTTGAAAAGGCTAAATTCGATGAAAACACCCACCTGGAACACGTCGAAGGCATATTATATGGCCCAGGCATCGCTGATTGAGGGTAAGATAATTTTTTCTACGATTTATCACTCACCAAAACTTTAAACGCGTTTTTCTCGAAACGACATTTTCAAGTACCGTGGTCGTGATAACTCAAAAAGTACTGAACCGATCCTTATGAAATTTGGAACACATATTCTATATGTGTGTACCAACCGACCTAACTACAATCAACTTAAAATTTTGATTAGAACTATTTTTCTATTGCAAAAAAATACCCCCAAAAAAACGCATTTTTTATTCGTATTTTAGCCGCCATTTTGTTAATTTTGCACGTATATAAAATATTCTAGTTAGGTCGGTTCCTGAAGACATACTGAACATGAAACTATTTGATTTTTTTGTTTCAGACCATCCGTCGGGAAGATTTCACGACCACGGCAACGGTACCTGCTTTTCGAGGCGTTGGCTTTAAACATATTTTACGTGTACAAAAAATGAATAAAATACATTGAAATTTTTTTTTTTATGTACTTAAAGAGTGTATTTATTGAACAGTTTAAACCCCATATCGATATCTTTAATAGTATTCTCAGAAAAAATTCACGAAAATAGCGTTTTTTTTCATGGTTTCAAAGTAGAATCCCGCCTTAACTCGTCCCCAAAACGGTATCACGATAGATGGCGCTGGGGTGCTCCGGACCACGTATATAGATATACGCAAACATGGGTCCAATCAGGGAGGCTAGCCTCCATGACATTACTATACGTAGGGCCAGCGGCATCTATGCTGGAGCCATTGTTGGGGACGCTTTTTTCGGCGGCTTTGCACGGGAGTTTGGTCTTCTGGTATCTAGTCCATACATTGAGCCTACAGAGAGCGAAGAGGAAGCTTTTTTTCGAACGACTCTCATTCGCTCTTCGAACGATCGGGGAGACTCGGATTTCTCCATTGAACAGTTGGAACCTCCCGGGAGGGCAAAGAAATCACACGCCACCAACCGCATTCCGCAGCCCATATAATACGATTGAAACGTTCTCCGTGAAACAACATGTACGTGAGCCGTTGCCACGGCGCGTTGTATGGCACAGCAGGGAATCGGGCCACCGCGATCACCTGTGGAAAAAGCACGTCGGCGACTCTTCGGCCTCTCCGTTTTCCTGCTGTGCCTACGCACGTTTATTTCCCCAAGCGTACCCGATGTATATTCGTATATCAATATATCCCACCCACGCACACACGTGTTATTCCCATGTAGGCCAAATTCGCGTTGCATCACACACCGCGCCGCCCGATGTCGCGGTAAGCAACGTAACGTGAATACCGACAAAAAAAAAGAGTTAAGGAAGCGTTCCAGTGTGACAGCCCGAAAAATCGCTGTTTTTCGCGATTTTTTTTTTTAAAGAAAAAATAATCTAATCGGTCTGGTTTTTTTTTGTATATTAATTGGGTATTGAAGAATACAAAACAATTTTTTAAAGATCGATTTATTTATTAATTAATATCTATAAAAATGATGAAACAATTGTTGCAGAAAATGCACTTGGATGTGGTGTCCACGTTGGGGGTCACAATTTTGATCTGAAACAAAAAACACAAAAAGATTATTGATCGGTATATAATTGGCTTTCGTGCTATGGAGACTTTTTTTTTTTGCAAAAATGGCGCCGGTTTGAACAAAAAGTATCGATTTTAGCATTTTTTTTGGCAGTTTTTTTACAAAAAAAATAGGAAGATGTCAAAAAAAAAAAAGCTTCCATAGCACGATAAACAATGACGTTAAGAATATTGTGTAAAAAATTCAACTCGATAGCTTTAAAACTCTGCCCTCCAAGTTGGACACCGTTTTGAAAAATGCTGTTTCGAGAAAAACGCGTTCAAAGTTTCGCTGTAGCTGTAGCGCTCCGTTGCCTTCTTCCAAGAAATGCTGTACAGTAACCGAAATAATCTGAATTTCGGCATGAAAATTTCAGGGAATATTCGGAAGAGTGTATACTATTCGATAAAGCAAAAAAAAAAAAATCGATTTTTTGAAAATTTCACACTGGAAAGCTCCCTTAACCGTGCTTTGTATGTACGAACCGGAAATTGCATCTCGAATGCATAATGCATGGCGCGCAATCTTCGTATATACGTATGCTGGTGATCCTTTCGCGCGGTGATTGTGACATTATTGTCCCACGCGCTTAGGTGAGATGCACGTGTGTGTCTGTCCTTCTCTATAAATATCAATTATTATTACCAATCACGTTTGTAAAAAACGATGTTCGTATACCGACGCAGGTTTTTCGCATTTTCCCCTTGCCTATGGCCGATTATAGTAATTTAGGCTTGCGCTACAAACACACACACACACACAGACATAAACATCATATGAGATATTCAGATGAACTTATTTTGATATATTATATAATATATCAAAATATAACAGAATATTGTGTATTATTCTTGAGGCCACGTATCTCACGCTGCGAAATGTCGACGCGGTTCCGACGGTATTGCAGAGTTCGTAGTTTTTGGCTACAAGCCGCCGCAAACTACCGGCAGATGTCGCAGCAAATGTCTGCTACTCACACTGCAGCAACGTGCCCAATAGGAGACGTTTTAGCATGCGGGATCGCCCCTGTCGGAAAACTGATGAACTAGACTTTCAGGATTGACGATAATATTTTGAGCTACCTTGGTACAATTTTGCTCTATTTATGAAAAAAAAGAACTCTATATCCCAATTTCTTCGTCATTTTCCCATAAAATCAGAAACAACGCTTAACTCTTCAACGGCCACGCCTATTTATGGGTGGCTGAAAATAATTTCGTCTGGTAGTATGGCTAAATAAGGGTTGAATATGAATGCGCCACCATAATTTTGTCGATAAGGGCCTGGAAAGTACTATTTTCGGATTGTTTAAAATTTGCTACATTGGCGGTTCGGGGATATAAATTATGACTTTTTTCAGATATTTGAAAAAGCTGAAATAAATGTTTACTTATCTTATCGGATTGCAATCGTATGGGTAGAATAATCTTACAGAACCACTAGTTACAGTGCAAAATGTAAAAGCATTTCGTGTGTTCTGGCAAGCGTCGTGAATTTTCACAACATTGTTGCCGTATTAACATAATTCATATGTTGACTTTGAATTTCAAACTATCCCGGCATTCGTAGCTGCATCTAGCGTAGATTCATGGAACTGTGAAGTAGCCTGTCCGCTATATCGTCCTTACGCTTTTACCGACGGGGTCAAAGTGAACGTAGCAAATTTGCTACGATGACAGCTAAAGGATTAAAACGAGTTTTTTCACTCTCGAGAGCCTGACGCTCCTGAAATGTGCACGAATTCGGTGCATCAGTTGGTGATTCACAATTCATCCTATGGTTACTATCTGTGAAGGTTTTTTTTCAAAATTTGGGAAGATGTCGAGCGTCAGGCTCTTTCTGCAACAACATTGCATGTACACGATAAATTTCATCTCAATTGATCGTATCGTTTGGGCAAAATTAGAGTTCGAAATTTCGAAGTGGTCGGGGCGTGTAACAAGATCAACATAACCTCACAAATTCTCCAACCCAGCTTTCTCTTCGTTGGTTATGGTTTTCTAGGGAAAAAAAGAAAGCCTCGTACAAACAATACTAACAATAATAAGAGTCGCACATATAGTAAAAACTCTAAAGGCCAATTTCTGCCTCATTTTTCCATAAAATCCATTGAAACAACGCTCGAAATGTGTTTCTTCACTCTCGAGAGCCTAACGGTCTTAAAATGTGTGTGAAATAGTATGAATTCGGTGCATCAGTAGGTAATTCACAATTCATCCTATGGTAACTGCAATCTGCAATTTTTTTTTTTTTCAAAATTTGGCAAAATATCGAGCGTCAGGCTCTTTCTGCAACAATATTGCATGTACACAATAAATTTTATCTCAATTGATTGTATCGTTTGTGCCAAATCAGGGTTAGAAATGTCGAAGTGGTCGGAGCGTGTGATAAGATCAACATAACCTCACAAATCTTCCCACTCAGTTTTCTCATCGATGATTACGTTTCTTAGGGGAGAAAACGAAAGCATCAAAGTCTGTAGAATTCACTGAAGCTGACATTGACCATTTTCTTCTTCCCTAAATATTATTCATCTTTGGAAATCTCGGATGAAAAGTTTTCGTTATCTCTCTCGCACTCATATGTCACGTGATACAGCTTCTAGTGCGCTTTGATATAACGATATCGTATAGATGATAACGAGTGCAAGCTGCTGCTGAGCGCTGGTAAGAAAAAAACAATGCCGTGTTGGCGATTCCTCGTCGCGCATGCACCTTCGCATCTCCAACGATCCAAACAAGACGACATGCAGCATCGAAGAAATTTCACTTTCAACGTTCGCCCTTACCGAGGGACGTGCGCGCAATCACACGCACGTAACGCACGATCGTGTCCTTTTTTATCCCCCGTCGCAGTGTTTTATTCTTCCGTGCGTCGTGCGCATCCAAAGCACAACTTTCTGTAAGAAACACACGCGATGTGTATACCCGCTCTTTCCCTGGTAGTATACGCGCCTCCGTCGTAACAACTTCCTAGAAGCTGCGAGACAACGTACACACACACGCGCTCGCTATAATCGCGAATAAGTTTCGCCAATGAATAATCGCAGGCTTGACGCGCACTTCCTGCACAGTACATGTGTATGATAAACGGCTTCCTACCAGCCAACAAGCTCTCATCGCACTGCGTGTACAAGGTACAAGCAATTGCAAATTGTATAGATGATTTTTTACGGCACGATCCGAGGCCTCGATAAAGGCCGATAGTAGTAAGTGGCGTGTAAGGATTTCCATTATATACATACACATATACATACATACATACATACATACATACATATATATATATATATATATATATATATATATATATATATATACATATGGGCAATATATACATGTTATTCGTCCGGATACTAGCTTACCCGAATCACAATAATATGTTATACCTCCTACGTGATTGACAGTCAACTATTATGTAGAACGTATAAAATCGTTCACACAAATTTCAAAATTGGTGTAAAATCACTTCTTAATAAAAAAAAAAATTGTGGAAATAATTCGTCGGTTTATTGAAAATTTTGAAACTTTTAAAACTTCCATAGCCAAATTATTTTGACGGTGTTCAGATTTTCGGAGTTTTGGTTTTTCGGGTAAAATCCATTCGAAGTTTTGATTTTCCGGGGTGGTATTCTTTCGGAGTTTTGAGCGCTCTGATCTTCCAAAATTCGGAATTTCAACCCGGCCTTCCGACGCTCAACCATGACGATTCCCGAGACTTATCGCGCTCTCTGTCGCACTCTCGGACTTTTTGTTGCAGCGGGACTGGAGGAGATCTCGGCAAGATTGAACCTCATGGTGAAAGCCGAGCTGGCCGAGCTGACCGCCGGGGCACCAATGAACCCCGGTGACCCCGAGACCAGGTGCCAATACCTCGAGAAACTCCTGGGTAAGAAACGGCGCGATAAATCCGCTTGCTGCATACTGGCCGTCTCGGACGCAAAGTATCACAGGCTTACATCTCGGAAATTCCGGATTACAATTAAGGCGTTGCCCCCACTTGTAGCGCAAAAATAGGCCTTTTTCATTAATTTTTTTAAAGAAAACTACAAAACTTTTTTACTCGATCAATATACCATCTTAACGAACACATCTTGAAGAACTTTCAGTAATTTTTTTATTGAAAAATATTACATTGTTTAGTGGCAAATGGCCGTCAATGAAATAATGTTTTTATATACACGGTTTGCGGTGACCAACATTGCGGCGAAGTGGATCATCTGAAAAAAAAATGCGGATGGATTTAGTCAAATATAAGTATAAACTAGTCTTTAATCGAAGGATTTTAAAAAATATTCATTTTTCACAAAATGGCGGACAGTCAAAGTTAATGGTTCGATTTTAACGAAAAAAAACGGCCGTTTTTTGGCTATAAAACGGCCATTTTTTTTTCGAAAAAAAAAATCGAACGACTAAAGACTACATTTTTATGTATTAAATAAGCCTGCAAAATTTCAAGAAGATCGGTTCATTGGTGTTCGAGTAATCTTGGTCACCGACTTCAGAAATGCCATTTTGAGAAAAACGCGTTTAAAGTTTCAATTTCAGTTCTTCAATTCACGGATTCTTCTCTTTCAACGCTCATATCTCAGTCAATTTTGTTCGGATCGACTTGAAATTTTCAGGACATATTCTCAGATACTTATACTTCAAAAAAATGCAATAAAGAAAATCGATTTTTTCAAAATCGCAAGTGGGGGTAACCCCTCAAATATCAAAAAGTATTGAATGGAAGATAAAAATTGCAATTGACGATTCGATGGGCGATAGCGGGGAGCGCTGAACGAACGCGCGCGAAGAGAAAAACAGTTACGCCAGGTTCGTGCGAGGAATATGAATTTGGAGAACAGTCCGCGGGGTCAACCGAAACGAGCGTTTATTAGCTCAATACCCCCCCCCCCCCCGCCCCCCACGTGCCCCTCTTTATCTCCTTGTCGTCGTCGCTTTCATTCAAGCGTTTTCTCTTCGGGGGGTGCGCGAGAGCGATCACACCATTCTCCTCGTAATCCACTCCGCGAGCTGACGAAAATGTTCAGCCGACAGGCACACACGTACGAACAATATATATACGCGAACGCGTTTCATTTTTGAAAATAATTTCATTGGAAAATAATCGATGAATGAATTTTTGGTCGGTGTGCATGGGGAAATGAAATTTTAGGGTCACAGGGTATCGAGGGTCGAATGTCAATGTCATTGGGGAAAAGACGTTTCCGATAGAGGGTGAGGTGATCTTGTTCTGGCACCCCATCAGTTATTGACACTGCTCTCCTACCTACACAGTGGTTTCGAGGCGTCTTCTCATTTTAGATACTAAAAAAGGCATTTTCATGATTTTTTTATACGTTTATATTATAGGTATTGATATAAAAGTTGTTACACTTAAGGGGTAAGGCCACTGTAACGGCCCAAAAAAAAAGGTTTTTTCACTAATTTTTTGCTCCCGAAATTGAAGGTATTTGAAAAAAAACTTTTAATGGTGTTATCGGGCATACATTAAACTTTATTATAAAATTTTTTACAGTAAAAAAAAAACAAAATGGCGGTTCCACAGCTATCTTCCCGGGACATGTTTTGCTTCCAGGGCTCCGCGGCACGCAGCACCACTGGTGCACTTTTGAATCTAGAACAAAAAAAAAACCATTAATCTAGAGGGCTATAGCTAGAGAATGTCGATCGGATTTTAAAAAGTATCAATTTTTGTGGATTTGGCGTGCGTTTGAAAAAAAAAATTGATTTTTGACGAAAAAAACGGCAAGTTTTTTGTTAATAAAAAATCAATAAATAAAGTTCTTGAAAATTCCGATCGACATTCTCAAGATAATGTAAATGTTCACATCTGGTTAAAATTTCAAGTAAAAAAAATGAAAATTGTTCGAGTTATGCTGCGTGCCATTTTGAAAAACCATGTTTCGAGAAAAACGCGTTTAAAGTTTTGCGAATAGTTTTTTATAGCCAATAAAAAAAAATCGATTTTTCAAAAAATTTACAGTGGCCTTACCCCTTAAGGATGTTGAGTCCCTATGAGACATGTTAATGTTAATTGTTCAATAAATACCTTCTTAATCGTCATAAAATTTTTACACGACCTCCTGAATACTTCATGTAAAAACATACCAGGTTTTCAGAATTCTATCATCATTACTTCAACCTCCTTCAGGCTTGAAATAAAAAATGATAAGAAAATTCTGAAAATTTGGTTTGTTTTTGTATGAAGTATTTAAGAGGTCGTGTTAAAATTTCACGACGATTAGGAAGCTCGTTATTAAAAAATTAACATTTTGTTAAGAACAATTTTTAAAAGAACTAAACAAAAATGTATCAATAAAATTCGTTTTGTTTCTGTTGCTTTCAGTATATTGTAGATATTATAAAATTGAGAGGTCAAAAAAAAAACTTATTGCAAAGTTACATCAGTTTCCATAAAACAACATTTAATTTGTGAATATTAATTGTTCAATAACGAGCTTCCTAATTGTCGTGAAATTTTTACACGACCTCTGAAATACTTCATACAAAAACATACCAAATTTACAGAATTTTATCATCATTTGCGATTTGGGACACAACATCCTTAATAAATACACTTTCGAAATACATAAAAATTTTTTTTACGTATTTATGTAACCCAAACAAACTTTAAACGCGTTTTTCTCGAAACAACGTTTTTCGACGGCTTGTTGATAAAATGTTCGAAACTACTGAATTGATCCCTATGAAATTTTAACCACATATTCTTTACAACTGCAGCTATAGCACATATCGAGGATTTTTTACACAATTTTTTTTGCCAAAAACGGTGAAAAGCACGTTTTTTTCGAAAAATGTCCGCCATTTTTGTATTTTTGCATGTATCAAAATCGTACGATAAACGCTATAGCCAAAAAAATCAAACGGTTTTAGATTCAGTACGTTGAATCTAAAACCGTTTGATTTTTTTTGTTTCGGATCATCCATCTCCGAGATTTCATCAACAGCGCAGACCTACAATTTTTTAGGCCATCCTTTTATTTTGTGCACTTTCGTCCGCCATATTAGATCCGCCATTGAAAATTTTTGAATTTTATGTTCAGATTCGTAATAAGCGACCTCGAAAATCCCGGAGTACCAATTTTTATCTAAATCGAGTAAAATTTACAATTTCCGTCCGCCATTCTAGCTCCGCCATTTTGAATTTTCAAATTTAAACTTCAGATTCGTAATGAGCGACCTCAAAAATCCCGGAGTACTAATTTTCATCGAATTCGAGTAAAGTTTTTGATTTTTGTCCGCCATTTTGAATTTCCGAATATTGATTTCAAATTCGGATTCAGCGAGCCCAAAAACCCCCGAGTGAAGCTCCGATTTCAAATCGGAGCAAGTTAAATGGGCAAATAAAGGTTGACGCACTATTGCGTCAATGCCAACCTTCGAAAACAAGAAATCGATATTTTCCAAAATCCCAACTCAGTGTAAGCCCTTAAATTCTTCCACTCTCAATTAAATTCTCACATTGTACATTGAATTCTTCCATTCTACATCAAATTCTCACATTCCACGTCTAATCCTTATATTCTGCATTAAGGCGTTACCCCCACTTGTAGCGCAGAAAAAAGGCCTTTTTCGTCAATTTTTTTAAAGAAAACTACAAAACTTTTTTAATCGATCAATATACCATCTTAAAGAACACATCTTGAAGAACTTTCAGTAATTTTTTTTATTGAAAAATATTACATTGTTTAGTGGCAAATGGCCGTCAATGAAATAATGTTTTTATATACACGGTTTGCGGTGACCAACATTGCGGCGAAGTGGATCATCTGAAAAAAAATGCGGATGGATTTAGTCAAATATAAGTATAAACTAGTCTTCAATCGAAGGATTTTAAAAAATATTCATTTTTCACAAAATGGCGGACAGTCAAAGTTAATGGTTCGATTTTAACGAAAAAAACGGCCATTTTTTGGCTATAAAACGGCCATTTTTTTTCGAAAAAAAAAATCGAACGATTAAAGACTACATTTTTATGTATTAAATAAGCCTGCAAAATTTCAAGAAGATCGGTTCATTAGTGTTCGAGTAATCTTGGTCACCGACTTCAGAAATGCCATTTTGAGAAAAACGCGTTTAAAGTTTCAATTTCAGTTCTTCAATTCACGGATTCTTCTCTTTCAACGCTCATATCTCAGTCAATTTTGTTCGGATCGACTTGAAATTTTCAGGACATATTCTCAGATACTTATACTTCAAAAAAATGCAATAAAAAAAATCGATTTTTTCAAAATCGCAAGTGGGGGTAACCCCTTAAATTCTCGTACTCTTTTCTTCAAACGCAAGTGCTTCTCCAGCTTTTCAATTCCCCATTGACACACTGAATACTTCGCTCCGGTCCGAGTCCGAAAATAAAAAAATAAAACTCCACCACGCTCGATCCAAAAATCACCGCGTCGATATTTTGCTACTGAGAAAAATCTTGCAAAATATTCCCGTCAAAATGTCAGAAAAGTCCAAAAGTAATGTCGAATTCGAAAAAGTAATTTCGTATTATGGCCTGAGGGGTTCGCGTTGGCCCATCGGGGCAGTGTCCGAACTGCTTGCTTTTTCGACCGGAAATATAGATCAAGAGGGTTACAGGCGGTACATGTGTTTCGTATGGGCCATTTACCTCCACCCCCTTTCCCCTTCGCCTACCGACAAACTCGATTCGTGATTCGCGTACGAGGCGCAAAAGTTCACTGCACGTATCGCGCACGATTATACGGGGCCGCTCACAGCGCTCGTTTATTTTGTCGACAGACCGGAAACGGGAGATCCCGGTCGTGGCAGCGTCTGCCGGTTGGTCGGGGACCAGCGGCACCGGAAACCTCTACATCGAGCAAGAGCAGAGCGCTCTCGAGACCCGACCAACGACGAGGAACAACAGGCGCTCGCAGATCGCCCGAATCCACCGTAACATCGAGAGCATCCTAAGTCACAGCAATAATAGCACGGGAATAGCGAGGGAGAAGAACGACGAGCCTCGAGGCTGACCACGCGGAGGTACGACGACTTCCGGTTCGCCATCTGCCCCGCTGCTGACTCTGGTCATCAAAAAACTTCGCGAGAAGGGCTTTTCTTCTTCGTCCTTCTGCGGCTGAGAACAAGTCCGTGTCACGGTCCGCAACGAAGATGAACGAGTACTCGAATATATTACTCGTACACTCGCATTCTGACCATTTTTCCACTATACAAAAATGGATATGTATATTAGGGCGGTTAAAAAAATAATCGATTTTTTTTCTCAACGGAAAATTGAAGTATGTTAAGGAAAAGAAAGTTTTGCAAAATTTGAGGGTTCTAAAGAATTGTTTAGTTAGTGCTCAGACGCTTTTTTCATGTTTTCTTGTTTCACGATTGTCGGCGTATTATTTTTTTGAACGGGGCCTGATCCTGATCGCGGCTACCAGCATTAGAGTGTCCAGACCTCCATGTAAGACCGTGATACTAGCATTCACACGTTGAAATTGATAAAGCATGGTCCCTATAAGCCTCACACAACAATCGATTACCTTCAGCTGCTTTTTTTTTCTTCAAATGGACGCAGAAAAGTAAAGCTTTCCGCAAGTTGCGTTTGGAGTTAGAGAAAACATTTTATTTTACACTTCGACAAAATGAGACGTACTAAAAACTAAAACTGAATGATGACGCTTCGACATGAAAGCGGTTAGGTTATGGTCCGATGCGATTCAATACTAGTAACGCCCTCTCTTGTAAATCCTTTAAAACGTGCACCCCTAATATACATACATACATATATATATATATATCCATTTTCACGTGTCGGAAAAGATCATTTTGTTCATTAAAAAAATCAGTTCCGCACGAGAACCCGCGAGAATTTTCGCTTCATTTCGATTTCGTATGTAAATAGCCAAGTAGCGGCGTAAGACTCGTGTCATCCTCGATCCGAATGACACTATTAATTTTCTTCCTAATCCAGAGAGCGCAGAGATTTGCGTCGTGTCATTTATTTTCTATTCCTCTTATTTCATTGTCAATGTTCGTTTGCGTTGACGTTCGAAACTGTCGCGGATGGCCATTGATGATCATTCGGAGCGATTTATGTTCCATGCCCTTTTTTGTCAACGTGTGGCCATTTCCTTTTTTCGTCTCGTGGAACTTCCGCTCGATGTACCAATTCTCCCATACGTTGACAATTCGTTTTACGTAGAAGCGAATTGATTTTGGATTTACGTATAATTCGTGGAGTTTAAACAGGAGAATCGAGAGATTTCCCATGACTGGTGTACGAGAACATTTTTTTGGAACATTTCACAATCATTCGCTACGTAACAGTAGCATAATTAATTGTAGCGTACTGAAATTCTAGCCGAAGTTCTCTGAAATAGTCTACTGAAATTCTAACTGAAGTGTTCTCATATACCAACAGTTTTCCCTTAGATTGAGTTTGAGGTTGGAAATTAATATTGTGAGTTACACTCACTATATTATTTATGACATTATAAAGCAGTGCAGCAACAATATATGTTTGTTCAATTTCAATAAACGCCATTATATAGCTTCATTTCTCTCGTCATAACAAAATTACAAGTGAGCATAAATATACATTTGAAGGAAATGTTACTTCCTTTTTTCACTTTGCTGAAAAGAAATGCTTCTTACCGTCTCTGGCCAGACAAATTGATTCGATGGAAACAAATTAAAAGCCATCGAGGCACGATTTTCATTTTCATAATTTATCACAATATAACCACAATCACAGAGCCTTCGACGGAGCCAACAAAAATACGAACACTACGCGGCGCTAGTGTTCCGTGCGGACCCAATACAAGGCCTTGCCTACGAATTTGAGGACTCGCCACACGACACCGACGACTGATCAAATCTACGATGTATATTTCTGAAATTTCGTCGTATGTTTTCTGTGTCAGAGCCATTCGTAAAGGCCTTCTTTTCTTTTTTTTTTACGATTGACGACCGACGTCGTTTGATTTTAGAACTCAAGTTTATTTTTTCAACCTTCATATGTATCGCTTCGAAATTGCACAGATGCTCGTTCTTACTAACGCCGGAATTTTCCGAATTTTTTTTTGGAAATTCCGGGAGACGGTATATTCTCATATTGTCTTGAGCTGAATGAAAAAACAAGAAAAAAATGATTGCCCAAGAGAACAAGCAAAAAAGCGCGACCCCGAGCGTGCTGAATTAATTCGGCGTCCCGTGACTCGAAGCAAACTCGAGTAACGTGCGACACCGCCCTCTGACCGCACGCCCAGCCTCAGCGAATATTTATTTTTTAGATTTAATACACGATCTGTATTATACAATCTCACCGTCGACGAAAAGAAACAAAAATAATTGTCAAATAAACGAGGAGTTCTTGCTTTTTCCCTTCTTTCCCACAAAAAAGGTGCCGAGAATCGTCGTTGGTCGGGCTGCTACCCGGATGGGTGAACAGCCTGTATCGGGCCCGGTTTTTCTTCAGTTCTCCCACAGATGGCGTTACCGGAACTGCGTGCGCGTAGTTTACGGCAGTAACGCATCTATAAAGAAGTACTACGAGCAAGCTTGAAGTTCAGTGTGTCATTTTGCCGAAGTGTAAGCAACTTTTTTTCTTCATAGAGTTGAACGTGTCAAATTCAGTGCCAAAGAAGAGTATTTGAGGGCATTTTACTGCACTACTTTATTAAAAAATAATCTGCGGCTGAATCGCACAGAATAGGGTACGTAAATCATCTCAAACCGTTAATTATTTTATATTATGCTGACAATATCTTTTTATCTTCGTGAATGCCAGTGTTTACGATATAAACCGGCAATAAAATGTAAATATTCAACCAGACCGCCAAAACACTCCCGTTGTCAGATATGTAGTCACGTGACGCCTGTGACGTCACACGCCAGTAAACAAGATCGCCGCTGAGTTGTCGCACAGCAAACGTTCCTCTCAATTCTTATTTACAAGTTGATAATATGGTGACTATCACTACGAATAACTACGAATGAACAGAAAAAGCACGGAAACACACTGAAATAAACTAGAAAATCACTCATTACTCGTCACAGGATCTCGTAGTCACAATCGGTTTACTGGCATGTGACGTCACTAGAAAACCAACCAATCCTGAAGCGTAGTAAAGCGACTGCGCGCAGCGAAATGAAGATTACATCGCAAGGCCATACCGGACGGAACATTGAAAAAGATGCGAAAAAAGATAATCATCGATAAGCCGGAAACGCGAAGCACACAGCTAACCACTCGAAGATTCGTATGTGACTTCCGGTACGAACTTCCGCCTCGATTTATTCGCTTCTGTTCAATCGCAATCGCGGTTGCGTGTGTTCTTTTTTTTCGCCTACCAAGCGATTCGAGCCAAACACAATCCAGGAAGAATACTCGAAGCCACTCGCCTAAAAATAAATCGTTCCTGACTTGTTTGTTTACCGTAACCGAATCGTGCCGTACTCGCGGTTACGCGTATATTCTCGCAATTATTTTATCGCCCGCCCGTTTGTCGTGTACACTCGTTTCTGTGACGCAGCACGATAAAACAATCGTAGCGAAAGGCAACGCGTATGTATTTCCGCGCCGCGGGCTTTATGCGAGCGATGTGTGCCCGGAAGTCTGAATTTACTCCCTCCGCCGTTCAATTAGTGGCGTACATCCGGCTCGTTCGTGCCTCGTCGCACGCTGCGCGCTGTATTCCCTGGCACTCGTCCATCCATCCGACGACGACGAATACGACGAATCGAGACTTCCCACCGATCGTACGCTCGTTGCTGCCGATCCTCACGACTCTTCCGGTTCGAATATTATCGCGAATACTTTTTGCTTCGTTCAGGCGTTAGGTGGCGAGGCGGAAATTACGGTTATTTGAAAAATTAAATTTGTAGAAATACGTGAGATGGTTGAAAACGTTTGGACGTTTATTTGCATGTACATTAAGGCGATTTAGATTAGTCGAAAAATCCATTTTTTTTAATTCCATAAACTGTTAGCAAAACCATTCACGAATATGTTCTCAAAGTCGGTAGAATAATGATTAATTACTACCATAAATTTTTTGTTTTCGGAACTTTTGTTCAAAAATGTTTTTTCAAATTTGTATTTTTCAAAAAGTTAATTTTTTAAATCCGTTTTTTGCGCGTTTTTTAACGCGTGCGTACGCTATCAAATTTCAAGTCAATCCATCCGTTTGAATTTTTATACGGAACAATTTTCTGTAAGAATTTGCGCTACATATCGACTCTCATCCTCAATTCGTTTCAATCCCGAATGCAATTTTTTCCCCTTTTTTGCGTATCGAAACACGACTGAAGTTTCGATGGGTTCAACGGAAGTTCCAGTCAGCTGAAGAGTTCGAGTGAAATCAACAACGCGTGAGTATTATATACATAATTTGCATGTATTTAGCTTGTACCCATTACACCATAGTAACATCAACAATTTTTTTTTCGGTCTTATACAATTAAATATATATATATATATATACTTTGTTATATATAGTACTCTTATATGTTGTATAAATAAGTGGGCGGGGCGTGCACCTAAGGCTTCTTTATTTCTTACTTCTTTTCCTTCATTATATGTTCCAACTCGTACTTCACCTTCTCTTCTCTTTAATCATGTTTTCGAAATTGTACGAGCATGATAGAAAAGCTTCGCTCTTCTTTTTCTCTCTCTCTCTCTCTCTCTCTCTCCACTATATATACTTTAACGTTAAGACTATTTTCCTTCTTCCCTCTTCTTTCTTCTCCTCTTTGTAAACGTGATCACAGTATATAAAGCGCATCTACCCTAGCCCCCCAAAGTTGCCTCAGCTCGCGAGCTTACACATATGGTCCATTGTTTACGCTTGTATTCTCACATGTATAATAATGCTCTTTCCCTCTTTTCTCTCATCTCAATCGGGATTTTACAAAATTCCAAAAAATTTTCCCTCCCTCCACTTCACATTTTTTACTTCGCTACTCTTCAGTCACTCCTGCTTAAAATTTGGAATTTGGGACAAAGCGGAACCGAGGAATACGGTTAGCATCTTCTTTTGCTTTTCGGGGTTCACGATTTTTTCTTTTTTTCACAATGGTTCACAAATTCGTTTCTTGCTTTTCTTCCGTTCTCTTTCGCAATTCTCGCTCTCCGACGGTAAATTCCCCAGCAATTAGAAACGCTCTTCCCAATCAGGCACTTGACAAACTCCTGGAGTCTCTAAAAACTGGTTCTTTTTTTTCTCTCTAGCAGTTCGTTAGTATTTATATATTCACTTGTTACAATCTAAAACGAAAAATTCCGAACTCGTGCTCGTTGTGTAAAAAGTGTCGAAAAGTTTTCTGCCCAAAGTCCGAAAAGTTCAAGCTTCATGTAGAGCTCGCGTGTGTGCATATATATATATATATTTAAGGATGTTGAATAAGTTCTCACTGTTTTCCAACAGATGGCGTTACCGGAACTGCGTGCGTATAATTTTAGATGGTAACGCATTTTTTTCTTTCGTAGTGTTTCTTTTCATTTCATTTCATCATTTCATGTTTCATTTAATTTAATTTCATCATTTAATTTCATTTCATTTCATCATTTCATTTCATCATTTCATTTCATCCTTTCATTTCATTTCATTTCATCATTTCATTTCATCCTTTCATTTCATTTCATTTCATCATTTCATTTCATCATTTCATTTCATTTCATCGTTTCATCATTTCATTTTTCATTTCATTTCATAGCGACTTTTTTTCATAGTGTTATGCACGTCAAATTTCGTACCAGAAAAAGAGTATTTACGGGGAATTTTAATGCACTACTTTAATAAAAAAAATCGGCAGCTGAAGCACACAGAATTCTTATTGAGAGTTACGGCGACCATGCTCATTGGTTTAGACGCTTCAAAAATAATGACTTTGGTGTGTCGAATTTGAGGCATTGCTTCATGAAGACTCACGTCAGACGCTAACTTGCAGAATCATTAGGAGGTGGTCACACAACAGTTTCGAAACAATTGAAAACATGAGGAGAACTTATTCAACATCCCAACGCATATATATATATATATTAGGGTGGTTAAAAAGTCGATTTTTTTTCTCAACGGAAAATTGAAGTATGTTAAAAAAAAAAGTTTTGCCAAATTTAAGGATTCCAAACAATTTTTTAGTTAGTGCTCAAACGCCTTTTTCATGTTTTTTTTTCTTCATGATTAACGGAGTATTAATTTTTTGTTATCTCGATGCAGAAAATGTTAGTGCGTGATCCAGTCGTGATTTAATTTTTTCTGTAATACACAACATTTATTAAAATTTTTTTTTTTTCACCACAAACAATTTGTATTTGCAGATTAAGAATCAATATATGTAATTCGGTTGTGAAAATTGTATGCACCACTCGATGAACAAGAACATGGTGTTCACATCACTGAACCTCTAACGAGGAAGATCCGTCAGGTGACACCCTTCGATTTCGTTGAAATTTGGATACGTTATAAAGCACCGAAAAGCAAGCGATACGTATTTTTTTTTATCGTCGGAAAAACGGTTTCAAGGGGTGAAACCACCCCTCGAAAAAAGGCATCTCTAGGGGTAATACAGCAGTTTCACACACAAGCAGTCCACCGATTTTAATGAAACAAAAACGAAAATTCTTCTAATCCGAAGCAACGAAAAATCCACTATAGTGACACTGCAAAAAAAAATTAAGGGGTGAACCACCCTAGCCTTTTCTCGAGGGGTGCTTTCACCCCTTAAAACCGTTTTTCCGCCGATAAAAAAAAATACGTATCGCTTGCTTTTCGGTGTTTTATAACATGTCCAAATTTCAACAAAATCGAAGGGTGTCACCCGAGGGATGTTCCTTCCAAGTATGCGTGTTTTTTTGAGTAATATGTTGTTTTGGAGTAAGAAAACGAATGGAGAAAAAAAATTTACGTCAAATCGAGAAAAAGTTTTTTAACTCGTTTGAGCACCACTTTAAAACATGTTTAGACCTCTCAAATTTTGTATGAATCATTTTTTCATAACGTAATAACACTTTCCGTTGAGTACCGCGAAAAGAAAATTAATTTTTTTTTAACCACCCCAGCATATATATATATATATATATATATATATATACACGCCCGCTCAAAAGTTTGGATACAATCATCGATATTTCTTGCCGCACTTGAAGTTGGATAACTCTGCCAAAAAAAAAGATATCCAAATTCCCAAGGCGGCGTTTGAAAAAGGGTGTATCAGGCTACAGTTTATCGATTTAAAAAAATTTTTACGATTTTTTTTCGACCCAGTACGCTCTTTGGTACTTGACCGTTTTTAGGCCTTTTTTCGACCATCGCGAATCGGGCGCACATTTTAAGGAAATTTTTTGTATTTTTTTTCACCATGAAAAACTCAAAAGGGATGATAAAAACTCCATCTTCCTCTATTTAAAAAATGTTTGCGATTTTTTTTCGAAATGTCATTTCATTTTTTGCTAAAAAAGATAGATTTTGAAAAATTCAGAATAACTCGAGAACAATAGGGTTTTAAAAAAAACATCAAGGATGAAAAAAGTTGCGTATTTTTATACTGAAACGCCTGGAATTTTTTCAGAATTTTTCTCCGAAATTTTTTTTTTGGAGTATTTTTATTGAGTGAGAATACTCAAACAAAAAAAATTTCGGGGAAAAATTCTGAAAAAATTCCAGGCGTTTCAGTATAAAAATACGCAACTTTTTTCATCCCTGATGTTTTTTTTAAAACCCTATTGTTCTCGAGTTATTCTGAATTTTTCAAAATCTATCTTTTTTAGCAAAAAATGAAATGACATTTCGAAAAAAAATCGCAAAAATTTTTTAAGTAGAGGAAGATGGAGTTTTTATCATCCCTTTTGAGTTTTCCATGGTAAAAAAAAATATAAAAAATTTCCTTAAAATGTGCGCCCGATTCGCGATGGTCGAAAAAAGGCCTAAAAACGGTCAAGTACCAAAGGGCGTACCGGGTCGAAAAAAAATCGTAAAAATTTTATTAAATCGACAAACTGTAGCCTGATACACTCTTTTTCAAACGCCGCCTTGGGAATTTGGATATCTTTTTTTTTGGCAGAGTTATCCAACTTCAAGTGCGGCAAGAAATATCGATGAGTGTATCCAAACTTTTGAGCGGGAGTGTATATACGAACTTTTTTAAATTACTTTTTGGAGCATCGCGATCCGTGATAGAAAAAAAAGTGTGTCATATCTACGTACGCGGAATACATAATTACAGTGTTGATCTCGAGTAAAATCGGCCGAAAAAAAATTAAAATACAATTGAGCGAGCACTTCCTCTCCTTTGTTTCTCCTTCGTACGGTTCCTTATGCGTAAAACGATCTCGTGTTGCACACGCGTGTGCGGGATACGACGTGGACGCGTGAGGAGGGCACGCGAGGAAAATTGCCGACTCGATTCGAGCCTATACACGCTATATTCTTAAGGGGGGATTGTCTTTTTTTTTCGCAAAATTTACCGCTTTTTGGGAATTTTTTTGTGAAGAAAGTATACAACGGAAAACTTGTGAAACTTGGCATATAGTTTTATTGATCTGTTTACTACATACAAAAAAATTTTTAAACAATTTCATCAAAAAATCCGCCTCCCACCCCCCTCGACGCGCGATGGTCCTTTTTTGATGGTGTGCACGATTACAGCCTTCACGTTCATCCTGCAACAAAAACCCAAAAAGCATTTTACTTTAGACACATATAGCTATCGTTTGATGAAGCAAAAAAGCAATACGTTTAATAGTTTTTTATTTATAACAAAAAATCGATCAATTTTTTTCGAAAAATCGATACTTCAAGTTCAAAACGTCACCAAATCGTCAATTTTTTTTTTTTCCCTTCATCGAACGATAGCTATATGTGTCTAAAGTAAAATGCTTTTTGGATTTTTGTTGCAGGATGAACGTGAAGGCTGTAATCGTGCACACCATCAAAAAAGGACCATCGCGCGTGGAGGGGGGTGGGAGGCGGATTTTTTGATGAAATTGTTTAAAGATTTTTTTGTATGTAGTAAACAGATCAATAAAACTATATGCCAAGTTTCACAAGTTTTTCGTTGTATACGTTCTTCACAAAAAAATTCCCAAAAAGCGGTAAATTTTGCGAAAAAAAAAGACAATCCCCCCTTAATGGATTCTCAAAGGCGCGTTTGCAATCTTTGGTGCAAGGAGAGCCCCGAAGTCTCTTTTGGAATATTGACGTTTCGCCGATTCCAAAGAAAGCCAAACATCGCGATGTTGGCCGCGAATAATTAACGACGACGTCATTCCGAGGACCGATGTACAACGATTGCGCGCGCGTGTGGTTTGCGTCTGAATTTGTAAGTTTGGGTTCGTTTGGGTTTGTTTGGGTCGACCGCAATCGTCGAAGCTCGCGCGCAGCGCGCTCCATACAGGCTGGCCCATTTGAGTCCCGTCCAACTCGGCTGCCCGCGAAACTCTCGACGATACGAAAATGTTTTTTTTTTTGTTCAATTTTCTCTAAGTATACACTCGGGTGGCTCAAATTTGAGCTATATATATATATTTTTTTTTTTCGTTTTCTCACCATCCGATTATTTACTTTAGAGAAAAAAATAAAAATGTCGCGAAAGCTGCGAGCGGTCAAAAAATATTTAGAGGTCGCTCAAGCCTCCCGAAAATTCAAATTAATTGAAAAATCGATTTTTTTTCGTTCCCTTCTCACCCATGAATTGGACGCTTCGTAATTTTTACATTTCAGCTATAATTCTCCGATTTTCATTTTGAAAAGACGAAAATTCCCGTAATTGCGATAGATATCGTTGTACGTGAGGTTTTTTTTTATTTCGCATTCTTAAGCTCCTGAATATAAGTAAAAATGTTCCCAAAATGACTCGTCTTATTTCAACGTCCGCCATCCCGTGAAATTTTTTTTTAGTGACTTTTTAGTGACTTTGTACGACCGAGCTACGTTTATATCGATTATAAAAGTTTTTCGTTTCTATTTTTCGAACCAATCATTGTCAACTTATCGATCCAGCCGTTGGACTACATTTAAAAAAAAAACGATGCAGCGATTTCAAAAAAACGATTTTTAAAAAACGATCCAAAAAAACCTCAATAACGTTGTTAATTTTGAATCCTTCGAAATGAAAATTTACACGAAATAAGTTCGATATATGCTCAATAACGTACGGCTTTTCCAAATTCACGAAAAAAAATAATCCAGTAGATCAAAAAAAAAATCCGTAGAAAACGATCTTTTTCGGCCCATCGCCGTGGTATCGTCCCCTTATATCGTCTAACGGATCGAGCTATCTTGAGCGAGTGATTTTTTTCGCCATATGGATGCGGTTTTTTCCCAATCGATTTTTAATTTTTCTTATTTTTATTTTTAATGCATCATTCGACGCGATTCGTTTTTTCCGCGTCACCGAAGATACTGGATCGATCGGTGGATTGAAAAGTATAAAATTCGATCGAAACGAATTCGAATTCGATCGAAAAGCAAAAACGACTTAAATTTTCATCGAAACACATTTTAGTATCGTCAACAGTTTCAAAGATATTCGAATGGGTTGATTCGAATGGGACACCCTGTATATATATATGTATATATACATTTATATGTATAGTAAAATAAATGGTTTTGGTTCATCGTATCATACGTGCGAACTGACATTCGACCGCAGGCTTTTTTTCTGTACATTATTGAAAGGGAAAAAAACGAAAAAAAAAAGATTAAAGCTCCGTATCGGAGTTATCATCCACTTGTGTAAATTTTCAGACCCCTTTCCCGGTCCTTATTTATCAATAATTACGTTTTTTTTTATTATTGGTAATTACGATTACCTGTTGTATTCGACATTATCATTATTCTTATGAATATTATTATTATTGTTGTTATTATGAATTGTTTCTCTTTCTTGGAATGCAAGGCAATAAATTACTTACGAATTAATAAATAAACTGTCATAATATTAAATATAACCTCCATATACAGAATAGTTATTAAATAACTACAACCATTTACAGTATTACTGTGTGTGTGTGTGTGTGTGTGGGGGGGGGAGGGGGGATCTCTGCTCTAAGGGTCCATATGCACACATTAGGATCGAAGAAAAAAACGACTCTTATGCCTTCAACGAATGTTATCGAGTATAAAAAAAATGTGTCAAGTTTGACGCTCTCGCGGTCGAGTTTAATGGGTAGCGGTAGATTATTTTTACCCCCCCCCCCCCCCCCCTCATTTAACTTGACGTAGATCCGTTCGTCACAATCACAGTTGAATAACTCAGCAATTAATTAATTCTTGTCAAGTCGAGTCGGAGATTCTTGAAGCTGACTGTCACAGTTTCCTATCATTATTTTTGCAAGAAAAACAGCTATTCGAAAAATGCGTCTTATTGTCTTCGAGAATATGCTCATTTTTTCAATAACCGTAGCTTATGCAAAAACAATGATTTCGAGACTGGGAAAAAGGAGCGAAGATCAATCTTCAAGCGAATTCGGCAAATATTAATTAGTCGTTGTGGTTTATTCGAGTTTTAACGTAGCGAGGGGAATTTGAGTGTTATTCAAATGGGGAAAAAATGATCGACCCTGCGAGGGAGACTTGAGTTGGAGGGCTCGAATTTGCCAGGCAAAATTGTCATTTTTTAAAAACCTAACACGGTTCGAGAGGTAAAGGTTAAAGTCTTCGTCGGGACCTCATTTGCCTATGTGTGTATATGTGACCCAGATTCAGAGAGGGGGAGAGAGAAAAAGAGAGAGAGAGAGAGAGAGAGAGAGAGAGAGAGAGAGAGAGGGAGGAATAGAATAATTTGCATAAATATATAAGTGAAAGTGTGTAAGTGCATATTTCTATATTTAAATATATTTATATATATTTATATACACACGTGTATATATATATTTATATATATATATTTTCATTTAAAAATATATATATAACCGATATATATACACACATATATATTATCTAGTTAAATCGTTATATCGTTCGCCTCTCTCTAATACTCTTTTGTACAAATATTTATATATAAAATATGAATTGAACCAGAGGCGAAATGCAGAAAGTCTCGACTCTGCTCAACCGCGATCCAACGTACCATTTCTAGTTTTGGTCTCTCTCTTTTCTTCGTTTCTTTAGCTTTTCTTTTTAGCTCATAAATCCCCGCGCTAACGAAATTCAAATTGCACGAGACTACGTCCCGACAAGATTTGAGTATTCTTTCGGCAATTGTAGTTTTCGACTGGGTGGGGGCAGCGAAGATGAAACGTTTTGTTTTCTTCAAATCGCTTTTAGGATCGATAATCGCGAAACTCGGGGTATCCCGGAAAATGTATTGCTGTAATAATAATTACTTTTAAAAATCACGCGATTTTATCGGAATATTCTTTTCTCGCAGTTACTTTTACGTGGTTCTATCTCGCGGCACTTTGTGGTATTCGTTTTAGGGGAGGGGGGTGCGCGAGGGATTCATAAGGGTGGTTCGAAATGTGGAGTCTACATGGTACGTTGTTAGATCGCAAAAGGTACTCGACGGTAACACCTTGAAGCACTTCCGGCCAGGGGACAGGCGTGAATATAATTTCACCCTTGATTCCCCCATTTTCATTCTCAATCAACGTTCAAAACTTTTTCGCGAGCTCGTCGCTCACTGCATTTGATCGTTCGAGTGAACGACCGAGACATTGGAAACGCATTGCGATAAGATTCAAAATCGCGATGCAATTCATCGTCATAATTATGATAATATGACAATTGACAAGTATCCATTTTTCGCATCGCGTGAAATTCGAATTTTCTTCACTTGTTTTTCTTCATCTTTCCAATATCCCGTAAGCTCGTTCCTCAACCCTCTTTGCTCCTGTCCTCCATTCACACGCCTTAATTCACTATACGCAAATTCTTTCGTTTCTCTCTCAATATTATTCGCAGTGTCTCATAGCTACCTGACTTCGGGACGTTATTTTTCTTTCTTGCTTTTACACCAAAGTGCACGACAATTTCTCACTTTCTCGGTGTCCAAAGCACGATTGTTCACATAAATTGTTTGCTTTCTCTCCCACCTGAACTTTATCTCCCGCAATATTCTCGTCTATCGACGCTGATTTTGTTTACAGACTAAACGTTAATAGAGCTTGGAATAATTCGGTGAAGCCCTACTGGACGGATCGTTCGTGTGGTGACAGCACGATGATGGACGAGTGTGACGGTGTATTCGCAAAATGTGTACGGTTTTGTCGACGAAATAACAGGAACGCCGGCCTATCATCTAATACCTATTATTTCGACCGTACACATATGCAGGGCGAGGCAACAACCGTTAGCAGTAGAAATACTTTCTAACCTATCAGACTTGAGAGAAAACTTTTCCTACGCAAGTTGCACGGTTCGAGAGAGTTCATCGAGTGGGGGCTACGAGCTTTACGGTCATTTCAAGGTCACCTTTATCGTTTCAAAACCGAACCACTAATTTTTGTTTCACAATCTTATCAAGTAAAATTAAGTTCGCGTACAAAGTTTCAAGATGATCGATTAGGTCGTAAAAAAATGGCAATTTCAATGTTTGCAGCCGAGAATCGATTTGAAAAAGGTGCCAACACTTACTAAGAATAAAAGCTGCTCGAAATTACGGCCACTACGTTTAATGCGCGCTTGCAATCTGGTCAGCATTGTCTTATTGATTTTCCTCGGTATTGGACTATCGAAACCTAGAGCCTGTTCGTTGATACAGACTGACGTGCTTAATAAGACGATACAATCAATGCGTATCGGATAGCCAGCGTGCGTTGAAAGTGCCCGCTGTGGCAGCATCTTTTATAAAATCAAGTGTTTGCACCGTTCATTTCATCGAATCTAGGCTAAAAACATTGAAATTGCTCTTTTAATTATTTTTTATACTAAATCTTAAACGATCTTCTTCAACTTTAGTATGGTGAGTAATTTTTAGTTACTTGATAACAATTTTGAACAAATATTAGTGGTCTCGTTTAAAAGAATGCAGATGACTTTGAAATCTCCGAAGTGCCTCGAATTGGGTGAACCTTGTAGCCACCACTCGATGACTCCTTTCGAAGTATGCAACTTTTGTAGAAAAAGTCTTTTTCTAAGTCTGATAGGTTAGAAAATATTCCGACTGCTAATAGCTGTTGCCCCACCCTGTATGTCATATTTAATGTTTGTGTGTGTATCGTAAATATACAAATTGTGTGTGTATATATATATGTGTGTGTGTGTGTGTGTGTATATGCGTGTTTTTTTTACCAATTCTTTCTCTTCTGGGGCGTAATCGCTTTTTCTACGTTTCTTATTGTATTCTCAATTCGTGTTCGAACGAGACGAAACGATTAAAATAAATTAACAATGACCCTCGTATTTTTCTCTCTATCGCATTCTCCTTTTTCTTCTCTCTTTCGAACTTTCTCCCATTCCCATCTCTCTCTCTCTCTCTCTCTCTCTCTCTCTATTTTCTCCTTTCTCTGTCCGACTATCCTTTGTCCTTCCCAGCCTCCTTTTTTTCCCCATATAAAGGCACGGTGTGTCCCGTTAAACGACATTTACACGCCACCTGTACCGGAGACGGGCACTTTGAGTCATGTTTTTTTTTTTTCAAAAATAATAACGTATCAATGTCAGTGTTATTTTTTTCGAGATTTTCTCGTTCTCCCAACTTTCATTCGGCGATTCGAACGAGTGTTCCATATCTTTGTATTTATACGTCCGAAAACCTTCATCTACGGTTTTGTTTTCTCCAAGAAACAATGAAACGTGCCCATCCCTGCTCTACGTCGAAGCGACACGACGCGTTGTTAATCCCCCGTTTCTTTTTTCTCGCCGCTTTATTTTCGTTTTGCGACGACTCTGTGAATCGCGGAGAAAAAACACGTTTTATCGCGACGCTCGATTTTTTTCCGGCAAAGTAAACTGATTTTTTGAGCCTTCGGCATTTCGATAAAAATCGCAGCAATAATAACAATAATAACTCTGTAACAAAGGTAATAACAACCGAACGATTTTTCGCCATTCTCCCGAAACGTTTGTTCCGCGGCGTTAAAATAAAAAAAAAGGTCACAGAATTCGTCGGCGAATTTCCAACGGACGCGCGTGCTACGCAACGTTAAAAGAAATCTGACGGTTCCGGTGAATGTTTAGCCCAGCGGCTTCGTCGATAAACGGATGGAACTTTCTCTCGCCCCCCACAACTTCGATCGCTCGAAAACGTCGCGAGGACTCACGATACGAAGTGAAGGGACAAGGACAAAGAGATGGTACTGAAGTTTGCATCGTCGGAACCCAACGAAAAAATATTTTTTCGTATGCCCGTATTTTTTTAAACACATTAAAGCTACAAAAGCCGGCCGAGTAAATCTTATAACCAAAAGTCGGAAAAAAAGATTTTAGAAAATAATTAAAACAAAGAAATAAGGAAGAATCAGGAAAAATTTACATTTTACGGCAACGATGCAAACTTCAAAACCATACGAAAAATTGTCACCTCGTGATTGGTATTGAAGTAGAACATATTCCGTCGATTTATCGACAAAGTCGCCACTCCGAATATTCACCGCGTAACCCCCGACCGGATTTTCGAACCGAGCCGTTGGTCGTTGCGCCCGTAAATAAAAGTCAGTAAAATGACGAGAGAAAAAAAAAGGAAAACGAATTTCCACGGGCTGTCGGTCGCGCTCACTGGTGACTCTTGCTGAGTAAATGCGAATTGAATTGATAGAGATTGCAGCATTGTTCGCCGCAAATATTGCACTTCCAAGGGTTGCTGTCACTGTGGCAGCCCTTGTGCAAGAAATAGAGGGTTTGATCGGGAAAGGTGATTCTGCAGTGTGTGCACTGTAAGCCGCTCGTGCGAGGATCCGGCCTCGTGGACGTCGGTGGTTCACCTCTCGAGTGGGCATTGCCGTTCGTAACGTTGCTCATACCGTTGCCCATCGTGTTATTATTGTTGTTGTTGTTGTTTGCCGCGTTGTGATGATGGCCGTTGTTCGTGCTCGTCGTTAATTTGCGGCGTAGATCGTCGCGCAGGAGTGACTTGAGCGGCGAGACTTTTATCAGCGACGGAAGGGGCGACAAGTTGCTGGAGGTAGCGCCGCCGCCGCCGCCGCTGCCGCCGCCACTGCCCTCGTCCATCCCGTTGCTGCTCGGCTCTTGTTTTATCGGTATCAACGATATCGAGGGCGTTATTGCCTCATCTCCACCGCCCGTGTTTCTTTGAAACCGAAAAAAAAAACAACAAAGAACAATGTATCGTCAATTAGGGCGTTCCTTTCGCGGAGGGCCGTATTTTGTGGGAGCATGAGCAGGGCCCTTCTGAATCGTTGGCTAATTACATTGGCGCTTGACAAAAATACGTCACAATCAATTATCGTGGCCAACGATAAGCTGGAATAAGAAAATGCAAACACGACGTATATAAAAGGCAACGTCCTGACTGAATGACTGACTCGTCATCGCCTAGGGTGAACCGTTAAATGTAGAAACGTGAAACTTGGAGGGCATGTTGATTTTTTTATGTACGCACCGTTTAAGGAATAACGCCACTCTAGGATTTTGGAAAAATCTTTTTTTTGCGCAAAATATACTTTGGGATCATAAAAACAACATGCAATTGGGTATCGTTTTTATTTTTGTAGCATGTAGCGAAATTTTTGGTAGCAAACTTTTTTTTTAATTTCAATTATCGATCATTCCAATTATTCAATTTTTCAATTATCTATCGTTTCAATTATTAAATTATTAAATTATTATTATTATTCAATATATTCAAGCCACTTCAATTATTCAATTATTCAATTAATATTTAATTATTCAATTTAATTATTATTATTTAATTATTCAATTATCAGTTTCAATTATTCCCTTATTATTATTCAATATATTCAATCCACTTCAATTATTCAATTATTCAATTCAATTATTATTATTCAATTATTCAATTATTCCATTATTATTATTCAATTATTACTATTCAATATATTCAATTCAATTAAATTATTCCATTATTATTATTCAATATATTCAATTCAATTCAATTATTCAATTATTCAATTATTCAATTCAATTCAATTATTTAATTATTCAATTGAATTATTATTATTCAATTATCAATTTCAATTGTTATTATTCAATATATTCAATTCAATTCAATTATTCAATTATTACTATTCAATATATTCAATTTAATTCAATTGTCCAATTATCACTTTCAATTGTTCAAGTTTCAATTATCAATTATATCGTAGCGGTCCTGTAGCGAATATTTTTTCAAAGTTTCAATTGTCGATTTCGTTCTTATTAATTATCGAAATTCCATATTTGAGGAGAAAAGAAGGTAGCAAAGTTTGTACAGCACAATAAATGTTGCGTTCCAACTATGTAATCTTCGATATCGTCCATAAAATGCCGTATGAACAAGACGATTTTTAAAGTCGTCATTTTTCGTTGACAGTTCGGTGACTTGGCTTGAAAATTTACAAGTATACTGTGATGGATGTTCACTTGATTACAGAATAAAATCAGTTAATTGTTGAATATTCGGGTACGTGAAATGAATACCTTAACCCTACTTTGACACACTGGGTCATTTTGACCCGGACGAATTTCAAATAAAATGCCCACTTTCCCAAAATTGAAAGTTTTCAATGATTTTTAACATCAGTTCCATTTTATATTTACCGAGTTTCAATTATGCAGACACATTAAGAAATGTTTAAAGTGTATGCCTGATTTTCTTCGATAAAAATCGACCGAATCGTTGGTAATAGCAAGTGGATGAAGTACTATCCGGGTGAAATCGACGCAGCGTGTCAAAATCGTAGCTAAATATACGTGTGTCAACAAAGCGGTCTTACGGTCCCTAAACTGATGGCTAGCACCATCTATAGGGAAATTCTGGTTTCATACTTCTACACCTGGTAATCTCGGTCGTCTCAAAACTAGAATCTTTCGGAAAAATCGTGGGATTCGTTATTGTAGAGTGTTTTCCCCCTTTGCGAAGGCCTTAGGCCTTCAGAACCATTTTTTTTGTACGAAAAACCGATTTGATCATAAAATGAACTGCACATCTATTTAGTATGAATATCAAGCTGTTAGAAAATATATATATATTTTTTTTTTTCGACGGCAAAATGGCCGACTACTAGAAACTTCTCGAAACTGCTTTTTTCCATTTGGCGTGACAACTTCAACAATTTTCACTCCATTTACTTCAAATTTATGTTCCTAATTGCATTTCGCAGAGAAGTACGTACGGAATTTCTGATTAATCGAAAACTTTTCATTTTATGAGCAGTTTATGAGCAGTTATAACGAAATTATTCACCGAAAAATTCATTTCTTAAGTTCAAATACCTACAACTTTTGAATAAAACAATATTTTTTCAATTCCGTACGTACTTTTCTAGGTATTCTAACGTAGATCGACGAGAATTTTTGTTTTTTGTTCTAGGTAAAAAATTGTGGATGCTAAATGTCAAGCCGCGAAGCGCCTAAAAAAAGATAACAAAAGAAAATATTAGTAATCGTCCATTTTGCACATCGAAAAAAAAAATTCTAACAGCTTGATATTCATACTAAATAGATGTGCAATTAATTTTATGAGCGAATCACTTTTTCATACGAAAAAAATTGTTAAATTCGCACATGACGTTGTACCCGTTACTGTGGCCTAAGGCCTTAAGGTGTTTCGGGACAATTGACATGTTAACATTTGATTCAAATGTATACAGTAAATTCTTTGATATATACTGAATGCACCCTCCAAATTATAATCGGATCGTCTACGTCATTTCTACGAATGTTACGATTAACGAAACACTATTTAATATGAGGAGATGCCTACGCTCAGCGCTGAATGACAATTTTACGCATGCAATAGTGTGAAAAAAATCTTCAAAAGGTTATGAAAAACTGTCAAATCCGTCAGTACATTATGACAATAGTCATCTCCTTATGTTGAAAAGTGTTATTTCAATTGTAAATTTTGACCCTTTCAGTCGTGCATTTTTCATCTGCACCGATTTTGATGAAAATCGGTACTCGGGGGGGTTTTCGGGGTCGCTGATTACGAATCCGGCATTAGATTTTCAAAATTCAAAATGGCGGATCCAATATGGCGGACGTGAAATTCCAAATACTTATCAATTCTTCTAAAACTTTGTCCTCAGGGGTTTTCGGGGTCGCTGATTACGAATCTGGCATTAGATTTTCAAAATTCAAAATAGAGGATCCAATATGGCGGACGTGAAATTCCAAATACTTATCAATTCTTCTAAAACTTTGTCCTCAGGGGTTTTCGGGGTCGCTGATTACGAATTTGGCATTAGATTTTCAAAATTCAAAATGGCGGACGTGTAATTGCAAATACTTATTAATTCTTCTAAAACTTTGTACTCAGGGGTTTTCGGGCTCGCTGATCACGAATCCGGCATTAGATTTTCAAAATTCAAAATGGCGGGCGTGAAATTCCAAATGCTTATTAATTCTTCTAAAACTTTGTACTCAGGGGTTTTCGGGGTCGCTGATCACGAATCCGGCATTAGATTTTCCAAATTCTTTTGAATCTAAAACACGGATTTTAATTTTGAAGTCATAGATTTTTTTGGTTGCAGAATGATCTCAAATCAACTGAAATATTTATTTCTAATGTATATTTGAAGGAATATTCCTGATAAAGTAGGTTACATTGCCCAGTTGGATCGACTGTATCGGATCCACCATTTTGAATTTTCAAAATCTGGACTCATTCGTGATCAGCGATTCGAAAACTGCGTAGACGATCGATTTAAAATTCAGAGGGTGCGTTCGGTATACGACAAACAATTTACTGTATAAATTTGAATCAAATGGCAACATATCGCTCATCCACTGAAAAACTATTACAACACAAAAATGCTGCGTTGAGAAAAACGCATTTTAATTGTTTTCTTCGCATTCGTAAGCCCACTGGCGTGAATAATCTGATTAGCCTGTAATGATTTTATCTATTGTGCAATTCAGTAACCTTTTTAATATTGTTTTTTATTTTGAGGCATATCTCAAAAGAGCATTCTAGTGTTATGACAGTTTTCTAGGGGATGAGCGATATCGTCAATCGTCCCGAAAGGCCTTAATACATTCGAGCTTGACGTTCAGAGTCCTCAAGGTGAACTTTTACTTCAGACCCTTGAAATTTAGGGCGACGAGAATTTTTGTAACGGAGCACAGCGAAATAATTATTCTTTGGAGATATCCTGAGACGAAAATTCCTCGGATGAAAATTGAGCCGAGGAATGTTTGAAAAACGTATTTTTAGTAGAAAAAAAATAGAAAAATCGTTTTTGTACCGTGCGTACCGATGAATCGTGGTGCTGTTGATCGAGATCTGATGATGATGATGACTGCTGCTCGGTGCGTTGCTGTTGCTGTCGGCGCTTTGGGGGCTGTTCGGGCTGTCACCGTTCAACGGTGCGGGACTCTGGCCACGCTGCCCGGACGCCTGCTCCGGGTAGGGTATGGAAATTTCCACGTGGGGCGTGAGAAAGTGCATCGGGGGCGTCGCGTTGTCGGCCGAACGGTTGCCCGTGCTGTCACCGCTGTCGGACAGCGGCGCCGACGGCATCGCCTCCCCGGGCGAACAACTGTTCATTATCGACGTTGAACTGTTCGGTCCTGGATTGTCCAAATCGATACCGTGTCTGTGAGGGAGGCAAAATCATTTCCGGTTAATCGTGTATTATTATCGTATATTGTACGTCGATTTTTTACCAAATAATTTCCGATTAATCTTTATATATTATTTGTAATGATAAGAATTATTGTTGTACGTCGACTTTTTACTTTCAAGGCGGTACATGCGCAGCCGCCAGTCGAAGGAGGATTCGAATAGCGAAAAAATTGTCGCACGATTGATATGGAACATCGCTTCGGTGTCCACCTTCGATTTTATCGAAACTCACGTATATGGTGGAACATTGAAAGCTATTAGATACGTATTTTTTTTTTGTCCGGGGAGAAACCTTTTCAAGGGGCGAAAAAAATAAAAATGAAGGTTTGAACTACGAGTTTATTTTTCTATCTCGCACCCCACACCGACAAGGGGGTGCGTTAAATCGAACGAAAAGGATAACACTTTGAAGGGGCGACAAAATCAACGTTAACGAATATATAGAATAATAAATAATTTATTAAGATATAAAAATTGAAGTGAAAAAAGAAAAATTGAAGTAAAAAACCACCCCTTGACGTTCCTAATCGCAGTTGTTTTCTTTTTTCTGTATTCGGAATATGTCTGTTGATTCGAAATATTCGTACAAACTCTAAAAAGTCGCGAAAATCAACCGTCCGGCTTTGAAATTCCGCCAAAAATAGAAAAATAATCAAAGCTAAACAAATCAAGCGGTATGTCAAAGAGCAAACGACGACGAAGATAACAAGCAAAGAACGGCGTTCAGAGTCGAAATAAAAAACAAACGACCACCATAAGAGCGAAAGAACTTTTTCCTAGCCGCATTGCGAAATAAATTTTAAATATTTCTTCTCCAAAGTCCCAACCGATGTATTTCCATCCCCCAAATATCCATTCACCACCTATTCCACCCCCGAATCCTCAAGTTCTATTCTAGAAATCGTCCAATCTGTAGAAAAACAGTTTTTGTTCTTTTAACCGTCTTAATTCCGAGTTTTCGCCAATCCTCCTTAATATTCGTAATCGACGTAAAATTTCTCATCGAACAAAGCCTCGAAGTATTGTAAAAGTGCAAAAAAAAAAAAAAGTGTTTGTCTCTGTTGGGCACTACTTCAGAGTCGCCAAATCCACAAAACCGACCTGTTGAAAAAGTGTAGCCTCAGACATTTCATGGTGGGCGCACGATAATTGCACAACGGGCAGGACTTCACCATGTCGTGTTGTCCAACGTGTTCGTTCTGAAAGTGGGCTCTCATGGCGATTTGCCGCTGGAAACCCCGATTGCATATGGGACAGTGATAAGGCAAAGTCTTCGAGTGAGTGGTGAAGTGTTCGGCGAGATGATCCTTGCGGAAGAATCTCTTCTGGCATACCCTGCACTCGTACGGTTTTACTCCTGTGTGTCGCATCTGCACGGATAAGCCAATTGTCCCATTAGCGACGGTCAAAGTCTGCGAGGCGTTAAAAAACAAAACGAAAAGACGAACGCAACGTACTTTGTGTCTCCTCATGTTGGCCCCGTTGGAAAATTTCATGTTACAAACGTCGCACTCGAACATCTTCCTGTGCGATCTGTGACCCGAGTGTTGTCCCTCCTCGCCGTCGCCATCGTTCTCCGTGCCCTCGACGCCCTCCGCGCTCTCGCCGGCCTCGCCACCTGCCAGGCACTGGTCCCGATGCGCGCAGAACGCCGTCTTGTTTATCGTCTCGTAATTGTCGCACCGCTCGCATCTGCGGTCCGACGTGCAAATTGCAACCGTTCGAATTAGGCACTCGGGCGAGTTTTTTTTCGTCCCCTGCGGACGCAGAGGGCTCGTTTCGCTAACCTGAACACCGGCACGGCTCCGTCGCCGCTGTCGTAATTCGTGTTGAGCGCAGACTCGTTGTCCGGATCGAGCGACTCTTCCTCCCTGGCGTTGGAGGAATCGCCCGGGGCGGCGCGACTCGAGGAATGAGAGTCTACCTCGTTATCCCCTCCGCCGCCGTCAACTCCATCTGACATTGTACCGAGAGCGGCGCTACCAGCCTGGACTCCTCATCGACGCCTGATCAACGAAATATCACATTTTATCGCAAAAGTACCCACGAATGTTCTCATGCTCGATGAATTTTTGTCTCGCAGCGATTTTTAATGGACCAACAGGCGGCGTCCCAAAAATTCTGACATCAAATGTAGGAAAAATCCTGTGCTGTTTATTAGTTCGGAGTACTGTAGCAATTGAATGTAGTCGAACCTCGATGTAACGAATCTCTAGGGCTGTTCGTTACATCGAGTTCTATCGAGAATATATACCTTAAAATGTTAGTTAAAAGAAATATATTAGTACTATAAACATAGGGATATTTTTTAAAGGAAGAAAGGTTCTAATCAGAACCATTTTCACAAGCAATTAGGAATTAGAGCATGATGTATATTATTGTATAGTGTATCAAGATTTTACGTGTTTATCGGAAGAGAATGGACAAATCTTCGTTATATCGAGGTTTGACTGTATTGATATTCGGGCAATTGCTTCGAATTTGTTGCTGCTGCATTGCTTCATATATATATATATATATATATATAATGTGTATATGTAAAGTATTCAATTTTTGTAGTACTTTACATTTGCTATACTTTACAAACACACATTATGCGGCAGGGTTCCAGAAGCCAAAACTCTACATTAATTGAATATTTGGATGTTTGTCAAGACTATATATATATATATATATAAAAGTTTTGAACGAGGCAAAATAACTGCAGAAATTTAAAAAATAACAATATAGTGTGTATATGAAAGCATTTTGGCTTCTCGAACCCTGCTGTACTTTTCATATGCACATTATAACGTTCATATACACTTATTTTTTAATTCGTACTGTTATTTTATCGCAGCTGTCTTTTCATTATTTTACTTATCGTAGCTCACTTGCAATACTTTGCGCCCTTATTTTTGTTGCTGTGGCTGCACCATTGGCCTCCGTTCTTTTCTCAATATTCTTTTCTTTGAGGCACTACGAACTTGTTGCTGCAGCATTGCTCTATAGATCTATATATATATATAAGTCTCGACAAACATCCAAATATTCAATTATCGTAGCTTCTTGCTTTTGGAACCCTGGCGTACTTAACATATACACATTATATAGTTGTTTTTTTAATTTGTGTAGTCATTTCGCCTCGTCCAAAACTGATCGATTGCAGCGACTATGACCATTCACTGTCACTGTCCTTTCATTTATTTCACGTATCGTAGCTCACGCGCAGTACTCTGCGCCCCTGTTTGTATCTACAGGTACACCATTGACTCCCGTTCTTTTTCAATATTCTTTTCTTCTCTCTCTCTCTCTCTCTCTCTCTCTCTCTCTCTCTCTCTCTCTCTCTCTCTCTCTCTCTCTTATTTCGTCTTCTGTCGTAATAACTTTCAAATCCGATTTTCTGTAACATTCATATTCGCTCGTCACTTTTGCCCCGTTGGCTCTTCAGTCGAAATACAATATTTTCCACTATTTTAGCGTGACAGTTCGCGCGCGCACTTTCGTATTGTTGCGTGCGCGGGGAAGAGAAGACAGAAAAAAAAGAGGATCAGATCGAAAATACCTGCGAACGATTTCGTGGGTGTCGCGGATTAATTTTTCTCGCGACTGAAATCGCCGTAACTGGGAAGGAGAAACCGTCGGTAAAACACGATAAATGTTTTATCGTTAATGCGATTTCGAAGAGCCAGAAGCGATAAAAGAACGAGGAAATTCCGGACACTCGGAGCACGTTTGTTTTTCGAAAACAATTTTCGGGAGGAAGAATCACGCCTGAGTGAAAACGTCAACTGTGTGTGTAAACACAGTATTTATACACGTATGAATATACCCGTACGCCTAATCAGCGTTGCTACGTTGAGGGAAAAAAAATACGTCGCCCCCCTCCCCCCGGGATGAAAAAAGGGGAAAAAATCACACCGTCTTTTGTCACGAGAAATGTTCGATGCCTCGAGCTCGGTGAATTGCCTGTGTCTCGCGTGTCCGAGAGAAAGAGACAGAGCGATAGGTGCAGAGGAAAAAAAGGGCGACAAAAAACACGAAGGATTACAAACCAAAAAAAAGAACGATACGTACACGTAGAGAGGTTCGTGTATTACCCAATCCTGTGAAGATTACGGCATAGAAACACCTGGTGGTAAGAGCGCAATGCCAGAGTGCACTGCACTTTGTCCCAGTTTTAACCGAATCCGTCACTCGTGACGTAGTTTTTCGCGGCTTTTCCCGTGAAAAATGTATAGCGAGATGGTATAGTTATACATGACGCGTTTTCCCGATGAAAATTCGCGTACTATACTAAACGCGACCACGATCGAGACTTTTTCTCCCTCTTTCTCTATCTCTCTCTGGTAATTGTATATTTTGACATAAATAGTGTGAAGCTCGACCAAAAAAAACGTATGTCACGTACTCACTCACATTCCACGGGGGGATTCCTCGGGACACGAACGCAAAATCGTCTTTTTTTTTCAATCACGCTCCCGTGCGAACATCGCCGCGTTTGTTTTCGCTTCTCTCCTTGTCTCTCGACTCCGGAGAAAACCCTTCGACTTTTTTTTCCGCACGTCAAAACAGCTAAGAAAACGACGACGACGACGGCGGCGACGTTCCCGTGGAGCGCACACAGGCATAGACAAATTAAAATGTAACGGAAGTGCGAGCTATATACTTGGAGCTCGTTCTCTGTCTCTCTCGCGCGTTTCGTTCCCGACCAATATCCTCGGACAATGCTGCCAACCGCGAGCCGCCCGAAGCTTCGACTCTCGCTCCCTGCCGTCCCTATCGTTCTTTTTCCCCCGATATTCGAAATCGCCGAAAAAAGATCGGCTACTCTTTATCGAGGGAATAAAGAATCCGCGTTTTCGCGGTAAGAGGAAGGTCTGTCGATCGACATAACCTCAATTTTCGGATGCTCGGATTGGCAACGCGCTTGTCAAAATTCACACGCACACACCAACGCGCTTCGTCGACTCTCGTGTATACGCGCCTTGTTTTCGACAGCTTGCGTGTTCTATATATCGAGACGTACGACACACGTACGATCGCTCGAGCGAGCGCCAATAATGTAAATACGCGATCGAGAGATACGCGATTTTTTTAATTTCAAGTGTGCGAGAACAAGTGCGTTCGGACAGCTTCTCGTTCTAATTCTCGCGCGTTTTATCTTCTTGTTTTGTTACGTCGATCCCGGCTGTGCAAACAAACGAAATTTCAGCCCGAGTGCGCGAATCTCGCGAACTTTTTTACACCCCCTTCCCGCCCCGATTTATACAGTGACGAGGGTTGGAAGAAATTCGGGGAAATTCGCGAGATCGGAGGAAATTCGTGAGAAGAAAATCGGGCGAATCGCGATGGGGATGCGATTTTTGCCAGATCGAATCGAGCGTTCCATCGGGCTGCTTTCGCACATAGGGCGGTACACGTAACCTCACTTTTTGACGACGTTCGCCGGATGTGTCGCGTCAAAAACCCGTAATATCTTTACGTTGTATATTCCCCCCTCTCTCATTTCCCCAAACATGAAAGTGAAGTAAGTCGACTTTGCGGAGCGAAATTTCGCGAAAAGAAAAACCTGGAGTGTCACAGGACAGAAAAGCTAGAGCGTTTCGCCGAGTTCTTTTGATCCCTCGCTCAAAGTTCTTTCGACGAGATAAAATGCGTGTCATCGTCGCTGGAACGAGTCACGTAACGCTAGTATTGACGAGCGATCGTGTTATCGTTGAGTGTACATAACCTCGCTGAAAACGCGTTTATTTTGCGACATCTCAAGTGACGCTGGCCCGCGAAGGGCTTATTGTTTTTCGATCCTCGCATGCTGCGCTGATTCGCGACGAAGTGACCCAAGTATCTATCGAACGACCAGTGCGCTTTGCTTCCCGCTCAACAAAGCGTCCCTGAACAAGTGCCATTTATTTTCATCGTCGGGTCGTCGAGAAAAGACAACGGGAAGTGGCGATCGTACTACGTACGTACTGGATGTACGTAGTTTGAGGTAAATTCGTATTTTTTTCATCTCCAAAAACCATTGATCTCGCAAAATTTCGTGCAATTTTGAGAAAAATATTTCACGATTAAAAAAAATCCTTTATTGCATTTTGTGAAGAAAAATACAAAAAATTCAACGAAGTTTGACCATTTTTTATTGATTTATTCTCAAAATAATATACATACATTTTTTGAACGATACATTGAGAAACATATTTTTTAAACCGTCGATGATTTTTCCAAGTGCATCGCGTGCATCTGTTTATTGCGTCTTTGGCGAAAAGTCGATTACCCATCGTGTCTCGAACAGCACGGGTTCGCTTGTCAACGCAGCGCTGGTCGCGTAGCAACGTTCGCGCGAGAGCAACAAGTGTCTATTTCAGGAGATAGAACATGCAGGAACGGCCACGGTTGTGCGCGCGCGCGCGTTGGTGAATGCGTTCGTAACTCAGCCGAGAGTGACCCAAATACTCGTGAAATCAATGCGCCCTCGCCCCCCCCGGAAAAAAAAAATAGAATTTTAACGTTTCTCGCAGTGCTCGCAGTCGAACGACCGTTGCTTTCATTGATCGGATCACGAGGTTACGCAACGATTGTTGCTAGATCACTTACCGATGGTTGGTAATGTAGGTTTCTTCGTTACCGGCGGAGCTGTCCTTCCTGTACAGGTCGCGGGGGCAGATGGCGCGTCATTGCGAGATTCGCTCAGTCGGTAAAACAGCACGGCGGATCTCTGCCAGTCCGTTGTATTTTCGGGCAACTATTGTCGCCGACTTTCGCCAGTTTCCCCGTGCCTACCTCTCAGGACTCGCGATCTATCATTCCCTGATTTCTGTAGCTTCGAGGTCACGTGATCGACATAACCTCAAAAGAGTCTCCCAGGAATATTGTTTCCCGCAGTATTGTCGTTGCGGATAAAAACTCAACATTTTTCGATTTCCATTTTAAAAAAAGGAACGAAGTGCAGTCTCCAAGTGACGGGGTGGGGGGAGGAATTCTCGAGGAACGAAAACGTCAAAGTGACTGTCTCCGAGTCTCCGCCTCGCTTGCGCCTTGTTGCGGATGATAGAGCACTGCGGCGGGGGGGGGGGGGGGGGGGGGGGGCAAGGGCGCCGATTGAAATGGGGAGAGAAGACACAAAGACGAAAGACAGTAGGGATTGAGGCGCGCACACACAGTGTGTGTGCCGTCGGCGATCGGTTGGGCGTTTCTCTCTCTCTTTATCTCTTTCGGGTACCTGTTGATCGACTCGTCACTCTGGATGAAACATCAGCGAAGAAAAAGAACAAAAAAAAAGCACCAAAAGAAAATATACAAACGTGACTCATTGCCCTTGCTGTCGGGGAATTCAACATTGATTTCGGAATCGCAAAGTACTCGCGATGGCTCTCCATCTCGAAGATTCGTTCATCGGTAAAGTTGAAAGGAAAAGCAAATGCGTTAATAGTAAAAAAATCCTCAATTCCAACGTCGCTAATAGTGTTATTTTTCGTTCGTTCTCTTGTTTCGACGGCTTCCACGGAGAATCGAGATTTTCGGACGTTGCAATACGCTCGACGAACACGCCTCGATCCACAGTGCATTCTTCGTCAGTGCCATTGTTGTGTTTATGTCACGATCGCGCTGCCTGTCACACCACATGTGGTACACGCGAGACACTGCGAGCTTTTGTTCCGATCTGTCACTTTGACGTTTCGCGATATATATTTTCATTTCGACGTCAGTTGTTAAAAAAATTATGTGTGTGTGGGGAATATGTGAAAATACAGTTAAATTTCGGTAACTCGTCGATCAGATTGAGAAAACAGATTGAATAATCAGCGAAGAATGTTTTCACTGGGGACAAAATCGCTCGCGAGAAAAAATCGTACTCTTTAACGGATTATAACTACCTCGTGGCCGGAAATGAGAGGAATTTTCGTAAATTTTTACTGGGAAAACGTGTGCAGCTTTTCGCATGTTTTTTTCTTGTACATCAAAGAGTGCGATTTGAAGTGTTTTTCACAACTTTTGTATGAGCGGTGAGCACTGCTGCTCGGAAACACAGAATTCGATATGAAACGAATCAAACGCGTTTATTTTTTGCATGAACTTATCTAGTGCTTGGACGAAGGATTTAACAAAACGTTGATTTTGGAAGAAATGGCCGCACTCAAAGTAAACGTATTGATTTTCGTTGATTAAAAAATTATGCAACGAAAAAAGAATTACTTCGTTCAGGCACTGCTTTTTGATATGTAAGAGAAGCTTGTAAAATTTGACGCTGATCGGTGCCGCGCATTTTGAGATATGGTGGTGACCGATTAAGGGGGGAGATACCTTTGAGCAAAGAAAAAATGGCTGATCCTCGTGATTTTTTTTTGAGGGAGACATTTCTTCACCATTTTCTAGACTTAGGGTCGAAAAAATGGAATATATTGATCATGTTTTATTAAATTTTATGAAACAGCGTCCCTTTCAATCACGAACAAATTCATGAATCAAGAAAAAGAACATGAAAATCATGAAAGAGATCACGAAAGAATTTAAAAAAACATGAACATCACAAATCATGAAAAAGATAATGAAAATCATGAATCATGAAAAGGATTTAAAAAATCATGAAAAAAATCGATGTTTTTACATGAATCGTGAGAAGTCATGAATTGTGAAAAAAAATATATTTTATAGAATAGCGTATGTTTTATTACTACTTTTGGTTGTTACATGATATTTTCTTTTATTAATCTTTAAAAGTGGCGTGACACGTAGTATAGAGTCGGTGGTATTAATCGAAAAACAAAGAACGAAGATTTTTCTTCCATCAACACCCTTACGCAGAATATGAACCAAGAAAAAGTGAGAAATGTTGAAAATCGATGAAATGGTACGCTTTGGAACAAAAAGATTGAATTTTCCGAAAAAAATGACTAGATTATGCAATCAAAAACATCCTTTTTTATTATTTTCCAAAACATTAAGGTTCATGTTTTGGTAACTAAAGTTAGAAAGACTTCTTCCAAATTTCATAAAAATCGGTCGATTAGTTTTTCAGCTATTCGTCACGCCAGTTTTGAAAATGCCGTTTAGAAAACCGTACCTCTGTCATTTTAAAAGTATGATAAAAAAAAGAGCACGCAACATGCAAAAGTAGCAATAAAATATACCCTTAATCCCAAAAATAGCAAATAAATCTTTCCTTACTAAAAAAAAGCCATGTAAATCAGTAAATTCTTTCCTCGCCTAAACTTATCTCCCCCTTAAAGTTTGCCAGATCGCGGAACCTACCTACGAACGGAGTCATGTAAATCAGAAAAAAATTTCCTCGTCTAAACTTATCTCCCCCTTAAAGTTGGCCAGTTCGCCGAACCTACCTATGAACGGACATAACCCTCTCAATTTTGAACCGATCGATTTTAAATTATCAGAGCACAGTTTTCAACTCCTACATTTTGAGAATTCGTCGAAGGCCAAAAAAAAGATATTTTCGAAAATAACTATGCGCAAGCCTTTAATATTTCATCGGGACTGACGGTCCGTCGCATCGAATGGACGTGGGTACGTGTAGCGTTGGATACTTTATGAAACGAGGCAGGCCCACGCTCATTTGTGACAAGAGCGCGATAGGGCTGGAATATACGTCTGTACTTTGCGTATGGGGCGTTCCGTGCGGAGCTCGATCACTTTGACGTTTGCATCGTTGGAATGCAACGATATTTTTGTCTCTCCATTTTCACCAGAATCCAGTCTTTTTCTTTTGCAAACTCAGATGGTTTATTTATAATACGAATACGTAGAAATGTTCGGGGCATTTTCACACCCCAAAAAGATTTTTTTAAATGAAGAAATTATTGAAGAAATAATAATTTTCGTTGCATTCCAATGATGAAAACTTCAATAAAACAAAAAGCTCTTTGGAGCTCGGCTGTGCGTTCAATTTTTTTATTATAATTCTTAATAAACAATAATGACAATAATAACAATAGTATAAATAGAAAATACTAGTAAAAATAGCACGAGTAGCAGCGTCAAAGACAATAATCGTAAAATAAATAATGGGAGTGACAGCAACAATAATAGTAACAGCAATTGAGATAATAATAGTAATTTATATATATATATATAATAATAATAATAGTAAAATACTATAAATACTATAATAAATAAATAATAATAAATAAGTAATAATACTATACTATATTATAAGTAATATAAAAATATAAAATATAAAATAATACTATACTATAATAACTATAATAAATAAGTAATAATAAATACTATAAAAATACTATAATAAAATATTAGTTAAAAAAAAACAAAATTAAATTAAATTAACATAAATGGCCCGAGCGAATTAAAATCAGCGACGTTTCGAGGGACATATGAAGAAAAAAAAAACAATTGAAATCTTAACGTTTGCAGATCCGGAACATGGGCAAGGGTGAGGAGCGCAACGGCACTGAGGCAAACGAATCGGCAAATTTCCTCAAGAAAAACACGTCGGAGGCCAGCAAGATGCTGGAGGCTGCGCTACTGCAAATGGACGGCATTATTTCCGGTAAGTCACTCGAAAATTCTCACAAATAATACAACCCACTGTCAACATTACCAATATACTTTAATATCAATAATAAATATTTTTGAAAATCGACAGAACGGGTAGTAAAAAAAAATTGGAAGAAAAAGAATCGTAAAAATGGAAAATGAAAATGTTTTGTCCGGGCCGTCCGACAGGTGCCTGTGCCGAAGGTGCGGAGGGCAGTTCCGAGTGGAAAGACTCCGTGAGGGACGCAGCGAGGAATTTAGTAGCCGCTATACAGAAAGCCCCGACACCGCCCCCACCGCCGGATGTCAATACCGTCGAAATATTGCTCCAGTGGATGCAACCGGTGAGTCGAAATTTAAATCAATTACCAGTCTTCCTTTTCCCATTCGGTAGCTCGTAGCTGGTGGCAAAACACAATTAATTCAATCGAGTCTCGTTATTGTCGTTATTACGGTTATTATTTTTTATATTATTGACCAACAGCAATTTGAACGATAGTAAGGGCAATAATAGAAACGATAACAACCGTTGTAATGTCAACAATCAGTCGTTATCACAGTATCAGTAACAATGATAATAACGATAGTACCAATGTTCACAATAATTGTGGTAACACGTCGTTACCACAATTATATCGAATATTTGTTGTGAAAATTATTTAGAAGATAGTAGTTATCACAATTAGTACATTTTATTTGCATCACCTTTTTCGCTCTCTTACAATCTAACTTATATCTTTCCTGTTTCGTTACTTTGAATTTCCGTCACACTCTGCATTCTCGCTCTACATTACCATCGTTTCTCTTTTCTTACACTCTTTTTATGCTTCCCTGAAAAAAATTACACATATTACCTCTATCCCTTTCCCTGTTTACCCACTTCTCTATACAGTGAAACCTCGTTTATACGTTTTTGCACTTACCAGGTGTAGAAGTATGAAACCGGAATTTCCCTATAGATGGCGCTAGCCATCAGTTTAGGGACCGCGAGACCGCTTCTGCAGCGCCATCTCCCTCCGACAGCTGACGAAGATTTTCAACACACAACAACCCTGTTCCCCGCACCGGTACATTTTTCTATAACCTTAAGGAAGTTCATCTGGTACCGAGTTAGTCAAAAGAAAAATGATTACGACTGGCGTAGTCCGTTCAATAAGTTTGGCAACGCTGCAACCAAGCGCGAGCGCGTATCCTGTACAGCTGCCATGTGCTAGAAATTTTTCACTCGCGTCCATGGTTCATCGTCGATCTCTTTTTCGACCATGGAAGAAAATTCAAAAAAGAAAGCGTTTTTCCGGAAAGGCAAACAAAATCAATTTTCGAAAATCAAATTTTTTCTCAATCAATCTCGAAATCAATTTTTTATGCGTTATTATTTCGTATCCTTTTTTTTATAACCACAATGATTTTATTTGCGATTAATTCGTTTGATTTTATTCTTTGAGCCGATTTGGTCATTACATTTCCAGTCGCTTCTGCATAATTTGCTGTAGAAGTGTAGCGCACGTTGCGTCGTTCGGAAAGTATTAGTGTTGATTTCAAAAAGCGCGCGGTTGCGACGTTGCCATCGTAATATGCGACTGGAGTGATACGGAGGTTAACCTCCAAAAAATCAGCATTTTTCGAGACAAATTAATTTATTCCGAAGTTCACGAGTATCTAATGGATTTTAGAAAGCTGTCCAAACGTTCTTTAGATATTTTTTTATCCATTATAAAAGTTTCTTTCGAAACTGTTTGTCAATGCTTGCAAACTTCACGTTTATAGACGGGAAGAACACGACAATCCATAAGAGACAATGTTAATTGAGAAACATTTTATTTATTAATTGCTCACAAACAAGGTATCCGGAGAGTTTGAAATTTGAACAGGTGACTTTTTAGATACTCATAAGTGAACTCGAATTTTTTTTTATCAATATCTGTTTGTTAATTCGATCATCAGATGAACTTTGCGGACAGCATTGGTTTTCTGTTATCGTTTGAAGAAAACTGCTGCAGAATCGCATCGAATTCTTGTCGAAGCTTACGGTGAACATGCGCTTGGTAAAACAAAGTGTTTCGAGTGGTTCAAAAAATTCAAAAGTCGTGATTTCGACGTGAGAAACGAAGAGCGTGGGAAATCACCGAAAAAGTTCGCAGACAACGAATTGCAAGTCTTATTGGATGAAGATGATACTCAAAGTCAACAAGAACTCGCGGATCAATTGAATGTGACGCAGAAAGCCGTCTCCATTCGTTTTTATCATTTTCGAACAGACGTGTAATTTTTACAAAAAAAAATCTGGTTTCATACTTCTATTACCTGGCATAGCTGTTTATACGTCAAATTTCTCTTGACCCGGCAGATTCGGCTTAGGAGGCGTACGTAACGCAATTGGGGGTCGAGGTTTGCGTTACGTCACGATTTTAGAACTGGCAGAAATAGCAAAATTTCTGCATGTTCAAGTTTAAACAAATTTTAAACTCGTCGTTCAGAATAGTTGAAGTGAAAGCTCTTATTATTTTGAGAAATATAATGAAGATGAAAAACCGTCATATCGCCCGCGAATTGATACTTTGACGTAAGTATTAATATTCTAGAGAAAAAAAACCGTCTTGATATCAAGGAAAACGTAAACTTTGATCGCGATTTTCTCGAAACTACTTTTTTCGATCTTGTCTCAACGAATACTCAAAAAATTATCAACCGAGTTTCAATTTTTTAAAAACATTTTTGTTATCGTAGTGGCTAAGGTCCTAGATAGCCGGTTTACAAATTTTAATCATTGCTATTTTTAAAGATTGCTTGAGTACAAAAAAGGGCCTTAGAGATAGAAACAAAATGTCCAAACTGTCGGCATTTTGTAAAAAAAAACAAAATAAAAAACAGTTACTCATAACAATAGCTACATTTGTATAGATATCGATAAATTATTGACCCTTTATTTACAGATATCCTTTCATGAAGATATCGATGGGACAATGAAGAGAATTTTTCTTTTGTCGCTCAATCGGGGTTCTTTTTTAAAAAATCATAAAAATTGGTATAAAACTAGATGAATATACTTCATGAAATGACTATAACCCCGATACTTTCGTAATTAATTATTTCTTTGAAAAAAAAAACGCTATTATTGACGACAAAGCACCCGTTACGTAACGGAATAGGGGGGGGGTCACGTTAGGCGTTACGGTTCTGTTGGGGGGGGGGGGGGGGGGGGGGTGTCAAAAATTGGGAAATTTTGCGTTACCTAATTTATGTACGCCCCCTTATGGAGATGACAATAAAGTTTCATTTCTACGCTTTTCACCTTTACGTTATTAATTACCCAATTACTTTTATTTATTTTATTATTACCCAACGTCAGTTTCGAGGTCGTTTTTTTTCTCCGTTATACATTAATCACACGTGATATTCTCTCGCTACGAACCTGTCTGTTATTCGCTAGTCTAAAACCTCAAAGCTCAGTGCTACAAACTTGCATTAAATAAAAGTTCAAAACGGAAATTTGAAAACTTGAGTTGGCTCGTTACCCAATTATTACCAAGCTAATATTCATAGGTACCAACGAAATATTTTACTTTATTTACGTTATTTTAAATAATTATTACCAATCAAATATTCAAGAGGTACTGCTATTGAAAAATATCGTGGATTATGCACCAATCGCCATTTTCAAATGTTTAAGAGTTTCAGATACACACTGCATTTAATTTCTACGTTATTCCCACGTATACGTCACGTTTGACGTACCCCTTGATAAACGTATGACTGAAGTTTCACTGTATATGGTTTCAGGTGCTCCATTGTTTTTCTTTCTCGTTTACATATCCTACAAGTCCATTCTTCCTGTTTTCCATCCCTCCCTGTATCTCCACGCATTATCGTCGCACGTGTTTCCTGATTCTTTCGGGTGGGGGTAAACATGTCGAATGACCAAATATGGAACGACAAAGATTTCGAAACGACAGAATTATGAACTCTCAAAATAACGAAGGTTAAATTGTTCGAAGTTTTATCTTTCGACTGATAAAAAATCGAACGACTATAAATCGAATCATTATTTATTGGGGAGCTAATTTATTCGAAGACGAATATTCAGATTGTCTGCAATTCGGAACATAAAAATACACAATCGAAAAATGTAGAACACCCATATCTCCGAAGCAGAAAATAGCGAGTGCCTAATATGCGTAATACCGTCTATGGCGAAAAGCAATATATCGAAACGCAAAATGTCGATGGCCCGAAATGTCGAACGCCGAAAGGTCGAACGGCCAAAATGGCGAACGTGGTGGGACCCGTCACGTGGGATGACTGCCTTACGATATTTTAGCCGACTGACCGACAGCGCCATCTCGCAGCTTCACTCTGAGGCGCAAGTAACGTATTGCTCGATTCGCCATCCGGGCCGTTCTACATTTTGACCCTCCGCGATTTCAACCACTTGACTTTTTGGCCGTTCGCTTTAATGATTTTCTGCATTGTGAACCATCGCCATTTTTTTAATTCGGAGAATTGTCGTCTCGAATTATTTGGTGTTATGCATACAGGCCCATCGATATTATGCTTTTCGATATTTTATTAAATCTGATTTTTGTTTTTCGCTATATATCAACTTCCGAGATGTTCATATTCGTAATTGTTATTTTCGACTTCACAGACTTTAGTAAGATTGATCTATCGGTATTCGAACATTCGTCATTTTCGAATTCGACATTTCGGCCCATCTGCATATCGATCGTTCGACATTTTTCCCCCCGCCCATTCTTTCGTTTGATATCTTTCGCCCATCAGACTTCCACGGTGCTTCGTCGTTTTCTATTATCGCATTGTACAAACGTCGATTTTTTAGTACACGTCGATTTTTGAACATGTTCTTTTTCTCCCTCTCTATGCCAATTCTTTTAAAGTTTCTCAATCCCTTGTCTATCAAATTCTCTATTATTTTTATTTCTTTCCCTCCTTTTGTCATATATATTATTTCCTCTATGTCCAAATCCCTCGATACTTTCATAAAGTCTTTCTCCCCATTTCGAAGGCTTCCTGTTCGAGAGCCCTCTCATTTCCTTTCTCGAACAAACATTCGGACGATGTTGAAGTTCGCATCGTTGGAATACAACGAAAATTCTTTTCGATATTCTTATTTACATTGTTACCCAAAAGCATATTTTGCAAATTTAGTTCGTAGATCGCTGAATAAGAATCTTCAAAAATCTTTGCGTGATTTTCTCGGCTCAAATCTTCTTGAGGAAACTTTGGCAAACAAGAAAAAATGATTTTCTTTGCATTGCAACGATGCAAACTTCTGTACCATATGTTTGGCCATCTGTTACTTTCCATTCTTATCACTAATTTTAAATACCTCAGAGGTCTTTCCCTAATTTTGTACTCGTAATTGTGGTAACAATGGTTGTGATATTATTTATTGATTAATTTATAAATAAATATACTTATTTATTGATTAATTCGTAAATAAATATACTTATTTATTGATTAATTTGTAAATAAATATACGTATTTATTCATTAATTTGTAAATAAATATACTTATTTATTCATTAATTTGTAAATAAATTTACTTATTTGTCGATTAATTAATTTTCTTATCATTATCGTCACCATCATTATTATCATCGTTAATTATCGTTAGAACTGTGCATTGGGTAAACTAATAAGATAATTAATTATAATTATCGACTTTTATTTGCACAACTTGCTTTACAAGTTTCGTACAAGAATTAATAAAATTAATATTCTATGAATTATACAATATATTATAAATAGCAATATACAAATAAGAAACTTTTCCATATTTTATGTAAATGGTTTATTTATCATATTATATAAACAACAATTATATATAAATATAATGCAAATAACAAACGAACTTCTTTTATTATACTTATTTATTGATTTATTAATTTTCTTATCATTATCGTCATCATAATTATTGTCATCGTTAATTATCGTTAGAACTGTGCATTGGTTAAACTAACAAGATAATTAATAATAATAATCGAGTTTTATTTGCTTTACAAGTTTTGTACAAAAAATTAATAAGATTAACATTCTATGAATTATATAATATATTATAAATAGCAATATACAAATAAGAAACTTTTTTTTCATATTTTATGTAAATGGTTTATTTATCATATTATATAAACAACAATTGTATATAAATGAAATACAAATAACAAACGAACTTCTTTTATCCTTGAGCATGCTGAATAAGTCCGAGAATTTTCAAGCTGACAGGCTCATTTTTAAATGATTTTTCTCCTCCATTTCGGAGTATTCCCCCCCCCCCCATTTTAGGTTTATTTATTTTTACTTTTTTCCCTTTTATTGTAGCATTTTTTTTGTTTTTAGAAGAAAAAACATTCTCTTTGGCGTTTTTGTCTATTTTAGAATTTTTTTTGTTCGTTTCGGGTCAATTTTCAAAATCATTCAGGTAATTTTTGTTTTACTTTTGGGACGTTCTTTTTTTTTGTTCATTTTCTCGTGATCTTTTGATTTTTCGGCTCATTTATCGTTGCTGGGGGGTTGCTGAGAGAGAGAGAGACTCGAAGAGAATCGTTGGCGCTCTATTTATAAATCGGAGTCTCGAGGATTTTGTGACGTTAAATTTAGACGCCGTTTAGACGACGGAGTCACGCCCGTAGTGTTTCAACGTTGTCTTCGTCGTCGTCGCCGCGTCTGCTCTCCTCAAAGTTCACCGACGTGTTCGCCGGCGCCCCGTTATTTTTTTTTTTCTCCAACTTTTCTTTATTTTCGAGGAGAGTTTTGCGTCGTGAAATATTGGCGATTTTTCGGCGACTGGATCGACGTGTGCGAGTGCGTCGCGTTCGATCGCTGACGACTCGGGGCCGAACGTGATTCGTGGCGGACAAAGTGAATAAAAGTTCAGTGATACTCGTAACAACGTTTTTGTGCAGTGATCGCCAAAGTTTTACATCAGAACGTGCCTGCCAATCTTCGTGCCAGTGAATAGTTTTTCTTTTTTTTTTTGACGATGTTTTTGTTCGCATATTTTTGCCTTTACTATTTATTTGAAAACTCATAAGTATTGGCAATTTATGCCAATGTTTATTATTAATTCCAAGGCCAATATTTATCATTAATTCCGACACCAATATTTATCGTGAATTCCAATGCCAATATTTATCATTAACTCCAATGCCAATATTCATAATTAATTCCAATGCCAATATTTATCATTACTTCCAATGCCAATATTTATCATTAATTCCAATGCCATTATTTGTCATTAATTCCAATGCCAATATTTATCATTGATTCCATTGCCAATATTCATCATGAACTCTTTCACCAATATTTATCATTAATTCCAATACCAATATTTGTCATTAATTCCGATGCCAATATTTATCATTAATTCCAATGCCAATATTTATCATTAATTCCAATGCCAATATTTATCATTAATTCCAATACCAATAGTTATCATTACTTCCAATGCCAATATTTATCATCAATTCCAATGCCAATATGTATCATCAATTCCATTGCCATCATTTATCATGAACTGTTTCACCAATATTTATCAGTATTGCAATACCAATATTTGTCATTAATTCCAATGCCAATATTTATTATTAATTCCAATGCCAATATTCATAGTTACTTCCAATGCCAATATTCATCATTACTTCCAATGCCAATATTTATCATTGATTCCAATGCCAATATTTATCATTAATTCCATTGCCAATATTTATCATTAATTCCATTGCCAATATTTATCATTTTTTAGAATTGCATTCAAATATTCAATTATCATTCGAAATTGAATCGAAAAGTTCCGCTTTCTTCGCGATTCGTTATTTTACTCATCGTTTACTCGAAGTGTACCCGAAAATATTTCCGTTCGTAACGAAACTAGCGTTTGCGGTGAGTTGCGAAGCTGAAACGCGTGCTCCTCACCCCGAATTTCATGATTCGAAAATTTCCCGTAAATATAATAAATAAATATTTACTATAATAAAATATTTACTATAATATAAATATTTACTATAATAAAATATTAATATAATAAAAAAAATAATAAATAAAAAACAATAAAAACTTCAACGACGTGAATCGCCTAAGGAAAGTAAACGTTTCGATTTGTGATTTTCGATCGATCTTGAGGACTCTCACAAGCAACATCACTTCAGTCTTCGTTTTTTCCTTCATATGTATGATAAAGCATTGAAAACTATTAGACACTTTTTTTATCGGCGAAAAAACGTTTTTTAGGGGGGAAACCACCCCTAAAAGAAGTGGGCTGATTTTGCAGATTCACCCACAAACACTCCACCCACCTGGATGTAACAAAGTCCAAAATTCTTCTACTGCGAAGCAATGAAAAATCTACCATAGAAGTCTTGAAAGAAAATAAAATTAAGGGTTGACACCACTTTCTTCGAGGGACATCGCTTTCTTACCCCCTTAAAATTGGTTTTTCCGATGAAAAATTACGTGTCCAATAGTTTCCAATGCTTCAACCCACATATGAGTTTCAACTATACCGAAGACGAACTCTCGTATGACGTTTCTCGTCGTAGACGATACCACGAGCCGCGAGTTCAAGGCGGAATTATAAATAACCTTTTTTTTTATTTTCACATGCCCTAAATACACTCACTATAAATATAAATAAAACGGCCGAGGCATTTTTTTCGACTCCTAATTATTATGCATACTATATATAATCCTTTAATTGTTAAATACATTTTTTTGAAAAAAAAAAATAATATTCACTCGTCATTTTTCATTATTCGTTTATGTATTTATACTCCGATTTTTTTCCGAACTATTACCAACATCATCAAAAAACGTGCAACCAATGAATTCGTGTGTTCGAAGAAACGAGAAAACTCGACAGGAACGAAGAGGGACGAAAAACTGAGGAAAATAATTGGAATTTCGAATGGAAATATGAAGAATATCGCTCGTGTCTCCGAGCGACGAAGATTCTAGCAACGATCTCGCAGGAACGCGCGCTCGCGCGTATTCCACGTATCGTGTTGATGGAGAACACGTGGCCGAACGGATGCCCACCGGAGCAGCAGCGTCAAGATTTGGATCCCATAATGGAGGAAGAGGACAAGAGTCCGCCGAAAGGTTTCTCCGTCTTTCACGTGCCCATGAAATATATCGGTACAGCCCCCTCCCTCCGTCCGCCGTTTCTGCCACTGAGCAGCAAAGGAAAAGCGAAAATTCGAAAATTCAATCCCCCAAATCGTAGGAATTCTGAAAAAAGTCACTCACGCGTCACCGTCACTTTCCAACGTCCTACATAACTCCGCCATTTTGTGCTTTTTTTTTCCCCTCGAAAATGGCGTATTCTGTCGCCATTCTGTTTTTGCGGTGGATGTTTTTGTTGCTCAGCGCCGGCAAGGACTCCGCAAGCGTTAACGCGTTACCCCCACTTGTAGCGCAAAAAAAGGCCTTTTTCATGAATTTTTTTAAAGAAAACTACAATACTTTTTTAATCGATCAATATACCATCTTAAAGAACACATCTTGAAGAACTTTCAGTAATTTTTTTATTGAAAAGTATTACATTGTTTAGTGGCAAATGGCCGTCAATGAAATAATGTTTTTATATACACGGTTTGCGGTGACCAACATTGCGGCGAAGTGGATCATCTGAAAAAAAAATGCGGATGGATTTAGTCAAATATAAGTATAAACTAGTCTTTAATCGAAGGATTTTAAAAAATATTCATTTTTCACAAAATGGCGGACAGTCGAAGTTAATGGTTCGATTTTAACGAAAAAACGGCCGTTTCTGGCTATAAAAAGGCCATTTTTTTTCGAAAAAAAAAAATCGAACGATTAAAGACTACATTTTTATGTATTAAATAAGCCTGCAAAATTTCAAGAAGATCGGTTCATTAGTGTTCGAGTAATCTTGGTCACCGACTTCAGAAATGCCATTTTGAGAAAAACGCGTTTAAAGTTTCAATTTCAGTTCTTCAATTCACGGATTCTTCTCTTTCAACGCTCATATCTCAGTCAATTTTGTTCGGATCGACTTGAAATTTTCAGGACATATTCTCAGATACTTATACTTCAAAAAAATGCAATAACAAAAATCGATTTTTTCAAAATCGCAAGTGGGGGTAACCCCTTTACTGCAAATTGGCTGTCCCGTTTGGCTTCAAATTGCTACCTCGTATGGTCTCGAAGTTTGCATCGTTGGAACGCAACGAAAAGCCCTTTTTCGTATTTTCACTTCCTCATTTTCACGATTTTACAAAATATTCTTTGCCACCTTCGAACTCTAGGATAATAAATTCGACGAAATAAAAGCCCAGAAGTGAAAAAAATGAGAAAATAAAAATAGACAAATAAATTTCGTTGCGTTCCAACGACGCAGCGCTTCGAGTCACCATTACCTCGCCTCGTGTTGAGAAATGTTTCAGACAAAAGGGGTTCGGTTCCGAGGGCGCGAAAACACAGTGCCTGATGCTGAGAGGAAGCGCCAAGGTCATGTGACGGTCAAATTCGAACATTATTCGATTGCGTTTTGCGAAAACTGCCTTATTTAAATTATTGATAAAATATTAATAAATAATAATAATAACATTTTAAAAAATATTAATAAATAATAATAAAAATTAATAAAATATTAAAAATACTTTCTTAGTATTTTTCTTACATAGAGTAAAATGTCCTGTTGTACTAATTTCAGTCTGAAAACAATTTTTTTATTTATCATATTGTAAAGCAGTGCAGTGACGATATGTTTGTTAAATTTCAATAAAAACTTCATTTTTCTCGTTTTATAACAAAATTACAAGTAAACAAAAATATACATTTTACGAAAATTGAACTTACTTTTACGACCTTACGACCTTCACACGACCTTCATGTGACCTTCGCATGACCTTCGCGTCCATACCAAGGTCATATTGGCATTGCAGCCCTATTTCCTTCTCGAGCCTAAACAACTTTGACTCTCAACAGTTTTTCAATTGCAATTCGTACTTTCCGAGATACAAGCTCGTGACACTTTATCCGAGACACCCGGTATATGCTGACAACTTTGACGCGCAGACTCGCAATCGGACTCGTCCGAAGCTGCGTCGACGATAAAGCGATGGGACTGCCGATGGACGCCCTCGGAGGCTTACGACTCGTCGTCAGGTACGTCGTCGGGCACGACCTCGGAGCAGGGCGAAGAATACGCCGAGGACTATCCGCGAGGCGTCGCGATCGAACTCCCGGCGCCACCTAGCGGCCCCTATCACGACGGTGTGTCGCGGTCGCAGGGTTGCCTCTGTCAGGTAGGCAATGGGAGCCACTTCCGGTATGGCTCTCACTGCCGAGGAGAATTAGGACGAACGAATCACGATCTTTCCTTGTCCTCTTTCATCGTAGAATTGTCTTCTTGGATACGCGAGAACGGCCGGCCTACGCGGGACTGTCCCGCATAACGGCGCGGCCAATGTGACTCACCCAGCGGTCCTTCCGCCTTTGCACGGCGCACCAACGTCCTCCGGAAGCGTTACGGGGTATACTCCCTTTTTTCCCCTCACTTTACCTCCCGATCCTAACTGCATTCGGTTTAAATCCGCTTTGAATCCAGTTTAAACCTAGTTTAAGTCTTCTCACTTTAGAAGCTAAAAAAAGCCATTTTCGTGAATTTTTTTGATGGGTTTGTATTATATATATTGATATGAAAGTTCTTACACCTAATAAATACACTTTCGAAATACATTTAAAAAAAATTATGTATTTATGTAACCCAAACGAACTTTGAACCCGCTTTTGTCGTATTCTCATATCTCGTAACGACATATTCTTCACAACCGTAGCTATAGCGCATGTCGAGGATTTTTCAAAATTTAATTTACTATTTTTCTGCTAAAACGGTGAAAAACACGTTTTTTTTTGTTTTTTTTTCGAAAAATGTCCGCCATTTTGTTATTTTTGCATGTATCAAAAATCGTATAATATGTGTTATAGCCATTAACATATGAGATTGAAGTTTGCATCGCTGGAACGCAACGAAATATTTCGGAATTTCTTTTTTATCTTTCAGTGAATTTTGCCTACGAAAGTCCTTCAACCATTTTTCAAAATATGTGTTTAGCAATCTACAATATAAATCGATTAAAAAAAATGTCTACCACAATGATAGGAGTGAGGAAAATAAATTATAAAAAAAACTATCGTTGCGTTCCAGCGTTGTAAACTTCAACACTATCGTTAACATACTGAATCTAAAACCGTTTGTTTGGGTTTGTTTCGGATGATCCATCTCCGAAATTTCATTAACAGCACAGACCTAGAATTTTGTTAGGACACTTTTTTAACTACCATTTTCGTCTGTAAATAGTGACTTAAATAAAAAATGTTTAATGTATTTCGAAAATGTATTTATTAAGTGTAACAACTTTTACGTCAATATCTATAATATAAATCTATCAAAGGAATTCATGAAAATAACCATTTTTAGCGTCTAAAGTGAAAAGACCCCTTAAGGGGGCAGATCTCTTCAAGCAGCCGATAATAAGTGAATTTTCAAGATTTTTTTTGGGTCGAAACATTTTTCTACCCAATTCAAATTTTATGCACATATTAGATCTTTTAATTTTCTGACTTTTGTTTACTATTTATTTTCGGCCATAAGCTCTTCTCTACGTCATAAAGGGATCTCCCCCTAAACCCCCTTAAACCTTCGCACTCACTCACGCTTTACTCAGTCCTCCACCTTTGCACCGGATGCCAACGTATCCCGGAAGCGTTACGGAGTGAAGTTGCTTCTTTTACCCTATTCCTATTTAAAGAGGTTGGAGCGTTAGCCACAATCTAAGTTTAATTTTACAAAAATATATGTTATTGTCTAGACTATACTGAGTCTTAACGATTTTTTTTTGAAATTTTTCCACCACAAAACATCACAGATCAAAATAATTTCATGTATGCAATTGTACGTGCGATTAGATGGGCAAGACGTTCACGCTACGAGGGAAGTGTTTTTTTTTGGCAATTTAGCACAAAGATAAACCACTTCTCTTCGTTTGTCGCGAAAACGAGAGGAGTCAAATTAACGTAGTGAACGCGAATCAATCGATAGTCCGATCAACGAGCCGAAAATCAGCCGCGCGGCCAAGGAAGCTTCGTCGTTGGAGTACCGGAAGTACGAGCAGCAGCATCCGGCGCAACACCCGCGACCTCCGACGGCGGCTAAGTTCGGCAATAATCTCGTGGCTCATCTGGGGCAGCGGACTTGCAGCCTCGCGACCCTACCGAGCGGAAATCCGGCGGGTCATCGCTACAGCGGCGGCGTCGGTGTGGGCGGTTCCCTCGATCGACGCAGACGCCGCTTGAGGAATCGAAACGAGCGAGACCAACGGGCAAGATCGCAGAGCGATCTTCTCTTCTGTGACAGAGAGAGAAACATGCCACCGCACTACTGCTCCCTTCAACAATTTCAGTATGCGAATCCTCCGATCCGATACGCCAGCAATCCTTACGTCAACAGTTACAACAACAATACCGAGGTAGAAAACACGCGACTTTGCCGATCGGCCCGCACGTTGTAACCGTGTTTTTGTGCTAATGCGAATAATAAAGGAGAACGCGCCATCTCGAGGCTCGAAAAATCGCGCGGATACCCATCTAACCACCTCCACATCCGGTTTTCATAGTCTACCCCCCCCCCCCTCCCCCGAAATGCTATAGGCCCATCCGTTCTGCCGACGAACGTTCCACCTCGTTCCTATTCTGCAGGAAATTCAGCTAATAATGCCCACGCCGCTAATTTCACGTACGTTTCATTGTACGTTCGCATACCGACGTTGCAAAATCCTGGCTTCGCGGGAAAGAAAGTGTTCGATCTTGCATAAACAGGAGCGCAAGAGGAATGGTCTTGGCGAGCCTCGCCCCCTCTAGTACGCGCGGCTCGCTATACCTATACGGTTATCGCCGTCTCCTCTTTGTGCGGCTCTTCGTACGCTCGCCACTCCCGGCCACGCTGGGGCTCCTCGCTAAACGGCGCAGTTCCAAGGAAATCGCTTTAATTTGGTTTAGCATTTTTGTTTACTGTACCACCCCCTTCGAACATGTATGAATGACAAGCACACCAAAACCTTCCGAACAGTCCAAGGATTATTTCAGCGCTAACCCCATCGACATCGATTCACCCGTTCTTGAATTTTTCTCAAGCGTACAAAGTTACATACGCGAATCTTTGGTTTTTTTTCGTTGTCAGGAACGGCTGAGGAAGTTGGAAAACGAGCGCGGCGCTCTGCACATGGAAGTGTCCGTTCTCTCGGACCAAGTCGACGCCCAGTCGACCAAGATTCTGGAACTCGAGACGATGCTGCAGGAGAAAAAAGACTCGCTACGACAGATGGAGGATATACTTCAAAAGGTAAAGCGATCTTATTTTGTGATCTTTCCTTCTTAGAGGAAACATTTCTACGAGGAATTTCTGCTTATATGTTCTGATATTTCTCGTTTCGGATGGAAAATCCTATCGATGGCGAGTCTGCCCCTTCGTTTCAATTCTTTTTTAATGAACTGTTATTGATAATATATCGTAATACCTATTAGCTTTAGTCCTATTCCAGACTTCAAGCTGTGCTTCTGTGGAAGATTCATCCAAGTCGTATCAGACGTTCTCGACTTATATATAACATACATACCGTTGAGGTTTCATTGATGCAATGCAACGATTTTTTTTCCAAATCCACGAATTTTCTTTCGCCGATTTAGGCTGTAGAAATGACGCAAACGTTCCGACGTATTCTTATTAGATATATTGACGATTAACTTAGAGAAATGTGACTACCAGAACTTTCGCAGCCGCGACTTTTCAGAGAAAACGTAAAAGTGCCCAAATGTACTGAGTTAGCGCAAAGTTTTTAATTCCAGTTTATCGTTGAATATAATTGATTGTGATTTATCTTTATCAAGCGCCACTGTAATTTGCCAATGATTCGGAAGGGCTTGTGCCTTAATTGTTTCGTTTTTTTTCTCGAATCAAGGAAGTTTTGTCCAGGAGCGCTCTGGAGACCCAAAAGCTCGAGCTGCTCAGCTCCCTGTCGGAATTGAAGTTACGACAAGCCAGTCTGGAACACGAGAATGTCAGCTTACGCAACAGCAGTAGCCCCGTTTCCAATGTGAGTAACGGATCCACACCGGCCTGATAGTTCCCTCGGTTATTAAGGGGTCTTCTCAATTTAGACGCTAAAAAAGGCTATTTCAATGCATCCTTTTTACAGGTTTTTATTATAGACATTGATATAACAGTTGTTACACTTAATGAATACACTTTCGGATCACATAAACAAAATGGCGAACATTTTTCGAAAAAAAAACTTGTTTTTTTTCACCGTGTAGTTATTAAGTGTAACAACTTTTATATCAATACCTATAATATAAAGCTATCAAAAAAAATCATGAAAATAGCCTTTCTTAGCGTCTAAAGTTAAGCCCCTTAAGATATATATAATTGATATATCATATATTTTTTAATAAAATATATACTTATTTACAATATATATACCCTCTCATATATTTATTTATAAAATAATTGAAATTTTATCCGAAGACAAACACAGGGAAGTTGCAATCACAAAAATTAGCGAAAATTTTTATGACACTGATCAAACATCAAATGTAATTTTCCAATGTGAATTTTGCTGCAGGGCGAGAGATTCAGTCGACACGCGGGCCAATACAGCAGTCTACCAAGGCCACCGACGACCTCGAAGAAAGGAGTCGCGTTCGGTAAGGTCCCGAACCAAATTTCCGCCGTCCAGACTACCGTGCCACTCGCCGTCAGAGGATCATCCGCGAGATGCCTATCCGCCCCGATCTTAGGTTCAAATCTAGCCGAACTTCGCGTTTGCCCGGCGTGAATTCTCGCACGATACTTTGCGCGACAACGCGTTGCACAAACAGCATGTGCTTCTCTCTCTCTCTCTCTCTCTCTCTCTCTCTCTCTCTCTCTCTCTCTCCTCCACCTCCCTCCTTTGCTCCGGGCATGTGCCAAATTGTGCATTTCTTTTGAATCTAGAATCTTCCCAATCTTCCTAACAAGCACGGAATGGAGGCGATTAACGGAAAGATTGGAGGCCTTCTTTTTAGTGGCTCGACACCGAGTTGGAGAAAAAGAAACGAATATTAAAATAATTCGTGTAAAGTTGAGGAGATATTTTTGAATGAATTTTTTCGTTGTCAAAATAACCGATTTTTGGACACAGGATTATTATTGTTTTTGTTTGTATTGAGCAGGGAGATATGTTTAGCCGAGGGAAAAGTTGCTGATTTTCGTGATTTTGTTTAATAGGAATGATTTGTTCATTATTTTCGAGACTTAGGTATGTTTTGTTACCACCTTTGGCTGTTGTATGGTATTTTTTGTTTTATTAATGTTTTCAAATGGCGAAGGTATAGTATCGTCTTTTAAACGGGTTGCGGCGAATGTTGTCAGATGGCGTGACACGCAGCGTCGGTGTATTTTCATTTCATTAAGGCCTTAGGCCACAGTAACGGGTATAAAAGCGTGTGCGCATTTAACAATTTTTTTTCGTATGAAAAAGTGATTCACTCATAAAATCAATTACACATCTATTTAGTATGGACATCAAGATGTTAGATTTTTTTTTTCGATGCACAAAATGGCCGACTAATAATATTTTCTTTTGTTATCTTTTTTATCGGCGCTCCGCGGCGTGACATTTAGCGTCTACAATTTTAAACCTAGAACAAAAAACAAAAATTCTCGACAATCTACATTAGAATACATAGAGAAGTGGTACGGAATTAAAAAAATCTGGGGTTTCTTTCAAAAGGCATTGAAACTAGACTTATGTCAAAGATTAAGGGTTACTTTGACGGCATTTCGATAAAAAAAAATATTTCATGCATTATAAATGGAAATAAATGAAAAACAACGACTTTTGGCACTCAAATTATTATCTTTATTGAGGAAACATTTTACATAAAAATATCGAGTACCTAGGGTACTTATGGACACTCAATCATCCTTATAATTGTCACTGAGATCGAAATCAACTTGAGCAACATTGCAATCAACTCTAGCAACTTTACAATAAAGTTGAACAACAAGTTTGAGCAACGATGGAAAAAAGTTGGCACACGTTTAAACAATATTTTGGCGCTCTGATAAAGTAGCTCCAAAAACTGTCAAAGTTACCCTTAATGTCAATTTTACTCCGCTTCACGGTAATAAAACATACCCTTCAGACCCCGAGTCTAAAAAATGGTGAAGGTATCTTTCCGTTTACAAAAAAATAATGAAAATCCGCAAATTTTTTTCTCGCCTGAAAGTATCTCCTCCCTTCGTTGCGTAATTTCTTATGCGAACTCGTTTTTTATTTACTAATATTCGCACACAATTTATCACACATCTATCATGACGTTGCGGAGATCGCGACTATCCGCGAAAATGCGATAAGCGTGCGGGGACAATGGTAGCGTTATTAACTACCGTCATTAAGGAAGCTTTCCAGTGTGACAGCCCGAAAAATCGCTGTTTTTCGCGATTTTTTTTTTTAAAGAAAAAATAATCTAATCGGTCTGGTTTTTTTTGTATATTAATTGGGTATTGAAGAATACAAAACAATTTTTTAAAGATCGATTTATTTATTAATTAATATCTATAAAAATGATGAAACAATTGTTGCAGAAAATGCACTTGGATGTGGTGTCCACGTTGGGGGTCACAATTTTGATCTGAAACAAAAAACACAAAAAGATTATTGATCGGTATATAATTGGCTTTCGTGCTATGGAGGCTTTTTTTTTTTTTTTTGCAAAAATGGCGCCGGTTTGAACAAAAAGTATCGATTTTAGCATTTTTTTTGGCAGTTTTTTTACAAAAAAATAGGAAAATGTCAAAAAAAAAAAAAGCTTCCATAGCACGATAAACAATGACGTTAAGAATATTGTGTAAAAAATTCAACTCGATAGCTTTAAAACTCTGCCCTCCAAGTTGGACACCGTTTTGAAAAATGCTGTTTCGAGAAAAACGTGTTCAAAGTTTCGCTGTAGCTGTAGCGCTCCGTTGCCTTCTTCCAAGAAATGCTGTACAGTAACCGAAATAATCTGAATTTCGGCATGAAAATTTCAGGGAATATTCGGAAGAGTGTATACTATTCGATAAAGCAAAAAAAAAAAATCGATTTTTTGAAAATTTCACACTGGAAAGCTCCCTTAACCAGATGCATAGCGTTCCAAGGGACCAAAAAGTTACTACAATTATTGGCTGATAAAACGTCGCGCATCGTGAACAAAAATGCACTCACCAAATAACCGTAAATCAATTCTAGCCACACGGCCATTGTTCGTTATTTATTTCTATTTTTCGTCATCAGCCGAAGAGGAAAAAACCGTGATCGGAGAATCGTCGTCGTCCTCCCGCACCGAGGACGCACCGCCCAAGCCATTGGCCGAATTGTCGATGGAAGAGATCGAGGAATGGCTCTCGCGGCTCGGGCTCGAGTGTTACGCCCCCGAATTGCGCAGATGGGGAGCGAGTGGCACGAAATTGCTCGACGCAACGACGAGCCAGATGGAAAAAGAGCTCGACATCAAGAACAGCATGCACAGGAAGAAATTGGTCTACGCGATCGAGTCCGAGAGATGCAACGGCGTTGGATTTCTCGGCTCGGAGAAGGTCTGCGTCTTTTTGCCCTTTTTGTTTGTTTGGGTGCTTCGTTGTTTTTTCAACGAGCATTTCAACGGGCTACATCTTCCTGGAGTCCGAAAACAATGGCCAAATTCCGAATTCCTTTTCTGGAAAACGGCTGGTGAAAAAGAAAAGCATTTGTTTTTAACACCGAGGTACATAAGTTGAGAGCCTTGAAAAAAAATTACCAAAAAATAAAGAAAAGGCAAAACAAAGTAAAAAATGATGAAATTTTTCCGCAACGTTTGGCGGTGGACACTCCAGCTTGAACAGACCATCGGAGGTCTGAAATTCGAGCGGGTTATCCAAGTGAACGAAAAATACGAGTCGTTGACGATCGTCGATTTTTTAAATAACTTTCAACAAAATGGCGACGCAGTGATACTCGAGCATACAAAATCTATGAAAAAAGTTGTCATTTTTACGTAACTATGAAAAATGTTTGGAAAATGCCATTTTTTGACGCATCTAGATAGATGTAGCCCCTTAAGGGGTCTTCTCAGTTTAGACGCTGGAAAAAGGCTTCGTGAATTTTTTTGATAGGTTTACATTATAGATATTCATATAAAAGTTGTTACACTTCACAAATACACTTTCGAAATACGAAATACGAAAACTGAGATAAATAAAAAATTATTTATTTATTTAAGTCACTATTTATAGAAGAAGATGGTGGTTAAAAAATGTCCAAAACAATTGTAGGCCTGCGCTGTTGATGAAAACTCGGAGATAGCTCATCCGAAACAAAAAGTCAAACGGTTTTGGATTCCGCATGTTAATGGCTATAGCGCATATCATACTATTTTTGATATATGCAAAAATAACAAAACGGCGGACATTTTTCGCAAAAAATAAAAAACGTTCTTTCACCGTTCTTGGCGAAAAAAATAAGTATCAAAATTTAAAAAAATCCTTGGTATGCGCTATAGCTATAGGTGTAAAGAATATGTGGTTAAAATTTCATAAGGATTGGTTTAGTAGTTTCGAAGATTTTGTCACTTCCACGGGGTCAAAAAGAGTCTAAATTTATTTTACTCACAGCTGCTCTGATTGATGTTTACTTATGTTGATTATTCGTATTATCGATTACAGTGCGTCAAATGTTGTGGTAAATGATGAATTTATTGCACGTGAACAAATAAAAATTGAAAAATTAGATTGCCAACGACTCTGTAGTAATCTTCGTAATAATAATATTAACATATCCACCATAAAATCGGACTAAAAAGACAAAAAAAAATCAGCCGAAAACCCATTAAAATAGGTCTGAATTACCTCAGCGGAATTAACACGATAGGCAGAATATAATTATACATATTATTGATACGTGATAAATGATAAAACTCCATAAATTGTTGTTTGCAGATTTTGTGGCGGCTTCTATTCAAATTAATTTCAAAACAAAGCTGGGTTATGTTCGCCAAACGCATCAGCTGTTACTCGCGACGTTGCTAAGTCTGTGGGTGCTATTTCGTCGTTCTGACCATTTTCAACCGGAAATTGAAACTTTCTTGTAATGTAGTGCTTTAACTACACGGTGAAGATTGATTTTCTTATTTTTTACAATATCTATTATATCTAATCTATCGAATTTGAGCTTTCCAACGGGTTTAGTTGGATACGTGAGCAGACGTGAGCATAAGACGACGTGCTTCGGTAACTGAAAGTGCTCGACTTTGCAGTATTATTGCGAAAAAACTAAACGGCCAAAATAGCTCAAATTTTGGCAATAGGCGCACAAAGTATTCGTCAAAATCATATGAAAATTTCAAATCCGAAAGTTGGATTCGTAGTAATGATCGTACCTCCTTAAAGTTTGTTTGGGTTACATAACTACGTAAACATTTTTTAAATGTATTTCGAAAGTGTATTTACTAAGTGTTCCAACTTTTATATCAATATCTGTAATATAACCCTTTTTTAGCGTCTAAAGTGAGAATACCCCTTAAGGCGTTACCCCCACTTGTAGCGCAAAAAAAGGCCTTTTTCATGAATTTTTTTAAAGAAAACTAGAAAACTTTTTTAATCGATCAATATACCATCTTAAAGAACACATCTTGAAGAACTTTCAGTAATTTTTTTATTGAAAAATATTACATTGTTTAGTGGCAAATGGCCGTCAATGAAATAATGTTTTTATATACACGGTTTGCGGTGACCAACATTGCGGCGAAGTGGATCATCTGAAAAAAAAATGCGGATGGATTTAGTCAAATATAAGTATAAACTAGTCTTTAATCGAAGGATTTTAAAAAATATTCATTTTTCACAAAATGGCGGACAGTCAAAGTTAATGGTTCGATTTTAACGAAAAAAACGGCCGTTTTTTGGCTATAAAACGGCCATTTTTTTTTCGAAAAAAAAAAATCGAACGATTAAAGACTACATTTTTATGTATTCAATAAGCCTGCAAAATTTCAAGAAGATCGGTTCATTAGTGTTCGAGTAATCTTGGTCACCGACTTCAGAAATGCCATTTTGAGAAAAATGCGTTTAAAGTTTCAATTTCAGTTCTTCAATTCACGGATTCTTCTCTTTCAACGCTCATATCTCAGTCAATTTTGTTCGGATCGACTTGAAATTTTCAGGACATATTCTCAGATACTTATACTTCAAAAAAATGCAATAAAAAAAGTCGATTTTTTCAAAATCGCAAGTGGGGGTAACCCCTTAAACGAATATTTCAAAAAGCAAGCTCGAACGAAGGAGTAAAAATATTGCGATTTCTTCCAGATGGACACGCCTGCCGTGCTGCGCTGGCTCGACGACGTCGGTCTGCCCCAGCACAAGGAGGCCTTCCACAACGCCAAAGTCGACGGTCGCGTTCTTCACCGTTTGACCACGGAGGATTTGTTGAATCTCGGCGTGATCGCCCAACTGCACGCGGCCAGTCTCCGTCGCGGTATCCAAGTGTTGCGCGAGTTGAACTTCGAATTCGATTGCCTCGAGAGAAGATCGCCGTGTGGCAACGGTGCGGACGCCAGTAACGTCGCTCTCTGGACGAATCATCGGGTGATGGAGTGGCTCCGCGTCGTCGACCTCGCCGAGTACGCGCCTAACATGCGCGGCTCCGGCGTACACGGCGGCCTCGTCGTCCACGAGGGACGCTTCACCTCCGAGCTTCTCGCCGCCATCCTCAGCATTCCACCATCGAAGACTCTTCTGCGCAGACATCTCACGACTCACTTCAATCAGATACTCGGACGCGAGGTCGTTCAGCACAAACGCGAAATGGAGAGCACCCTCGGATTCGTCCCGCTCACCCTTACCGCTAGATTGAAGGTCAGCTTTTTCGGTTTGCTTCGGTTTGTTTGGAGTTCTCGAAAAACTTGCCGAGAGACCTTCAGATAGCTCTAGCTCATAAGCGGAACGAGGACATAAAATTTGGATATTTCGTGTAGTATGTTGAGCCCAAACTTAATAAGGAATTTGAAATTCAATTGAATTATCTTTCATGGTCCCATACACGAAAAAATAGCAGAATAAAAAGTCGGCGTGTAGTCCCGAAAAGCCCATACCTCTGATTAATTAGATTTCGTGTACCCGTGTATTTTGACTCGCTGATTACGAATATCATAGTGAAAATAATCGCAAATTTGATTTTCAAGGTCAACACTCACGAAAACTGATTTTTCAACGGTTTTTCTGTTTTGTTTTAGTGAATATTTATTTTAGAGAAAAACGTTTCCTATAAAACATTTTTAGGAAATGTTTTATAGGAAACATTTCCTAAAAATTGTTTTATAGGAATATACTGTTTTCTAGGAATATATTGTTCTTTTTTTAAATAGAAATATACTGTTTTATAAGAATTTTTTCTAGGAATATATACCTACGAAAATATTGACATTTTATGTTCCATATAGTTTTTGTCCAAAACCATTCCGTTTCGAGAATAATGGGATAATGGTCCAATAAGTGAAAATCGCTTAGCTCCATTAGTTTCGATATTATCTACCTACGCACTTTACCGCGGGAAGGTTGGAGTTCAGTCTTTAAAGAGCACGTTTTTTTTCTCTTTTGTTTTTTTTATTTTATTTGTTTATTTCTTTTCTTTTATTTCAGTTTCTTTTTGTATCATATACTAATTGTGCATTTTTTGTTTGGATTTGTTTGGGTTTGGTTTTACGTTGGGCTTGCTTGGGCTTTTTATTTAATTTTGTTTTTTTTTACTTTAGGCTCTTTGGGCTTTTTTTGTTTAGATTTGTGTTTGGATTTTTTTGCTGGTTTTGTTTCAGTTTGAAATTGGTTTTTTTTTCTTTGGGTTTGTGTGGGCTAATGAACATTATCTGTATTCTTGCTGTTGCCGATCCGTTACTATACATAAGTAGATAATATCGAACCTGATGAAGCTAACAAGGGAACCGTACGGTTGACGGGTTTTCGTCATTTTTTATACTTATAGCAGAGAAAGATCCAGACCCAAATAACAAATCCCCAAAGCCATAGGGCTAGATAGCCAGAAGTTTTCGAGAAAATCAATTTTGAAAAATTATGATGCACTTTTTTTTCTTCTTGCTTTCTTTCTCTCTCTTACTCTTTTAATGCCTATACCCACATCATTTACGTAAGAATGCTTATAGAAGAAATAAATCTTTATGCACAAAAATGAAAAAATGTAATGGAGAAATCTGTTTTTTTTTTGTATTTTTATATTTTATATGTTTAATATATTTTATATGTGATTTATATGCCTATACCCACATCACTTACGAGGAAAATTCGTCAAATGTATGCTCGCTAAAAGATATTTCAAGATTCTCAAATTATAAACGGAGATATATAAGGGATACATTTTTTTGCACAAAAATAAAAAAAGTAATGTAGAAATCTGTTTAATTTTTATTATTCCTTAATTGTAACTAACTTACAGTACGAAAATAATTGTTACATGTATGGTGTTCATTCTTTTTTTTATTACATTATACTTTTTCTCACAATTACAAAAAAAAGTGCATCAGTGGGACTCGATCGCGCGACCCACGGATTACTAGACTCGTGCGGTGAGCCACGGGCCTCGTTGTCAAGTGCTTTAACTTCAGCGTATATCCCTCGCTCGTAATTTTTCAAAATTGATTCTCTCGAAAACTTCTGGCTATCTAGCCGTATGGCTTTGGGGATTTGTTATTTGGGTCTGGATCTTTATCTACTATAAGTATAAAAAATTACAAAAATCCGTCAACCGTACGGTCCCCTTGTAAGCAATTTTCACTTATTGGACCATTATCCCATTTTTCTCGAAATCGAATGGTTTTGGACAAAAATTGTATGGAACATAAAAGATCAATGTTTTCATAGGATATTTCATATATATATATTACTATATACGAAAAATTCCATTTTTCAAGTTCTGTAGACCCTTTTTTTTATCTTTTCGTCCATACATTTTATTTCTCTTCGTTCCCTTATCGTTGTTATTATGTCTTCTATTTCCAGGTCTCTCAATACTTCCACTAAATTTTTCTCCCATATTGACGGCTTGCTCGAATAATATTTATATTCTTGTACAATATTTCCTCTCGATACATCAGAGACAATATACTAATTTTCGTTTTTTCGTTCGTTCTTTTTTCTTCGCAAAAGGTACCAAAGAAATCACAATTCACGCTGAAACGAAAGAAGAGCAAGAGCGAGGCCGACTACGGTAATCTCGTATGTCCGTTGGAGGCAACCCCACCAGGTACACCATCGACGCCATCCTCGACTCCCGGCAGCCCTAATCTCAACTCACCCACAATCTAACCACACAATCACAGGTTCATTCGAGCAAGAAATCTTCTTAAACTAACTCGTAAGTCTAACTCGACTAATGCCGAACGAGAGGGAAGGCTCGATATTTTCGTTAGGCTAATCGAATCTTCTTCGTTCCGCTTTCTTATTCAAGCTGGTTGGATTTCTTTCTGACGGTCTTAAAGTTCGCATCGAGTGCAACGAATTTTCTTTTTAAGCATTTTCATCATTCTACGAAATCTTTGTTTTGCAGACTTACATTCTGGATCTTTGAATACACGACTGAGAATAATTAAGGGATCTTCGTAACGAAGATTTGCCAAAAGAAATTTGAGCTATCGAAAAATAATTTTCACTGCACTTTAACGATGAAAACTTCAATATCACTTTTTTCTATAGAGAAATGTGTTTGAATTGAGCACAGTAAATCTGGGTTTTACATTCTCTAGAGTTTGGGGGACTTTTTCTCCTGGAATTTGACGATCTTACGGGATTGGCCAAGAATAAATTCGGGATCGCGATGTGTTTTTTTTTCAATACAAATAATCAGCTGCATCTCTCTGGGATTTGGGGTGTATTTTGACTCGAAAGTTTTGGAATTTCACGACATTGGCTAAGAATCGGTGAAGGCTCAGGTAATTATTCGTTTTTAATAGTTGGGGTTTAAATGGCTTGATTCAAGTCGTAATTCCATTTGCTGAGATAAACCGCTGTATCAGATACCGTCAGACGACATCCTCAAGCGCATTCTAATCACTCTGTCCTTCTTATCGTTCGCTATATCTCATCATAACGTCATCAACGTCTCGCCTCAAGCTTCCGACCGCCTCGTAACTTCGTCCCGAAACGGCCTTGATATTTTTTTTTCTCCTATTTCAGATCACGATGTCGGGGAGCAGAAACGCGTGATCGGTTGCATATGAGAATCCTTCGAGAGTAGCGAAAAAATGAGATTGGGAATGATGCGAAAGGAGAGGAAGAGAGAGGGGCAAATCCTCGTCGGAGTTGTCGCTCGAAATAAAAAAACGTACCGAAAGAAAGTGCAGCAGAAAAATGGAGAATGAAGGAAACGAAGGAAGAATTAAGGGGACGCGAAAAACAATCCCCAGTGAGAAAAATCTCTAAGAAAAAAAAGATTTGGGCGAAAAATCTCCTCGAAAGTTCTCAGATAAATCAACAAAATTTTGAAAAAAAACCTCATCGCAGTTCTGGTTCGAAAAACAAAACGCGTGCAGAAAAAATGTGGAATTAAGGGGTCGAAGGGAATAAGGGGGTCAAGGAAGAATCGGAGGGCCTAGGGAAACGAGCCTAAATTGGGAAATGTCCCTAGGAAAAGGTGGAAAAAAAATTCTAGAGAAAATCACCGAATACATTCGGGTTAAAAAGGCCCTCTCGCTCTTTCTCTCTCTCTAGTTGTCATTTGATCCGAGAAACATTTTCCCAAACCGAAACGAAATTCGACAACCCACTAAAGTTGGTCTCACCGTCGAGCCGGTTTCGGCAAATTTCCGCTCGGTCGAATCGAACGAACCCGAACGAACTGAACAATAAAAACAAAAATACCCCCGACAATACGTAGCTGCGGACAATAACAATCTTCGTCTATTGAAGATTCGAGTTCGCGGGAGTGAAAGAAAAAGACAGACGAGGTGGAAAGAATAATCGCGTTTTACCGCGGAACGTAATCAAAGAGAGCGCAGACTATTAAGTTTAAGAATTTGTATTTAAACTACGACTCGAGGGGATTCAGTCGGCGAAATACGAAAGAGAAAAGTGCCGTTTTTTTTTATTCGTTTGATTCTCGGTTGAAATTTATCGAATCTTTCATCGCTCCTTCTCAATCGTAGGAAAAAAATGGCACTCTCGACAATTGTTTATTATTCGGCCGGCTTACCCTTGAAGTCCGGGGGACCAGTTGCGTGTAGAGTGTATCTAAGCTGGCGCGGGACTTTATCGTGGCTCATGTCTCGCGACTTCGGAAAACGTGTGATTGTCGGAAAGCGAGACGAAAGTATACGATGAGGTATTTTTTTATGGTAGTACCATTCGTTCGATTCGTGGAACGAAAATTTTTAATCTACCCATACATACATACATGTATATATACATATATATATATATATGCGTCGTGAATCATGATTTCAATTTTTTATTCATTTTTCCTTTGATAAATTCATTTTCAACGCATCGATAATTTTATTTATCAATTAGTAAGATGCGTATATATATATATATATTTTTCAAATTCATAAATCATCTTAACAATTGACAACGCAAAAATAAATGATTTCATTGAATGGAAGTTGATCAAAATTCAACTGCAATTCGCTACACACGAAGTTGGTACGTGGAAAAACAACTGTGCGCGATAATAATAAATTTATACTCTCCGAGCAATGTTGATGAGAAGAAAAAACGAATTTTATGCTGTACGTCTATCGTCTAGCGCGTATTTTTTACCTCTGACGGAATTTGCGGAGCCCCAACACGAGGGGCGAATAATTAGTGCCTAATGTGTTATCCGCGAGACCAGAAGCGAGAGTTCAGAACGAGAAAAATAAAACAAGCATAACAGTAGATTTCCGGTCGCTGTTCCGGCAGGCTTCCCTGAGTGGAAATGGGAATGTACACGTGTGTACGATCATGTTTAAACACAGAGTAACGAATACAATTGCCATCAACGGGAACAAAAGATAATGTAGTACGATCGTAGTAAAAACGACCAACAAAATATTCGTTTATCGTTCACTCTTGCAGTTTTTGTAACCTTATCTCTCTCCCTCCAGGAACGTTCAAAGTATTGATTAAGGGGCTACATCTGCCCACAGGCGCGATAAAATTGCCGATTTCCGAATTTTTTTTCTGGGGAACGGTTGGCGAAAAAGAAACGTATTTTTTTTTACACGAAGATACATATATGGCGACGATTTGAGAACAAACAATTTAGTACAGAAAAACAACAGGAACATGGCCGCCTACAGATGATGACATTTTTTCGACACTTCGGCTTGAATGGTCCATCCGAAATCTAAAAACCAAACGGGCTATTCATGTTAACAATAAATACGAGTCGTTGAAGATTGTCGATTTTTTAAATCATTTTTTTATTACAAACTGGTAACGAATTAAAATTCGAGCATACGCAATCTATGAAAAACGTCGTCCGTGTTTTACGTAAGTATTAAGGCGTTAGGGTCAATGGGCAACATCGAAAAATCAATTTTTCTTGTTTCAAATTTCGAAAGGACAACTTCTTGAATGTATTCTCTGTAAATTGCATAAAGATCCGACCGTAATTCATGGAGACATACGATTTCGAGTGAAAGACGCTGAAATGGTGCCGAAAGGTATTATAAACGTCTTTCGGCCCACCTAAGCTGAATCTATTGTTAAATGCTTACAAGTAACATCACTTTGGTGTCCTCCGATTTTGTTGAAACTTTTTTACGTGGAAGAGTATCGTAAACTAAGAGACACGCATTTTTTTATCGGCGGAAAAACGGTTTTAAGGTGTGAAACGCATCCTCAAAAATGGGAATGTTTTTAGTTTTTCGCCGATTGAAAAAACGTTCGTTGAAAAAAAATTCACAATACAGCTTTGGATATCGTGTACACGGTTGGTGGCGATTCCCTCAACAAGACGTGCCATTTCGATTCTCTATCGCGTTTCCTGCAACATCAAGAGGCCAAAAAGCAAGCGAGAACATCGATGAAGAACGTTCACTCATTCGAAGCATCATTTTTTTCCATCTGGTTTTTCGTCTGTCTTACCGAAGCATTACGAGTGTGTACATCTCGTCGAGAATTGATATCGCCATTGTGGGGACACAGTGCGGATGCAAGTCGCGACAGGCTCGTCGAATTTGCTTCAAAGATTCTCTGCTATTTTCGTATCCAATCTGAAATTGGAGAAAAATGTCATAGAAATCAGTATTACTGTTGTTACTAATTTTATCATTATTTTTAACGTAATTATTGTTAATATTGTTAATGTAGTTGTTATTGGCAGTCGTCTTTATTTTTATGGTGTAGCCTTTAAGGGTGTTTACACTTAGGCCCCTTCAAATTCTCTAAGCCTTCGCGATTGCTCTTACAAAGCATATTTATAATACATAATATTGTATAATATATTATATAATATCTAATATGCATACGTAGGTGTATTTCCGTTTTCGTAACATTTTGCATACCAGTATTTCCTACTCTGCGCTATTTTCTTTTGTCAATACTTCCTCACACGTTGCTCTAATTTTTGTCTTGCAAGGAACATTTTTTGTCTTAGAAAGAAAAGATCATGTGCAAATTGAACAATTGCTAACAGCTTGATATTCATAATAAATAGATGTGTAATTTATTTTATGGGTGAATCACTATTTCATTAAAAAAATTGTTAAATTCGCACATGATTTTATGCCCGTTACTGTGGTCTAAGGCCTTAAGTGTTCGCCTTCGATTTTGTTGAATCTGATGTATGTGATCAAGCATTGAAAACTATTAGACACGTGTTTTTTTTTATCTGCGGAAAAACGATTCTAAGGGGAGAAACTACCCCACACAGAAAAGCCCCCTTAATTAATTTTTTTTCCAATTATTCGATAGTGGATTTTTCATCGCTTTACGTTAGAAGAATTTTGTTTTTTTTCTCATTCCGATCGGTGGAATGCTGACAAACCACCCTCGATACGCCTTTCGTTGAGGCGTGGTTTTCCCCCTTAAAACCGTTTTTCCGTAGTTAAAAAAAATACGTGTCTAATAGTTTTCAATGCTTTATCACATACAGTGAACTCTCCTAACTCAATACTCTCGAGTACTGGAGAGAGCGTCCCCCATCGCGAGCTACTGAGCGACGTAGTCTGGCGGGATATAGTTAGGTTAGGATTAATGTTCAAATGGAAGATGTCATTTTGACTATGTTTCTTTAGGTTAGAATACTTTATTATCGTTTGTGGGTGAATTTTTTCACGTTCTTTATGACAGAATTACGGAGTGTCAAGTTTAATCCTGAAATTGAGGTTATGATTGCACACCTCGCGTCTTTTCATAGGAAAGTGGGGGCAACGCTTTTCCGGTCGTTGTGTTACTACCAGAGAGAATTGAGTGGAAATAGCCTACTACAGAGGATTGAATTGGGGAGAAATTACTGTATATGAGTTTCCACAAAATCGGCGGCGGACACTTGAGTGATGGTCCTTGTTAGTTCTTCCCCCCTTCTGTATTCCGGCATTTCTTCTAGTTTTCCACTACTTCCGGTCTGATTTCTGCCTTCACCGCTTCGCAGCTATACAAATGTGTTCCAAGCTTTCCTCATCTCCTTTACACATCCGCCGGCTATTGTCTCCGGATCCCTTACTACTTACCCTACCCTACATCATTACTTATTACCCTACATCCCAGCACCTTATCCTTACCCATAATTCCTTCGTTTCCCCACTGAGCTCGTTTATTGCCCAGTATTTGGCAATTCTCCGTTCCCTTTTCTGCTCCTATGCTCTTTGCAGGATGGCGATTCATCGATCCTGCACCTTATTTCCTCTTTAAGGGGGGAGTACCTCTATGTTGTTTGTTTATTTTTTTTTAAAGGAAATATTTCTTCGCCATTTTTGAGACCTAGGGTATGTTTTATTACTATAGCGCGTCTCAAAATGACCTGACATTTTAATTTATCAATAAAGCTTATTTGTTTATTCGAAAAGTACGAATATTTTAATTTTAATATAAGGGACAAACATGGAGGTTATGTGCGTGACACAATATCTGATGAATGGCCACCTCGTCCCTGTTTGCAAACGTTCACTCTTTTCCTTTCAGAAAACCCAAGGAAAGAAGTCCAATGGCGTCACATCGCATGATTTTGGCAGCCAATTCACATCACCGCGTCGCGAGATAACACGACAAGCCCCCTGACACTAGCCTACTACTCCTATACGATAAACGAAAGCGTTCGATAAAAGAAAGAAACGAAGCGTTTTGTCCCGGCTTTTTAGTTCTTGAAATCGCCACTACCTAGCGTTGGCTGTTATGTGAAAGCCTTAGGCTCTAAATACTCCGATCAGCTGAACGATTCGATACTTTCGTGAAATATTCTAAGTTGATAATGCTAAGCTTAAAAATTCTATTATGATTCAAATCCATTATACACGCCAAAAATGGTTTTCATAAAATTATCCGAATAGATGTTTATTCATGTAAAATATTCGAAACACCGTTGCAACATACATGTATATATGCATGCCTGTCACACGACTACTAGCGCCACAGTGCGGCAGGGACATTTTGCGAACTGCATTTATCTACCAGTGTCAGGGGGCTGAACACGACCATGAAACTTAGTCTGCAATAACTGCATTGTTTCGCCCGCAGTGTGGCAGGTTGCGCCATCTCGTTGGAAGAATACGAGTATGTCTTTCAAGTCCATGCGGTTTATGCCATTTATCGGATATTGTGTTCCACACATAACCTCCATGCCTGTACCTTATATTAAAATAAAAATATTCGTAATTATCAAATAAATAATACGTTTTATTAGTAAATTAAATTCGGCCACCTTCGTTCTTCCATCTTTACTATTTTTATCGGATATTTTGCCGCTCTTCTCCAGGCCTCTATTCCACCCCTCTGCACCCTGATTCCATTCTCCAAATATAGTTTGGTGTATTTGGACTGATTCCCACAGCCATTTTTACATATTTTCCCTGCCGTCTTTCCAAGCTTTTCCTCTTTCTCCACCCCCATACTTCTGTCCCATATAACATTCCACCTTTTGCGGTTGCCCCCATCAGCTTTAATCCTCTTTTTAGGCTGCTGATGCTTGCTCTTTCGAAAATACCCCAAGTTGCGTTGGTCACTTTTATTATTTTTCCAGCAACAATATTTGAATGTTTAATGTGGTTTTTATTATATTGTGCTATGGTGCGACATAAGGAATGAGTATATTTATTATCATTGTTACTATTATTATTGATGTGATTATTTGTTGTCCACAAAAAAGTTCAAAGGTTATTATTATTATTATTATTATTATTTCATTGTTATTATTATTATTGTTGTTGTTCTTGTTACATGTTATTATTATTATTGTTCTTGTTATAACTACTTTTTCAACTTTGGAGTGAACTCACTTTGTTGGCGAGTGCCGAAAGAGTTGCAGCATCTTCGCGAGAAATCGTTGATTCTTTGAAACCGGCAATCAGCCAGCCGTATCTCGTCGTTCTTTCTAAAATTCTCCAACGTTCGCGGACTATTTTTTCGATCTGAAATCATTATTTTTTTTTTTATCATTGTACTTCAATTATTACTAAATACAGGGTGTCTTGTTATCAGTGAACAGTCCTGCAACTTTCGAGAGGTCAGAACGTGTCCTACTATATGCTGGAATTTCGGTTTAGTAAAATTCCTACAGTTTTCGAGATTTCGACCTTTATGTTATTTGAGGGGTCTTCTCACTTTAGACGTTAAAAAAAGCTATTTTCATGAATTTTTTTGATAGGTTTATATTATCGATATTGATATAAAAGTTGTAACAATTAATAAATACACTTTCGAAATACATAAAAACTAAAATTTTTATGTATTTATGTAACCCAAAAAAACTTTAAACGCGTTTTTCTCGAAACAACGTTTTTCGACGGCTCGTTGATAAAATCTTCGAAACTACTGGATCGATCCTCATAGCCTATAGCCATAGCGCATATCAAGGATTTTTTAAATTTTGATATTTACTATTTTTTTGCCAAAAACGGTGAAAAAAAAGTTTTTTTTGTTTTGTCGAAAAATGACCGCCATTTTGTTATTTTTGCATATATCAAAAATCGTATGATATGCGCTATAGCCATTAACATGCTGAATCTAAAAACGGTGATTTTTTTCTTTCGGGTGATCCATCGCCGAGATTTCATCAACAGTGCAGACCTATAATTTTTTAGGACATTTTTTTAACTGCCATTTTCGTCTATAAGTACTGACTTATATAAACAATTTAAAAAAAAATGTATTTCGAAAGTCTATTTATGAAGTGTAACAACTTTTATATCAACATCTGTAATATAAACCTATCAAAAAAATTCATGGAAATAGCCTTTTTTACCGTCTTAAGTGAGAAGTCCCCTTAAAATTTTGTTGAAACTTTTTCGCAAAGTTTCATAAAGGTTTATTTTACAATAATAATATTATAATAGACAATAATAATATAGTAAAACGGCGCCGCCACTTTTATTATGCTCGAAAAGAAAAAATCGTATATACGAAGTTGCCGATTGCTCAACTCACCTCGTCGCGAACGAAATTCTCCACCGAGTCTTGTGCAAACATTTTTCAATTTTTCTCCAACGTTCTCAGTCACTCTAGTGCACGCAGCACGAACGATAAGACTTGTTGCGAGAACATCTCAAAGAATGCGTCGACACAATGCCAATGTCTGTCTTCGAAAAAGTTCCAAGTGGTTCTAGCCGGTTTTCCAATGGTCTCGAGTGGTTCAAACCGGTATTCAAGCGTTCCAAGTGAGTCCGCCTCGATCGCAAGTGGTGTCGAGTGGTTCTAGCCGGTTTCCAAGCGGGCCCGAGTGGTTTCAGCTGGTTTGTAAGTTGCGCCGAGTGATTCCAGCCGATTTTTAACTTGCGCCAAGTGATTCCAGCCGATTTGCTAAGTTGCGCCGAGTGGTTCAGCCGGTTCCGTAAGTTGCGCCGAGTGGTTCCAGCCAGTTTTTGAGTCCCGGCGAGTGGTTTCAGCCGGTTTAGTAAGTTGTGCCAAGTGGTTTCAGCCGGTTTAGTAAGTTGTGCCAAGTGGTTCCAGCCGGTTTTCCAACAGTCTGCAGCGATTCAAATCGCTTCTCAAGTAGCCCGAACCACTTACGAATAACGGCACCAATCGCCCTCAGAGATGAGCGCGTGTTTCGAACCGCAACGGAGAACGCGACGCATCTGTTCACTCTCGTCAACTTCGATATCAGTTGTACGAGCGCATTCAATCTTCTGCGGGTGGGAAAATCGATCGACCGGGCACGAGCACACACGCGCTCATATCCCATTATCTCTTGGCTTTATACCGAGATCCCTCGGCGATAAAAGGGAGACCGGGATTTTTTTTTCGCGATAGAACATTCCACGCCCGCTCTCGGAGGATCGAACCTCACCGCGATGCCAATGGGGTTTTTTAATTTTAGTTATTAGAGGTACAAGTTTCAAAGGATTTTTTGTTAAAATTGGGCCTTTATCGTGCAAAAATGGTAAAAGTCGCTGCCAAAAATTCGGCAAGTTCTTGCGTTTGAAACGAGCCTTCAATAATGCCTCCAATTCTGCATCTTCAAACGTTAGTGGCTTTCCTTCGCGTTCCTTATCCTCCGTGTCAAAATCACCACGTATTAACCACCTGCTGCTATTTTTTTCAAATGGAAGCAGAAAAGTTAAGTTTCCCGAAACCTGCGTTTCGTTGGCACCAAAGTCGACAAATTTAGAGTCGAAAAAAACTGTTGTTTACACTCCGACAAAATGCGACATACCGAAAACTAAAGCCTAATGATGATGCTTTAGCATGAACGCGGTTAGATTATGGTCCGATGTGATTTAATACTAGTGACGCCCTCTCTTGTAAGTCCTTTAAAACTTATTTGCACCCTTAATATTTTCTTATTCTCTTCCCGTACGGTAGTGTACCGTCGTTCCATTCAATCGACATCTTTTGGTTCATTTGCATAATCGGAATTATAATAGTTAAATAACTCCGTCGCAATAGCAATCAAACATTTCAAACGCGTCAAATCGTCGTCACGTGACCGATTAGGCTCACACGTGACCAATTTAGTTGTCACGTGACAGCATGGAATCGGTTGAAAATTTCAAACACTCCGATTCGTCGTCACGTGACTCATCCCATGGTCACGTGACCGCGTGAAAACAAGCGCGAGCGCCCCCTGGACGGTATCCGCAGAAATACGAAGAATCGGCCACTCTCCGTAAGTGGCCGATTCTTCGTATTTCCGCGGATACCGTCCAGGGGGCGCTCGCGCTTGTGTTGACGCGGTCACGTGATCCCCGTCTCCACGGGGATTCCCCTTTTTTAATTACTTCGGAACCATCGATATCGAAGACAAAGAATTCGCCACTTACGGAGACGGGGATTCCCCCTTTCTTTGTAGTTTGGAAGCATCGATATCGAAGTCGAAGAATCTGCCACTTACGGTGACGGGGAGTCCCCTTTTCTTTTTAATACATTGGAAGCATCGATATCGAAGACGTCTGTGGAAAGAAGAAATCTTCAGCGATAAAGAACATTGGGCATGATGATTCTTGCTCTTTCGCGGTCTATCTTTTTCTCAGTCGTCCATGTTGGGACGAAGGTGCAATATTGAGAAATGGAGGAAACAATCATGGAAAATTAAAAAAATAATAATGTTTTTTTAATATTACACACAAAATAATATTACACACACACATATTTATATATATGGATGAAAATTGATCGAAGTCGACGGTATTTCGGGAACGGAGCATGTTAAAGTTTTACGAGCGATCTGAATTTTCCTAACCAGTTTACTCCCTCTCTCTCTCTCTCTCCGTCTATCTCCCTCTCCATGAAATATCCAACTGATATCGATCGCCGTTTGTATTCCTATGATATATTTTGGCCCATCGTGCTTCACGGGCGATTCTTACTCCACTTTCTCCCTGCGTCGATTTATCAACAAATCACCAGTCCGGAAAACCCTCCCCCCCCCATCCTCCTCCGAAAACCGAAAACGGAAGTCATTCGAACTTGCTTTGAAATGCTCCGGAAAAAAGTGCAACAAAAAAATAGTCGTATGTTTTGCGACGCGCAACGCTCGCTCGAGCCTTCGGGCCCTGCTGTCATTTCAATTTTTGACAGCTAGGGAAAAAGGAAAAAATTGACCAAAAAAATCAATATGGTTAAGTAGATCAAACGGTCGGTGCACGTACGTAAATTCGCAGTGGTACATATACACATTATCGCAAAATTGGACGAAAGACACGAACATTCTGAACAAACTACTCAACTAAAGGAACATTTCGTCATCAACCCCCACCGAACAACGTTTGTACGGATTCACGGTCATCGAGGTTATCGATTTGTAATTTTTGCATAAAACCTTAATTCAAACTGAAAAAATGAATTTATAAAAAAAAACAACTAAAAACCCGGCTATATATCCCTATACAATAACAAGAGCAATAATAATAACAATAAAAATAGTTTTCGTGATTGTAATTTCATTTTTTTCTGAATATCAATCGTGACATGAGCTTATGCAAATGTAAGGGTGCAGCCTTAAGAAAGGCGAGCCTACGACATTCCACGTATATAGCTGGCTTGTGACCTAATTTCGCACCCTTGTTTGCCAGACCTCAATTTCATCCACATCCTTTTCTTTATTATCGCTATCTATACGTTCGCAAAGTATCGATCTAGTTCTCGTTTTCCTGTTACGCAGCACAAAAAAATCGGAAGCAACAAAAAGAATCTCGTAGAAAATGTCTTTGAAGGAAAAAAGTTTTTTAATGAGTGAAGATTCTTCCGGCACGATGATGACCGCACAAATGGGACATTTTTGATGGCATCGAAGTTGTCGACGAGAGCTATGAATGCAAATGGGGGGCAAAAAAAAATCCGTCGTAAATTATAATGTCGAACGAAGCAGGAGATAGGATGAGAGCGGCGGCTTTGCAAATTCCATGTCGCAAAGTCATCTCGACCATACACCGTCCGAGGATGTGACGTTGAAGGCTCGGGGGTACAGGCTCTTGAGAAAACTCGGCGAAGGTTCTTACGCGAAGGTCATAAATCAAATTATCTTACCCATCGAACTATTTTTTTTCGTGTTTGTTGTAGAGTGCTTTTTTATCATATCGTTTTTTAAATATTTTATATCAATTACATGATACCTTACATTATTATATAATTTTGTTATTTTTTACTTAATTGGTTATTAGTTAATTGATTGACAATTCAATTATTTAATATTATACATTTTTCATACAAAATTTCATTTTTGATATAACCTTTCATTATACAACTTGCATAATACAGTACATTATTATATCATTTTGCTATTTATTTATGAGTTAATTGTTCGTCAATTAATTAACTATTTCATTATTTGATCCTATAGATTTTTCTTACAACATCGTATTTTTCATGCAACATTTTATTGTATTTTACATGGAACTTTTAAATTAATTCGGTTAATTATTTTTACTGCAAATTATATAATGTAAAATCTCAAAAATCGTTTTACTAGGATTTTTGAGATTCTTAAGTATATGAATTGCATTAAAAATAATGAAATAACTCGATTTGAAAATACTATATATATACTTAATATATAAAATATTTATCATATAATATTATCGTTTCAATACATTGGCCTCTTTTGTATCGATTTTCGACTCGAATTAATTCCGCGATAAAAAAGTACAGATGTTATTGTTTGCGCGAGACAATGAACACTTTGCAAATATTTATGAAGGTGTTCCTCGCTGAGTACAAGCCGGAACACGAGCCCGAACGAAGCAACACCCTCGCCTGTAAAGTCGTCGACACATCGAGAGCAACCGTGGACTTTGTTGAAAAATTCTTGCCGCGAGAACTCGACATACTCGTGAAATTGAATCATCCGCACATAATCCACGTGCACAGTATCTTTCAGAGGCGCATAAAGTATTTTATTTTCATGCGTTTCGCTGAGAACGGAGATCTCCTTGATTTCATACTGAAGAACGGAGCAATCGCGGAGAGCCAGGCCCGAGTCTGGCTCCGACAATTGGCTCTAGGTGTATCAACACATTTTCGAGTGCAATCGTTCTTTTCCCCCTTAAAATATTGAAAATCGTAATTTCGTGAACAGAATGAGCGCTGTGGTATTCAATATTTTTCAGTGCGACGTTGAAAGCCGGGGCTTGATTAAGTTGAAGAGTCCAAACTTTGCTATGCTTCTATAAGAGAGATGGGTTAAAGACGTTGCATTTTATTGTCCAGTTTTATACGAATTCCCAAGCTTGCCGGAAAATGATTTCCGGTTAAGCCTCCTTTTGAGGTTAAGACAAAATCCTATCTGTATTTCATTCCCCAATTCTTAGATTCATCTATTCTCCAAGAGATATTGCTTCTCGATAAAAAGCTTTATCGTACGCTGAAATCGATGGGCACATCCCTCTATAGTTTGAAACAGACTTTAACGAGTCTGTGAAAGTAAGCAATGTGGGGAAAAGTTCGTCATAGTTTTTGTTGCCGATTGCGCCTATGTTCACATCGTTTGATCGGTCTCAACTTGAATACCAGATGGCGCCTCGTTCGTTCCCGATACTTCGCTCCTCGCTGCCTTCAATAGAAATGAATATTTTTTTATGTCTACTCCAGCGCTGCAATATCTGCACGAAATGGATATCGCCCACCGTGACATAAAGTGCGAGAATGTCCTGATAACGGCGAATTTCAACGTTAAACTGGCGGATTTCGGTTTCGCCCGTTACGTAATCGACAATAGAGGCAAGCGAGTATTGAGCGACACCTATTGCGGATCCCTGTCGTACGCAGCGCCGGAAGTGCTCCGCGGATCGCCGTACAATCCGAAAATCGCGGACATATGGTCGCTCGGCATAATCCTCTACATAATACTGAACAGACGGATGCCTTTCGACGATCCTAACATACAGCGTCTCTGCGAGATGCAAATAAATCGACGATGGAAATTTCGTGGCAAGGTCGCCAACGGTCTGAGCGACAGCGTCAAAAAATTGGTGACGAATCTCTTGGAACCGGATGTGTCGAAGCGATGGCGAATGGATCAGGTTTTGCACAGCGATTGGATAGCCATGGACCCGAGACTCGTGGTTCTTACGAGCTTCGAACAGAGCGCCCTCAATAACGCTACCGAGGAGCGAAAGAGGAACGAGGAAAAGTATTCGAAGCGAGAATCGAAGAAGGATTCGATCCCTCGTCCGCTGGTACGTGAATGAAATTCGAAAAATGATAGAAAATAATAATTCTATGCTAAAACCGAAACCCTTTCTCTTGGAGCATGAAATTATCCTAGGGTGTAAAATTCCTAGGGGTATGAAATTCCCTTCACATGTGAGAACTTTAGACGCGTGAAAATTCCCTAGGCACGAAAAAACCCAATCACGGATCTCCCAGGCTGTAAAATTCTCGGAAAATATGATTTTACCCTAGGAATATTGAATCCCCCTAGGAAACGGAAATACCCCGAGCATATGGAACTGCCCTAGGGATACGGAATTTCCCTAGGAGTATGAAACTCGCACAAATTCGAAATCCTTGTTCAAAACGCCTTTTTCAATAAAAATCGAGTGTAATGAAGCCTGTACGACAATGGTATATTACTGTTGTTACCGACCAAGCGCGTTTTACCTCATCTCGAGCCCACCATTTCTTTTCCCTCCACTTTTGATTGCACGAATAAAATTCCGCGGATAGCTGTAATTATCCGAATGACTGTTAAAACTTATTTACAAGCAAACAAATAAATACGAAATTCGAGTTTTCAAAATTTCGAGTCGATTTTTCACGCCGCCTCAAACATATTTCTCCGAAATTGAATGTTCGCGGTGCACGCATGGTGCTATTTTTTGTCACGTGACCTACACCTCCACTTCCGTTTCTTTTCGGTCACGTTACCGATCGCGCGACCCAAACCACGCAAGTGTTTACTGGACTTCGCCAACGTTTTTTCTCTTTTTTTCTCGTCACAGAAGCATCCTACGATTCTTACAGAAAACAAGTTGAAGAAAGAGGCTGAGCAAATCGGCAGAAACAATCCGCGAACCTTGTCCGAGGAGGTTACGATAATCAAGGATGCGGCCAAGGTTCTTTATCACCTTTTTTTTTGCAAAATACATTCTCGTTACTTTTCTCGAAGTAAGCGTGACCGGCTTTCCGCGAAGAAAACGGTCCATTTATTTTTCTTTTTTGTTTTGTTCAATTAGCGAAATTATTTTTTCGTCTCTACTGCACAGGGCACCACTTCGGCGGTCATCGTGGGTGAACACTACCTCCGGAATCTTAACGCGTCGATTTAGAGCACTCGATCCGATAAGGACAAAAGAACAAGCACTGCGGCGTGACCTCGACACCGAAATGTAAGCGAACGATTCGATTCGTACGTTGGACGGTTAATTTTCTTTTCCAGTCTCTCTTGATCGTTCGATCGACGATTTTCAAGATGGATGCCGTACCCATACACCGTGCGCCTATGTATATATTTATAGGTGTAGAAACTAGTGACTAAAATTGCATCACTTTAATGGTACGTACGTACGTACCAGTGAAAATTGGCGATCTTCGGATAGGTGCAAAATTATACTAAAATAATTTCATTATGTAATTTTATTTTTTATTTTCCGAAGATAGCTCCATCACATGAATTATATTTTCTTAACATAATTATGCAATCATATCCAAAGTGATTCATGGTGGTTACGCATTATCGACTCCGAAATTCTCTGACTGTTCCAGGGAGATTGGGGTGAAAAAAGAACGTCATTTTTTGTAAGACTAAATATATGAAAATGTGAAATATTAAAATAAAAATAAAAAAACGGAAATTCGAAAAATCATTTAAACACTGTAGAGTAGAAAAAATACATTCGAAACAAGTACAGAATCTGTTTTTGATTTTAAACAGAATTTTTTATGTCTGCCAATATATTAATAATAAGCATGTATCTGCAATAATAGTGTGGTTGTCTATCAACAAATCGAATGTAAATCTATAAAGCTTTAGAGTAAGTTAGTTTGTAGTTTTTAACATTTCCAATGTTCGGCACTGAAACAACTTTTTTTTTTGTTTGTAATGAAGAATAATATACATATAAAAAATATACGAAAATATTTATTATACTTTTCCAGTTGGTTTAATTTTTCGTAATTCTTGTAAAAAGTAAATTTTGGAAAAATTCACTAGAATTTTTAATATTCTGACTTTTGCCTGATTATTCCAGGAGGAAAGTTTCCTGAGTTTTTTCTGTTTTCCATATGCGTGTAATGGAAGATTTTGCAATTATCCGAAGTGATCGAGAACTTTCGACCAATACTGTACATACCCTTAAACGGACACAAATGATCCGATACAACGTACGTGATTGATGTCCCATCTGCTTTTGCAAAAGAAAAAGACATCGGGTAAGGTTATTTTATTACGAAGACAAAACAGTTGAGGGGCCTTTGCATCACGCGCCATTTCGAAATTAATGATTTTTATTTCCGATTCTTTTTCCCATTTTCTAACAGTATCTTTGTTTCGTTCGCATTTTTTTCCTCGACTCCTAACGCATTCGTTACAGCTATATTTTTGTGTCGATACGCAATAGTTCCATTTGATCGGTACTTTTAAATTTGTAATATAAAACGCCGCACATGTTGATACACAAGATACGAAATACTTGAGATAAGAGCGACGAAGGAGAGAGAAAGGAGGCGAGAAAGAATGAGAAGAGAGAGGAAAGGAGAAGAGCGTCGAAGGAGAGAGAAAGGAGGCGAGAAAGAATGAGAAGAGAGAGAAAAGTAGCAGTTGTGAGAAGGAACGGAAGAGTGAGAAGACTAAGGAGAAAGAAACGTGACAAAAGCGGAGAACAAAGGGCAGGAAGAAGATTGAGAAGCGCGGAGCGCCAAGCTGCCTTTTCAAGGCATAATTGCAAAGCGATTATGATAAGGCGCCGATATGAGTCGCGACTGTATAAAAGTCGACAACTGCTTCCACAGTGGTTTCATCAACCACATGACCACGTAACTCACAGTGACAATTGCAACTTTCACAATTGGATTGATGCAATAACCCAGCAAGAATACCGCGAATCTCAGTATGCCTATGTTGGCCAGACGCCGCGCGAGCCAGACCAGGACATCGATGAAGTAGGCGCCAAATTGGCGAAGGCCTTGTCCCATCGTTTGACTCATACTTGCGAGTCGCAGGGCTGAACTCATCATCACTTTCCAAACGGCCATCGGTATGCGATTGAAGGACATTTCGTCCAACAAGCGCTGAAGGTGACGAGGCGTCGTGAAGTTTTCAAATTTGAAGCCCGTACGCACGTAAAGGAAATTCAGAAACTCGGCTATGTACGCCATGCTGCTGTAGTGCCCGTCCCGAATGGAAATCTCGTCCGTGTTCTGGAACGCATCGTTTATAGAAATAATTGAGTTTGTTTGGGTTCTCGCTCCGGCCCTCAACGGGTTGAAAGAACCGAGCTTGTTTGGGTTTGTTTGGGTTCTCTTTCTACCCCGCAACAAATAAAAACAATAAACTTTGTTTGGATTCTTTCGTATTCTCAGTCTCAACGAATGTAAAAAAAAATTGCGTTTGCTAATTTTACGATTTGTCGTGTGTATAGGAGTGTTGTGTTTGGCCGTGGCAATGGGCGTTGAACGAAAAAGTTCGAGACTCACCTCTACTGGAACCATTCCGATCGGCCGTGGATATCGGTTGGGTACGCGGACAGTTCGCTCCACAATAACGTTATTGATTAGCAACCAGGTGAATGAAATCTCTCACAGGCGATCGCGAAACGAATGGCGGCTAAACGCGAGCGAGACGGATGGGGATCCAGCGTTGAGTGAACCCGCGGATCCCTGTAAAATCCCCGTTTCTCGTGTACGACGGCAAGAGAAAGCCGGGAATCCCGGCGTGGCGCGCGGGCGCGTTCTCAATGGTCATTGGAAAGTACGATAAGAGACTCGAATGGCCGCATGCGACGACGACTTCGAGTATTGTTATTGTTGTAATGTATATATATATATATATATATATATATATATATATATATATATATATATATATATATATATATATATATATATATATATATATATATATGTATATACAGGGTGGACCATTTAACGTGACCACCCCGAATATTAGGTGCAGTAAAAAGAAATCCATTATTTTTGCATGAAAATAAAGGCCAAAATGATGGATTTCTTTTTACTACACCTAATATCTCCGTTGCCTTTAGAGTGACGAAAAAATGTCAGGAGGTAATGTGATTGATTTCAAAGGGCTCGTACAGTGGTGAAAAATTCATTTTTCTCAAGGTCACCGTTTTTGCGTTCTCAAGGTCATCAATGGTTTTTCAAATGGGAACATGTTTTTTTTTTATTGACAGATTGTAGCCGATATTCAGACGAATTCAACAACCTATGATATCGTGACCTTGAAATGATTTGTCGCCAAAATATTTTGGGTTTGGATGGATTTTGTTTAGGTTTGTTGGGTTCGTTTGGGTTTTTTCAGCACTCTGAAGACAACAGAGATATTTGGGGTGGTCACGTTAAATGGTACATGTATATATATGTATATATGTATGTATAATATGTAGGGAATACTTTATATAACTACACAACAGTACGATTTATCTCTGCGTATAATAGATAACGAATGTGTGCAGAAAGAAAATAGGCGTCGAAGCGTTCAACCAAAAAATAGCATTATTTTTGCAAGTTGAAATTGGATTTGCAGTCATCAGTCCACTCGATTAGCTCACGTGTGAATGCTTACGAAAAATCGTATAAAAAATTCTCGGTTTGCATTTACCATTTACAAATTTCACCGTTATACGACTTCGTCGAACTGGACATTTTCACTATTTTATGCTCAACGAAAAGACTTGAGACAAAGCGAATCTTGATTATGAGAATGATCATTCGGGTTGAGACAAAACACCACAAATCGGAACAAACTCGACCGACATTTGACGATTTATTTTATATTCGTACTGTCACAATCGTATTTTTTGTATATAAATATTGTATATGAACATTCAACACTCGTATAAATACATTTACTTATATTTGGATCGATTTAAATTAATATAGATATATATCGCAACCGTTTTTCGAATATATACAATTACATTGCAATAGTTTAATACTCATGATGTAACAATCGAATTCTAGTAACGTATAAATATGAATGATTTATTTACTTATATAGGCACATATTCATGTGTGTTTGTGTCCATAGATATTATCATTTGATAATTATACAGCATACTATTCTTTTTCCATGCCACACAAGCTGAGCTCCATCCTTTTTTCCAACCTCCCCGAAATGAGAGCAGAATTTTCCGAGTATCTGACTAATCGCCGATGTATCTTGTTTTCAGGAGCGTCGTTGTGTTCCCATCGGTCAACTGTACGTAATAATCGTAGCCGTGGGTGAACGTGTCGATATGGCCGCGAAGGGCGCCCCGGAAGATGCGTCGCGGCCCGCCGAGGCCTCCCAACTTCCAGACTCCGTCGGAACGGAGTATCAGCAGCTCGTCGGTGGGCGTCGAGCTCATGAGAAAGTCTCCTCCGCCCGGCAATATCCATTGCTCGAAGCTTGCCGCCCAAGTCTCGTAGCGCAGAAGCATCAAATGCTCGCGCAGACGAATACTTATCCAGAGGGGACTCGCGGTCGTCGTGAGGGAACCTTCCACGATTCCTGGCACGAGCAACCCTGACGAACAAACGAGTGAAAATTAACGGGTTACGTATTTTCCGGTTGGGCGGAAATCCGGCCGAGATTGAAATCTTTCACACGGTAAATGGTAAAAAGAATCCGAAAAACATGCCTGGTCCATTATTTATTCGTACTTCAACCACATGTGTTAAGAAACAGAATTATTTAACGATAATCGATATCAATAAAATAATTATATTGTATATAATTTTATAATATCGATGTATATCGCATATCGATATTTCGAATCGATATATATCGAATATCGATATCCCAAATCGATATGTATCGAATGTCGATGTCTCGATTCGATATATATCGAATATCGATATCTCGAATCGATATGTATCTAATGTCGGTGTCTCGAATCGATATATATCGAATATCGATATCTCGAATCGATATATATCGATATATCCCGAATATCGACATATACCGAATACATTGAATCGATATATATATATATATCTTTTTATGTTATGAATACCTCTTAAAAGATATCTCCGAATATGCAATGAACAATTTCGCAAGCCATAACTCACCGGCTTCCTCATAGAAATTCTTCCCGACCGGATCGTACCGTAAGATGAACACCCCTCCTTCCGGATCCGCGGTTACGAAAGCCAGCAGCGGTCTTCCCGAATCGCCGATGAGCCGCGCTTGAACGACGCGACTTTCGTTCGAATAAGCACCGCCGCTGGGCAACGGTTGCAAAAATCTTCGACCGTTGCAGTGTAGCGTAAGGTCGACGATGCCGCAGTCGCCCAAAGCGTCGTCGATGTGGATCTCCGCGTTTGCGGGTGTCTCGGAGCTCAACGGCTTCGCGTTGTCCTCCAGAAGCTCCAACTTGTCCCAGTATACGGCACGGTCTGTCGAAGGTATTTAAGAAATGAGGAATACAGCATTTCTCATTTTTTAAAATATATGGATGTAATATTTATTATTTTTTATACTTATTCAGAATATATATATATATATATATATATATATATATATATATATATATATATATGGTAAAAGATCGTAAAAAAGACAACTTATAATTTTCGGCGCACTCACTCTCGATTGCAAGGGCGATTCCTTCCGCGTGATTCAACAATTCCGTAGTTCTCACGTTCATCGGTCGAAAGTTTTCGTCGTTGACATTTTCCAGGGTCTTCAACTCTACGCCGTTGTACAATCCTTCAATCGTCACGTTTCCCAAAATTGTCACGTTATTGCAGAGCATGATCGGCGTTCTTACGAACTGCGACGATCCGTCCCGTTTTTTCAGCTGTTGCTCCACGAAAGATCGCAATTTTATACCGTTCACGAGACCTGCCTCGTTGACGATCGACGGTGCCGCGACGAAGCCGCGAAAAACTTTCGTTCCGCGCAACTTTTGATTGGAGGACTTCAACAATAAATCTTCGAAGCGTCGATCCATTAGAGTTCCGTCCACCCTGCGGCCAAAAATGCGAGGGGAGAATTTACGTTTTGTTTTGGCTATTTTGCGGTATTACACAGCAATTATATATATATGTATATATCTCGCAAAACAGCCGAAACGAAACGTGAATTATTCCATCGTATATATATTCGAATTTCTTTCTAATTTGAGCTATATATATATATATCTATACACATATACATGGTCACCTTAAATCTCCCATTTCTACGGTCTTAAAAGTTTTCCATCCCTTCACGACGATCGTCTCGTTGCCGTTGTTGTTGCTGCTGTTGCTTCTCAACGCACGGCGTGCAAATTTTCCGAACCTAAGCCCGTCCACGTTGTGGGCTCTCAATTCGCGAAAGATTTTTTTCCCCTTGACTGTGTTTTTGTCCACGTCACTTCTAACGACGTCGCGCGAGAGATTTAGGCCGTTTATTCGGCCACGAAGGTCGAAGTTGCCTGAAAGATTTTCAGAATGATGAAATAATCCTCGTTATTCATGTACGAAGTTTCATTGAACCACCAAAAATTTAAATAAATATAGGGTCGAGAAAAAAGTTTTTTTTTCAAAATATCTATATATATATATATATATATATATATATATATAAAGATATTTTCAAAAAAAACTTTTTTCAGAAGATATTTTGAAAAAAAAAATTGTTCAGAAGATATTTTGAAAAAAAAAACTTTTCAGAAGATATTTTGACAAAAGCTTTTTTCAGAAGATATGTTGAAAAAAACTTTTTTCAGAAGATATTTTGAAAAAAAACTTTTTTCAGAAGATATTTTGAAAAAAAACATTTTTCAGAAGATATTTTGAAAAAATCTTTGTTCAGAAGATATTTTGAAAAAAAAAATCTTTTTCCGAAGATGATTTGAAAGAAAATTCTTTATTCAGAAGATATTTTGAAAAAAAAACTTTTTTCGGAAGATATTTCGAAAAAAACTTCTTTTTTCAGAGGATATTTTGAAAAATAATTATTCGAATAACTTATTCGAAAAAACAAACTTTTTTGAAAAAATATTTTGAAAAAAAAAAGTTATTTGAAGAAAAAAAGTATTTTTGGAGAAGATGTTTTGAAAAGAAGCTTTCCTTGTCTTTTTTTCGTACAGAATCATCTCCGACGCAGATTCTTGTGAACAATCGGCGCTATTAATTACCGGTGACTATTAGGTCATCAAAGTTCCAGCTGTTCGTCACCGCTTGATGGTCGTCATTCTTGAGGGAATTGTACTCCAAATCGTTGATGTAAGTGACATTCGTGCGGAGACGTGATTCGGGTGTGGCAACGAGAGCCGGTGCGACGATCCGTTCGAACGCGGCTTCGACGTTTATCCGCTGCGGTCGAGTTTTGCTCAACAGACGCTTCTCGAGCTCGGTCCACGGGCCGTGGCTCGGAGTTTCGATGGACTTCTGCACGAGGGCGGTTTAGTCACAGCGATAAAAAGTGAGCACACTCTTCGTACTTTTTTTTTATTTCTCCCTCTCGCTCACTGGGACTCACCAATATCGTCAGGTCACTCTCGAACGTCACGTTCCTGAGCTTCACAAAGTCGGCGGTTATTTTACTCGGCTCGTTCGTCAGCCAAAGCGACTCGAAGAGTGCGTCCAAATTTTCGCTATTGACATTTACGATTTTTGGCTCCCTCGTGAATCGCACGTTTCCTGAATTCACGAACAGAAACGAAAATGAAGAAACGGAGATTGAAAATGAATTTGAAAAAAAAAAGAAAAACGAAATAATGAGCGGAAGCGAGCGAGTTAAATTTCATTTACCGTTGACCACAATATTGATCGGCCTATCGGACGGTGGAAAAATAGGAAAATTTGCCACCGCTATCTCGTCGCACTCCAACCCGCCTGATATTTCCTTCGATCCTAGGTAACCGGAAGTCATGTTTTCTCGAAGCCCGAAGGAAGTTTTCGACGCCAGTATCTCTTCGGCGACGAGACCCCCGGCTGGAAAATAAAATGACGAGATAAAAGTTCGATCGGAGATGACCAGAATCCTCGGTAATTTTCATTCTTGTTTCGCACTTCGTTTTCGCGAATATTTATCGAGTGATTTCGATGAAAAATGTTCCATGCTCAAGTGAAAATTGAAGTTTATGATCTTGAAATAAAAGTATTCAATAATAACTTCGAAATTACATATTCAGAAATTATTGAGATATTTAATATTATTATTATTGTTAAATGATTATTCCTAAACAGTTCCTAAGTAATCCTCAAGTTATTTCGAAGTAATATTTCAAATTAAACAATAATAATAATAAACATCTCAATCATTTCTGAACAATATGTAACTTACAAATTATTACCAAATAATTTCTATATCATTAGTGAACAGTTTTGAGATATTGAGCAGATACTTCCAGGTATTTCGTAAATAATCTACATCGTCTAAAAATGCGTAGATATTAAACGAGAACAATTTTCCATTTCGCACGAAAATATCTTTAACCGAAATCACTGAGCTTAACATTTTGATTTTACACAGGCATTATTTACATATTTATTGTTATTATTACTATTATTTTGATGTAGGTATTATTTCGGAATAATTAAGATCCTCCGATACTAGTAAAAAATAATTTCAATATGGGTCAGAAATTATCCACAACAAACCAGCTATTTCCGAATAATTTCGATAATTTTACAAACTCAAGGGAATACGTCTACCTAGAGGCCCGAAAAAAATGACCAAACTTCGATTTTTTCCCAAAGAAACGGTTGGTGAAAAAAAACGCATTTTTTTAACACGAAGGTGTGAGGTAAATTTGAAAAATCGGTTTGTAAAGAAAGAAGGATTAATTGTTTTGGAAAGTTTTACAAAGCGTCATATTTCGAAGCTCTTGAGCGGCCACTAAATATTCATTGGCCGGCTAGAACTTTCGCGAGCTTAGTTTAAACATTATGAAGCGTAAACTTATAGGTGAGAAGTGGACGAAAAAAAGCGATTTCATCGAACTGGAAAAATAAGTTTTTTTTTTCCAAATATCTTCTAGAAAAATAAGTTTTTTCAAAATATCTTCTGAAAAAAGAAGTTTTTTCAAAATCTTTTGAAAAAATGTTTTTTTTTTAAATATCTTCCGAAAAAAGTTTTTTTTCTTCAAAATATCTTCTGAATAAAGAAGTTTTTTCCAAACTATGTTCTGAAAACAAGTTTTTTCAAACTATATTCTGAAATTTTTTTTTTTTTTCAAAATACCTTCTGGAAAAAGAAGTTTTTTTCCAAAATGTCTTCTGAAAAAAGAAGTTTTTTCAAAATATCTTCTTAAAAAAGAAGTTTTTTCAAAATATCTTCTGAAAAAGTTTTTGTTTTCAAAATATCTTCTGATAAAAGAAGTTTTGATCGAAAATATCTTCTAAAAAAGGTTTTTTTTTCAAAATACCTTCAGAAAAAAGTTTTGTTTTCAAAATAACTTCTGAAAAAAAGTTTTCCCCTCAAACATCAAGTTTTTTTCAAATAACGTATTTATTCAAAATACTTTCTGAAAAATGTTTTTTTCAAAAACTTTTTTTCTGTCAAATATCGTCGCAAAAAGTTCAAACTCATAGGTGAGAAGTGGACGAGAAAATAATCGATTTTTTAAATGAAAATGTGAATTTTTGGGAGGCTTGACCGACTTCTAAATATTTTTGACGGCTCGCCGTTTTCGCGAAAATTTGTTTGTTTTTTCGTTAAAAAGATAAATGGATGGTGAGAAAAAGGAAAGAAGTAGAGTAAAAAATTTTGGCATCCTAACGTAGCCCCTTAAAACCAAGCAGTGATAAAGAAGAACCAGACGAGTGTGTCGGATAAAAAGTGTGCTCACCAAAGTCGACGTTCGTAAGCGACAGCGTATCGTCCAACTTGACTGCATTTTCCACGAATTCGTCAACATTGATTCCATTCAACGTGCCAACGTAAAGGTTCGCCTTTGTCTCGATCCTCCGAGCCTCCTCGGGCAGAGGCGCTTTAAAGTCCAAAGTGACGAGTTCATCGAGCTTCGGACTCGCGAATCGGACGGGTCCCCTTAAGCGGCCCGGTGCGCGCCATCGGCCGAAGGATTTTATCAACTCTGTACAAAAAAACGCAGCTTGGAAATATTCTTCCCTCCCCCCCTCTCCAATTAAACCCCAAAAGTAAATGAAAATTTACGATTCTTCGCATGAACGAGTTCAGACAAACTTTACTTTGATAATCGACGCCTTCTAGCTGGCCGATACTCGCATCTCCAACGACTATACGGCCTGTCAAATTTTTCAGGCCCCAGGGAACTTCGTCCAGTGACGTGGCCGCGTCCGCGAAGACTCGGGACAATTCCGAGCCGCCGAAGAGATTCGTGGCCTTGACGGACTTTGCGAATCCACGATCGATCACCAAATTCGATTCCCAAATGCCCTTGCTTATCGCGGCCGAGCTGCACAGGCGCAACGGTAATCTGAAATTACAAATGCTTTTGTTTTTTTCGTCTTCTCAATAAGGCACGGAATCTTCCTGCTCGTTCAATAAGATTTATCGTTGTTTCGCGCGTGCCTCGGAATCGGTAGATTTTCGCGAGCCTTATCCCCGAGTGTTATCGCCGGCTGTGTCGCGTTTTTGTGCCCGGTAACGACCACGTGGCCGGAATGATTTTTCGTCAGCCACTTGTAGGGCCAATTGGGCGAGGTCACGTTGCTCCACGACTGCGAAGCAAAAAAGGGCAACGGTTTGAAACGAGGCGCTTGTAATGCCTATAATTATACGTAGATACGTATTTATTACTTTGTGATTATTTCATTTTATGACATTTTATTTTCTTGAAATATAAAATTGATTATTATAATAATATTTTTATGAAACTTCATTTCCTGCAATATAAAATTGATTGGTATAATAATATTTTGTTGAAATTTCATTTCATTAGATAAAATTGCTATAAAATATTAAATGACAGGATTATCTATACTTATATGCCGCTAAATGTTTTAAGGGGTCTTCACACTTTAAACGCTAAAGAAGGCTATTTTCATGAATTTTTTACACGATAAATACACTGATATGCGCTATGGCCATTAACATACCGAATCTAAAATCGTTTGATCTTTTTGTTTCGGATGATCCATCCTCGAGATTTCATCAACAGCGCAGACCTACAATTTTTTTAGGCCATTTTTTAATTACCATTTTCGTCAATAAATGGTGACTTGAATAAACATTATTTTTTTTATGCATTTCATGAAAAAACTCATTAAGCCTTTTTCTAGCGTCTAAAGCGAGAAGACTCCTTAATATATCCCATTGCTATATACAATATTATTTTTTCTACCATTATATACGATTTGCTATAACAGCGAAAAATAATATCGTAAAAGTCCAAACAACAAGCCACCTATAATGTTTTAAGCCAAAAAATGTACATTTTTCTTTTTCCTTATTTTCTTTCCCCAAATCTCGTCAACGATTCACAATTACGCACCACTCTGTCGTTTCGGAACCTGAGTCGAACCGGCACGTGATCCGAGTCAACCGGTATCGCTTTCGCGATAATTTCGTTGTACGATTTTCCACCAGGTCCCTCGAGATCGTTGATTCGCAGTAGTCGAATGATTTTCGCCTTTCCGAGCGAAAAATTGCCGGTAATTTCGAGGTGTTGATCGGCCACTTCGATCATCGGTGACAATTCAGCGGAACCGGGACCGTCGATTTTACCCCGGCTATCGAGGACACCCCGAATTCTCACTTTTCGAATCGCCAGGGATCCGCTCATAACGGACGAGCTATCGTTGGTCAGGGGCAAGAGAAATTGGCCGGAAGTGACGTTTAAATCGTCAACGTGTACGTTCATCGCGACGATTTCCTGTCGCGTGAAATCAGAGGCGATGTCCAGCGGAATATTCGCGTTTTCCACTCGAAGCTCCCGAAATACGGGGGATCCTGAAAGAGACAACGCGGTGAGCGAAGAAAATGGAAGATACGGGATGAGCGAACATTCGTGTACTTATTTGCCGATGCACCTAGTGATATTTGAATGATTCTCGAAATGGTCCATATTATTAGCATGTAAAGGGTCCTGGCAGTATTTCGATGATCCTGGTAATATTTTTACGACGCTAGGCTTATTATGATGATCCTAGTATCATTTCGATAAGCCTATCATCAATTTCACGATCCTACTATTATTTGGATGACCCTAGTAAGATTTGGATGAATGTAGGATTATGTGAACGAACCTAGTAATATTTTCAAGGTCCCAGTATTTTTGGGTAATCTGCGTACCATTTTGATGAATCCAGCATAACTTTGGATATCTTCAACATCAGCCCTAACAAATATCCCCTAGGCCTTGTAAGATCCCTGAGTCCGGGAAAATATCACTAGACATCCTACTCCTAGCGATAATTCCTAGTCCCAAGAGAATATCACTATAGATATTCGCCTAGGTAGAAAAATCTCCTATATAAGGGACTATTACTAGGTCGCCTGAATATTATTATGTCTAGGGAACATTACTAGGCCTGGGAAGCATTACTAGCCCCAGCGATCATTCTCAGGCCGAAAAGAATATCTAGTGATATTTTCAGGAGAATATCTAGTGATATCCTTAGGGAAATGTCTAGTGATATTTTCGGGAGAATGTCTAGTGATATTCCCAGAAGAATATCTAGTGACATCCTCAGCAGAATATCTAGTGATGTTCTCAGGAGAATGTCTAGTGATATTCCCAGGAGAATATCTAGTGATATTCTCAGGATAACATCTAGTGATATTCTCAGGATAATAGCTAGTGATATTCTCAAGAGAATATCTAGTTATATTTTCAGGGGGATCTAGTAATTTTTTCCACGGTCTATAGTGACATTTTTCAGGGGGTCTTATATTCTCGGGGATGCCTAGTGATCTTCTCAGGAGCATATCTAGTGAGATTCTTCCGGACCTAGGAATGATCGCGAGGACTTGTAATACTTCCTATGCCTGATAATGTTCCCTAGACGTATTCCCTAAAAACATTCCATCGACCTAGTAATACTTCCTTAGAGCCAGGAATATCCCCTGGGACTAGTAACATTCACAGATCTAGTAATATTCCCTAGGTCCAGTATAATCCCGAAAGCTAGTAATAATCCCTAGACCTAGTAATACATAATATGTCTCTCGCAATTCCCTAAGCGCAATGATATCCCTAGGCCTACTAACATTCCCTAAACCTAGTTATCTTCGTCGCGTGAATAATATTCGCGTTTACCAGTCAAAACTTGATCTCCCGCGACCTTGACGAGATCGTTGAAAAATGTTGGAAAGGCAACGCCATTTACGAGACCGTTCGTTGTGATATCTTGAAATTTTGGCGCAGGATGAGGACACGGCAGATTACTCGCGTACGAAGTCCTCACGTTGCGAAAATTGAAGTTTTGCTCGGGCTCGTCGATCCAACGGATTCGCTCGAGAAAATTCTCCTTGGTCTCGGTTATCGTGTTCTCCGCGCGACACATCGTCGTACAGTTTAGATGCACGTTGCGCGCGCGCAGATTTTTCACAACCGGATTAAACGTGGATAAGTAACGTTTCGACGCCGTTTCCTTGCGTTTCGTCTCGGAGACGATCGCGTCGAGGCGTTTCCGTAGCTGCGCGAAGTTCTCTGCGCTACGACCGTTCACCTGAAATTAAATTTTTTTTTCCATCGGAGGTTTGGAGTTTTTCACGAATAAATTGCAATTTTTGAGGAATTGATCGAGAATGTGATTGCAATGGAGTTGTTTTATTTGTGAATTACCTGGCGGGTGCGAAGAGTCTCGACGTGTGCTCGCTCAATCGTGAGGGGCACTTCAAGCGGTGGCGGAACAATTGAGACAGGAGACACGTTCTTCAACGTGTCGCGACACCAAATTTTCGTCCTCTCTCTCAAGCTCGACCAAGTCTCCTTCCGGCCCCAAACGATTTTCCGAAAGCTCCACGTCGTCTCGTATCCCAATGAGGATCCCTCGACTTTCCAATATGGCCGCTCCGTGGCGTTCGTCCCGTCCACGACTTCTTCGACCCTAGCCGCGGCGTCTCCGCTTCCCTTCCGGCGGTAGGCCAGAAAAGTTTCGTCGCCCAGATTTACCGATTGAGCGTGAAGGAGGTCGGTGGTGTCGCGAAGCCCCGACTCGACGAATTTCCAGCCGTCGTACTGGAGGATCCTCAAGTCGCCGGTTTTTCGCACGAGAAACAACAAGATGGCGGCACGATCGTGAAACGCGGTGATGCTGTTGGCTCCCCCGATCTCCTGGAATGGAACGAAACGATGCCTCGATTGCTTGTAGACAACGCTCGAGTTTCGTCGCGCCACCGCTACGAAGTATTCCCCGTTGTGTCCTTTCTCAAGGTCAAACGAGGTCCCGTCCACGCCACCGGCCAATCCTTGGACGATGACGAATCTGCGCGTGTGCGGAAGAAACTTGAAAATGGCCGCTCGACGCGGCTCGATCGTCATCAAATGCATGACGCCGCTAGCGCGAAACGGCACGATCTTCGTCGCGCCGGCGATGCTCAAGGTTTGTACGCGATCGAAGTGCTTTCCCAGCCAAACGTAAACGCTGATTTCCCCCGGCGACGAGACCGCGAGGTAAATCTTCTTCATTCCCTGCCAGACCGCCGTATACGCGACTTCCGGTGCGTCGATCCTCTGCGGCCCGGGAAGAAATTTCCTGGCGTTCGCGTCCTCGTCATCGAGGCTCAGACGTACAACGAGGGCGTCATCGAGAGATCTCCGCTGAACGACGAGAAGCGTCGCGACGTCGGCGCTCTGGGATATTACGCGCTCGCCGTTCGCCACCTCGAAAAATCCAACATGGCCGAAGTTCCGAGACTGCGAAAACGGTTCAAAGTTTTGAAATAACGCCCGCGAATATCCTCCGACGCATACGAACGTTCTCGGTTTCTCGACCAACGGCCAGTGGCACGTGGTGGGCGATCCTCGCGGCGCCGACAATTTTTTTTTGTCACGTTTGCACCCCACGATTTGTTTTGGTACTCCTGCTTATCGCGAATTGCGCGCTTCCGCTTACCTGATAACGATGCAGGGAAATTCCCGAAGAATTAAGCGCCGCGGCGTACCAGCGCGCTGCACCAGCGCCCCGATAAACGAAAAATGTAACGTCGATCACGTTCGACAAATCAAGCCCGACGACTGTTTCGAATCCACTCAAAATTCGAATATCTGTAATCATATGTATACGAAATAATGAGCCGTAATTATGCAGTAGTTTATGCACTTTTTTGTATACGACTTATCACCAACGCATTGAGACACAATAAAGAAGCCAACAATTTGTCTTTGCTCTACGGCGCGTTGTGCGTCGAATTAAAGCGCGCGCGCAGCGCCTCTGACGGTCGAACTCCTAACTATCGCGTGTCCACATTTACACGCGATTCCTTTTCTCCTTTTTTTCGCTCCCCACGCTTTTCTCCACACTGTTTGTTGACGAAAAAAACATTTGTAACAGGAGCCAAACTAAACGCACGACGTAGTCTAAACACCTCAACTGGAGCTCGGGAGCGAGTGAAAAGTGGTAAAAAGAGCTATTAAAGTTCGCGGTGAACATATGTTACGCGACGCCCGTATTGAAATACTGAGGCTTAATGTCGAGTTTGAAAGAAATAAGAGAAAAGCTGGAAGCCCAGATATGGGAATTGGAGGCATTGCAATCCGTTTATCCCAAAGAATTAACGATCGTTGATCATGGAAATTTGGCGGATATAAATGAATTCATTTCCGGCAGTAATGACAGTCTTCCACAGAGACTCGAATACTCCATTGAAATCACCGTTCCCGAGGTAAATACATTTTTCAATTATACGCTTTTTTATTACTTCTTTTTTTAGAAATTACACACACACATATACATAAATAAGTGTATTCATAAAGTGGAGCATTTAATTTTTTGGATTCCCTCGTAAATACGACATATCCAAAAATGTGGAAGAATGAAAAACATTCAAAACTTCCAAAAAATATACAATTTTTCGATTTTCTGGGATCGCATGTAAAAAAATCGTGTTTCACTTTAATTAGACGCGTCATTATTTATATATTTTCAATTACTGAATTTCTCGATATAATAATAATAATAGTAATATTTTACGGTAGATGTAATAGCTATGGCTATTATTATTATTATTATTCGTCATGGCAACAAAAACAATAATAACAGCTATGGTTATTATTATTATGATTATTGTTATATAATAGTAAAGTGATTGAAAAGATCCTCCAAATTCAAGAATGTACTATTTACTGTTGTCAGCAAAAAATTATACCATTATCCATTCCATGATTGAATGAACGATAGAGCAAAACATTTGTTTTCCATTTGTCAGGGCACCGTAGAACTCCAGGCAAACTTGCCGTTCGATTATCCTGCCGGCAGGCCGAACGTCTATGCTCGAAGTTCCACACTGGATAGAAAGCAGCAGACGGCGATGAACGAGGATTTGAACGATTACGCGGCTATACAGGAGATCGACGAACCGTGCATATATTCATTGGTCGCTTGGATGCAGGAGAATTTCAACAAATATGCGCATGACGTGAAGAAAAAAGTCAAGAAAAAAGTGGTCACGGCGAAGAAACAGGCGCCTCGGAATGATTATAATTTTGCTAGATATTGGGTTTATAGTCATCATATATACAGTAATCTGAAGAGAAAGGACATAGCCGACGAGGCTAAGGAAAATTCTCTGACAGGATTTTGCCTCGCCGGTAAACCGGGAATTGTTTGTATAGAGGGTGCGAAGGATGATTGCGAATATTGGTGGCAAAAAGTGAGTAAAATTTCATTGGGATTATTGTCGTTATTTAATTATTATATAATATTGTTGCTTATTATTATTATTTTTTACCTTTGTGATTCATTTTACAATATCAAATAGTAAACGGATACAAACAAAATATGAATAAAAAATAATTCGTATGAATAATCACAATAAAAATGGAAATTATAATTATTATTTATATTGCGATTGTTTGATAATTTTGTTACTCACAATTATTATTGTTATTATTATCGCTTTCTAAATGTTTCCGACTCTGAATGTAACGCTTTTGTCCCCCACAGATTAAAGTTATGAACTGGCACAAAATTCTTGTGAAATTGATCGAGGAGGAAGACGAACGTGTTGTGAATTTAGAGAGCTATAGAAAGTTTACGGATTTTCGTGAGATATCATTTCCAACGACCGATAAACACAACGACATGGGACAATTGTTGAAGTATCTCACGGAGCATCATTGTCAACACGTTTTCAAAGAGCTCTTCGGAGTCGAGGGGAAAACTTCGATTTCTGCTGAATAACATTCGTGTATATACATGGTTTTTACAATTGTTAGGTTTTCTTTTTAAATTTTATACCGCCAGCGGATATCTAGTTTTGCCGTTTACAATTCGTTTCTTTCTGAGGAAATTCATTACACACATTATACACACATATATATATATATATATATATATATATATATATATATACTCGTTTTCGGGGAAGAATTTTTGTATTTACATTTTTCTAAGTATATTTTGAATTTAAGTCAAGATGCGTTATTTTTTAGAAATGTCTCTATTTGTATATATATATATTTTTGTATTATCAAGAAAGTTCTCTGACCCAAAAATGTACTTATTGTATACTTTTGTCAACTCTACTGTACAGCAGGAAATTTCATTTTCGAAAATACATTTATTTACATTAACGATAAAAAGTGGGCAATTAATGGAATTTATTTCTTATCGTAACAGTCTCGATCTTTCCCGACTAATTTGTATACCTTGGTCGTGTCGAACCGCAAATATACGATTTAAAATGTGCATTGGACGAAAAGAACGCTTTATTCAAAGTAAAATAGAATGGAGTGAAAAAAATTGCACTTACCCTTATCCCGATTGAGCTGACGCTTGGCCCGGGATATATTCGTAGACCTTTTTACTTTGTTCACGTACTCGTCGATCCGATCGTCGATCAGCTTGTATAACTCCGGACTACGTGGTAGAGATTCTGCAATTTTTTTTCTTCCTTCATTACGCTTGATACGTACGTCATAAGAAAAAATAATCTTCATTGTATTCGACCGAAGTCTTGAGTACTCAAAAAAGTACACGGCCACATGAGACTTTTATTGTTACACGAGACTATTAATTTTACTCGAAATCGCTAGTCAAAACCACCTAGACCCGTGAAAAGTGAAGGAAAAAAAAACGCACCGTAATCGAGTTTCAATTTATCGAAAAACCGCGTGGTCGACTCGAGTACTCGCGCCAAATTTTCGTTCGGCGATGCATGCGTTTGTAGCGAAAAATACGCGATCGTCGTAACGAGTAGAAAACGCGTTAACATTGTCAAACACTGCGTATATTGTTTGGAAGGAACGACGGACTGAGAATGCTCAAGAAATTCGGAGCTTACGAGCTACAAGGCTCGCGAGTGCGTGTGTGATTGCGTGTTTACATCGTCGATACAAGAGGATGCATTTTTTTCTCTTCTATTTATCCATAAAGGCTCGTACGATAGCGATTGGTTAAATATAGTCGTAGTTTATGAATGGATCGGAATTCGCTGATTTATCGAAGCTTTAGCTACTAGTCGTTTCGGTTGGTTTAGATTCTTTTGAATATGACAATTATGTGTGGAAGTGTAATATACGAATAAAAATATAACTGGTGCATTATTATTATCCATTTGTAACGCGATTACCTTTTCAACATTATTTTTCATTATCAACCCTAACCTTTTTACAGCAATAATGAATTTTATTACGGTTTTAGGGATCGTTTTACATTATTTTTGCTTACGAGTATAAAAACACTTCCAACATTTTTTTCTTGTTACTGTTGCATTTGCGAGTTTTTCGATTCGCCAATTACCCATATCATTTTTTCCATTCGCTAGTTACCCATAAATATTATTTCGCTCGGAAAAACATTCGCGGAGCTTTCACATGGAAAATTGTAACATTTAATGTCCATTTAAACGATTTTCCATTGGTTAGGAAATCACAGGCTGTATACATAAGTGCGACAAAAGGCTCGCGTGTGTATGTATCAGTGAAAACAATACTGAACGTTTTAAAAACAAATGAAAAAATGAAGTTTCATCTTATGGTTGCGAACCGTTGAAATTCGTTGGTAATAAATTGTCCGGGGATGTGAGGCGCGGGCGGCCCCAATATATCCTGTGCCGGACTGTGTACTTTGATCTGCCTCATGTGAGTGTCCCTGCCGTTCTGATGATTGCTTATCACGGCGATTTGAATCATGAACGTTCGGATCGGCCGATCGTTCATATCCTTTATCGGCACTACGACCCATCCGCTCGGCTCGTTCAGATCCATTACCTCGACTTCCTGCAGATCGTTGAAATTCGTGCCAGCTCTGATGCTTATCCTGCAGAAAAAATCTTTTACAATCGGAAGCCCTCGGGAAAGCAACGACTCCATACTATACATTCTCTTTTTTAAACTTTCCATTTGGTTTTTACCTAACTGTTCTCTTTTCCACACTTTTTATTTTGAATACCCAATAGCTTTTGAGTGAAACTTTTCCCAAAACTGAATTCGGAAAAAGAAATGACACGAAAAATCATTCTTTGGAGGCAAGCGTGACGAGTCGAACTCCGTTACCTGCTGGGAGTGTAACTCTCGTCGAGTTTGTAGTCGGTGAAAATGCATATGTCGCGTATGGTGGTTTTCTTTCTGAACTGAATGTTGACGAGGTGCGGCAATTGTCCGTCCGATTGCCAATAAGTCTCTGTGATGTTGTCGCGCAGTTGATCCACCCCAAAGCCAGGCTTGCAACTGGACAAGCTCCATATCGCGTGATTACCCACCTCGCGGATTCTGCCCGCCAATACTTCCTGCACAGGATCGATATCGCCTGTGGGTTTCATAATACGACAGTTGTGAGAACTTTTGTCATTATTGCATGGGGGCGATGAAATCGAGCTGTGATAACGTTACTTGCGTCTACCACGCGATTTAGTGCTTATTTTTAGGTTAGACTGACGACGAGACGTTAAAAGCCGCGCAGTGTTCGCAGATGTTGAATAAGAGTATAAAAATCGAGATATTATCATTGCCCAGTTTTAAAACTAATGAAACGACTTGAAACTAAAACCAGAAGATCGTTAAAACCTCGAATTCAACGATTTTGAACGAGCGTTTGATAAATATTTATACAACATGAATTTAATATAAAAACATTAACTCGTTTCAATATTACTCACCTCCGCCGCTCGTTTTGTTGCTCATTCTTCGACTGAGAGTTTACCTAAGTTTTCCTTGCTGTCAAACGAACCGAGAGCAATGGTAAACAAACTCACGTGTTCCCCACTGCAACGTGCGAGCCACTGCGCGGATTGATAGTTTAGTACGCGCGAACGCTGTAGAGCCACGGTGGCGCGCCAAGCGCCGGCGCCAGGGAGACTAGAGGTAAGGAGCGTACACACAGTGCTTACGAAACGTCCGCAAAAACGCAGCAAATAAGGAGGCGCTGCGATAGTATGTGTCCGATCGATTAGCTCCGCCTACTAGCCTCGTGCTCTTGGCGTGCTCTCGGTTGCTGTTGACAGCACATTAGTGGTGGGGAACCTAACTGTTGCGTCTACCTCTCCTATTTCCCTGTCTTTCTCATTGTTGCAAACTCATAATAGCAACTAATAACTAATGATATTAAACGGTGAACCAACTAAATAAACCAACTAATTGTAAGAAAATAAAAACAGAACACAAATGTAGCCTTGACTGTCGTGGATTGGAAATATGTTTCAGAAAAAGGTATTCAGTTGATTAATTTTTTTCACCGATACGAATGAAAGTTTGAAAAAAATTGCCCTATGCAAACAATATTACTCTTCATGTGGCTTGTAAATGCAACTGCACTGGAGAAAAAAAGGAACTTGTCAAAAAATTGCAGTTGTATTTGCAAGAAAAATAGCTTATAAATTATGCTCCATTTTATGCTTATTACTCCAGGGAGAATGAAGCGTAAAGGTTATGTTTCTCAGGAATTGAACTACATGCATGAAAAAATAAACTGAAGGCTAACCCTAGTAACGATTGATTGGGAGCAATATTGAAAATAATTCTACCTTGGGCTTAGACGAAAACAATTTCGTGAAAATTTTCTCAATATTACAAAACACAATAATATTAAAAATGAGCCTCAAAGCGGAGCACAAAGACACATCGAAATTAAATTCTTTTATTATTTGTGCGCATGCGTTAAGTTTGGACTTTTATAATTATTTGGGACGTTATCGTCAGGAGAGCCACTAATGGCACGATCCGGAACTATTGCAAGTCGGATTTTTTAAGACGCTGGAACTACGTATTGGCCTATGCTGTGCCCACTCCTTCTCTCTATTCTCCCTGCTCGCAACGCAGAGCGCTGAAAAGGTTGCGTGCCGCAGATTCATCCTTCACCGGCCGGGAGAAAGACGCTTGCACGAAAAATATACAAAAAAAATACGTAACGAAACAACGTACTTATATACGGAAAAGAAATCCTAAGCTTGACATGACCGTGAGTTGTCACGTTTCGAGGCTACGGAAATTTGAGGCGTAAATTTCGAGTATAAACTCGAAGTTTTTTGCGGCGGAAGAAGTATTATTCGGCTGGACGGAAAACCTGATTCAGGTTGAAATTTATTACTGATCGATTGAAATTTTACGATTATAACGTGTGTATAATATATATATATATATATATATGTGTTACCCGAAAAAAGTTATAGTTTAATCCACATTTTAAGGTTAGAATAAATATATTAGATTGTCCAGAAAGTTCTCGCCGATTTTCCCTAGGTGGGACATTAAAAAATCGCCACGAACCTTGCGGAGAACCCGATATAAATAAAAGTTTCAATTCAAAGTGGTTGAATTTTATGCATGTATATATTGTAAGTCTCGAAAAAACTCTAAGAGAACTATCGGAAAAGAATGCGGTGCGCATTTCGCATATGCTACGTGTGTGTTTCTGCGTGTTCGTGTTTCCATAAATTTAACTTTAATTCGAATTATATGTTTTATATATAAGTATATAAAATTGTATGTGTATAGATATTTATAATTTTTTAAATAACAGTAGCGGTTTTTTATTTTCATGGTATTTAAGGGTGTTTACACCCATTCCCCCTCACATGCTATTTCCCTCTTATTTTCATCGACTTTTATATTTTTTTACATTTTTTATGCGTGTTCTGTCAGTTCCCATTCCTTACAATATATAAATACGCATATATTGCGTCTCTGCTCTGGCACAACACGGTCCTAGAATACTTGGTCATGATTATATATCGATATATATATAATCGCACCTCGGCATAATAAATTTCAGTATGCTGAGCATCGCCCGCTGCTGTGCGGGCCTCGTGCCTCGGATAGCACCCCTGAAGGCTGGGCTGGGTGCTCGAAGCTTCTACCGCGGAGCGCCAAAGATACAAACGACGACGGGTATCGGCACGGCGTTACTTAGGAAAAGTCAGACGCGACTGGTCCAGGTACGCCCTTTGTAAGATCAGGGCGAAACGCGTTCCAGAAATAAAAATGTCGCGTTAATTTTAATCGGAATACATTGGGACGTTGGGAATACGCAGGACGGATTGTCCCGGAGAACGGGAACGCTGGTGCTGAGAAGCGCCTCGGCGAACGCCTCGAAGTCCCAGAAGGTGGTAGGCTCCTGGCTACTGACGTGCGGCGGAATGGTCTTCGTCGCCGTGGCCCTAGGTACGACGGGCTACGCCGTTTTTTACTGCTACGTGCGTCAGGCGGTGAAAGTAGTTATCAATGAGACTTGGGGCAAGTGAGATTGCGGAGCGCGTCAAGAACGGGGAAGGATGCGAAGATGGGGAATTAAAAGGCTGAATGAGTGCGACGGTATTTAGAGTTGGAAAATTGTTAGCGGCAAGTTTGTTAGCGCCGGCGCTAACTCCGTTAATCTCAATAAAGTAACGAATGATACGATCGTAATAAAAAGTAACGGAAAATGAGCTAGAAGGAGTCTGATCCATTCAACCTTGTTTTCCCTGGAGTCTAGGCGGCGTGACGAGGCTCACCGAATCCGGACTCTCGATGGTCACGTGGAAATTTCTCGGGGAGAAAATGCCCGCTACCGAGGCTCAGTGGATCGAGGAGTTCGAGAGATACAAACAGTATCCGGAGTACAAAATGTGAGGGCCGAGTGAGAGAGGGAGAGTGCACCGTTCTTGCTTTGCTTTCGTGTGCAACTTCGTTCTAACAATTGTGTTTTTCGTTTGGCGTGAATTTTGAGACTTTCAGGGATATATTTTTGCTCTTCTGCAAAAAACGGTTTCGTGTGCGTTTTTGTGTATGCATTTGTGCGCCGGCGATCGAACTCATAAATTTTCAGATGATCGAAGTTTTCTCGCACGGATGGAATATCATTGATCGTTGGTTGGTTTGAATCTTGGTAGATATCGCAGACTTTTGTCTATTTTTACGTGCACAAAGAATCGCGGAGGAATCTTTTGTAAAGAACATCAAGAAAATTGGGGATCCGCACGTTGCATCCTACGATACAATATATTATTCACGTCATATATAGTGTTATTAATTTTTTCTCGTTAAAGTTGCAGGATTACGAGGTCTTCGAATTTTGCAATACGACTTAACATAGTTTCATGAAATATTCGCGGAAACCGCAAAAGACAAAAAGTATGCAACGAAAAAACGTTTTTCCATCGTATATAAAGTAATGTTGTTTCTTGTTTTTCGGCGATTTCTCCAGTACGAATTCGACAATGAGCTTGGAGGAGTTCAAAAAGATATGGTGGATGGAGTATCTGCACCGGATGTGGGGTAGAGCGATAGGAATAAGTTTCGCGCTGCCAGCTACGTATTTCTGGGCTCGAGGAATGCTGTCCCCGGCGATGAAGAGTAGAGTCCTGATCCTGGGATCGTTGATCGGTGCTCAGGGTCTGATGGGATGGTACATGGTGAGGTCCGGACTCGAGGATCGTTTCGACGGGCCCTCGGACGTGCCGCGGGTCTCGCAATATCGTCTCGCCTCCCATCTCGCTCTCGCGCTTCTCCTTTACTCCGGTTTCCTCTACAACGCTCTGGACCATCTGTCCCCCGCGAAAAAGCTCAACGTCGATTATTTCGGCGTGAAAAAAGTGCCGGTCACCATGTTCGAGGGCCTCGGGAAATTTCGAAAAATCGTTCACGCGACCAAAGGATTGATCTTCGTGACGGCGATTTCGGGAGCGTTCGTTGCCGGCCTCGACGCTGGACTCATCTACAATACTTTTCCAAAGATGGCCGACCGCTGGATACCACAGGACATCCTCGCGTTCTCACCCGTCATGATAAACTTCACGGAAAATCCCACGACCGTCCAGTTCAATCACCGCGTATTGGTAATAATCCCTCCGGGGCTTGTTCTTTTTCAACGATGCGTTTAGTGCGTTGAGAATCGAGAATTTGAAAGGGGTTACGTCTACCCAGAGGCCCGAAAAAACATGGCCAAAATCCGATTTTTTCTGGGAAACGGTTGGTGAAAATGAAATGTATTTTTTTTCACACAAAGGTAATATTGAGAGCCTTAAAAAAATCACCAAATAATACAGATAAACAACAAAAACATGGCCGCCGGCAGATGATGAAATCTTTATTTGAGGAACCGCGTAAATTTTGTTTCCTACAATTTCAAAAGATAAAACAAATTTCAATGAAACCCAAACAAAAACGAGCAAACCGAACAAACGGCCCCAAACCGGCCATTTTGGCTTATCGCCCAAACGCACCAAAACAAATTCTTCGCCCACAATTTCACGATCGACTGTAGATTCCATTTGACACGTTTGCAATCTTTTTTTCCAGGGAATTTCCACCCTCACTCTCGTCACGCTGATGGCGATGAAATCGCGAAAATTCACGCTTCCGGGTCGCGGATCGAAAGCTGTAAAGACCGTCGTATGCGCCGCTTACTTTCAAGCGATCCTGGGAGTAACAACCCTTTTGAATTACACCATCGTATCGATTGCGGCCATGCATCAGTCCGGCAGTCTCCTACTTCTCGGCGCCGTAACTTGGCTCTGTCACGAATTGCGACACGTGAAAAAAATCCTCAAATAATGCTTCGAAATGCATACCGCATTTTGAGTTTATAGCCTTGAGGTTCGTTGATTAGATTTGTACATTTCTAACTGAGCGTTGAACGTGAGATAGGGACAACCAATTATGGAATATCAGGTACAGCGTTGATAAAAATAAAACAAATGAGAACAATCGAGCTCGCTAGACACGCAAAATTGTCCGAATAAGCGTCTATCGACTGGAACTATGTGGTTTTCTTCACTTTTATAAATCGTTTTTCCTCCGCTCATTTCTGGACTCCATCGGGTCGGCCTGTGCAAAAAGCGCGAATCACAAGGAACGTCACTTCGGTGTCCGCCTTTGATGTTTTTGAAACTTTTTTACATGGCCGAGCAACAAAAGCTATTAGATACGTAGCTCTCGTAACGGCGGAGAAATGGCGAAGGGTGAAACCACCCCTTAGACTGAAGCATGTCGAGGACTCATTTTGCAGTTCCAGCCGCAAGCCTTCTACCGATTTCCGCTAAACGGAATCGGAAATCCTTGCAATGTAAAACGATCAGGAATCCACAATGGGTATATTAAAAAAGAAACAATAATTGAGGGGTTATATACAGTCAGGAGGCCCAAAAAGATCGATTTTTCAAGAATTTTTCTTGCGACGACCTTGGAATCTATTAACGTAAATATTTGTACACATATTATGGTAACTTGTAAATAAAATTCAAAATAATTAATTTGAAATCCGCTATAGCTGATCTCCGGTAGCACCTCTAAAGGCGTCTTGCGGTGAGCATGATATCGCTGGACTGGATCATCTAAAATGAAAAAAAAAAACGAAAACTATTTCGTTCGTATAATGGTTTATCTTGTAATTGATCGAAGGAATAAGCAAAATAATAATTTTTGACACAAATTTAGGCCTGTAATTGTTTATAAAGTGGAAAATATTTATCGGCGAGGAAAAACTTTCGATTGATTACTAAAAAATATACTTGAAAAGATTGTGTTAAAATTTGAGACTGATCGGTTCAGCCGTTTCCGATAAATCTTGCTCACAGACTTTAAAAACACAGTGTTGAGAAAAATGCGTTTGATGAGGTACGATCACTTCCACGGGGTCAAAAAAGAGTCTAAATTTATTTTACCCACAGCTGCTCTGATTGACGTTTACTTATGTTGATTATTCGTATTATCGATTATAGTGTGCCAAATGTTGTGGTAAATGAGGAATTTATTGCACGTGAACAAATAAAAACTGAAGAATTAGATTGTCAACGACTCGGTAGTAATATTCGTAATAATAATATTAACATATCCACCATAAAAACGGACTAAAAAGACAAAAAAAATCAGCCGGAAACCTACTAAAATAGGCTTGAATTACCTCAGCGGAATTAACACGATAGGCAGAATATAATTATACATATTATTGATACGTGATAAATGATAAAACTCCTAAAATTGTTGTTTGCATATTTTGTGGCGGCTTCTATTCAAATTAATTTCAAAACAAAGTTGGGTTATGTTCGCCAAACGCATCAGCTGTTACTCGCGACGTTGCTAAGTCTGTAGGTGCTATTTCGTCGTTCTGACCATTTTCAACCGGAAATTGAAACTTTCTTGTAATGCAGTGCTTTAACTACACGGTGAAGATCGATTTTCTTATTTTTTACAATATCGATTATATCTAATCTATCGAATTTCAGTTTTCCAACGTGTTTCGTTGGATACGTGAGCAGAAAAACCACGATCACCGCACTTCCGGTTGACCGCCTCTACAAGACGACGTGCTTCGGTAACTCAAAGTGCTCGACTTTGCAGTTTTATTGCGAAAAAACTAAACGCTCAAAATATAGCTAAAACTTTGGAAATAGGCGCATGAAGTATTCGTCAAAATCATGTAAGGATTTCAAATCCGAAGGTTGAATTTGTAGTAATGATCGTAGCTCCTTAAAGTTTCAAAAGCACTTTACATATAGTCTGACACGTCGTTACAAATGTGCGTGCAACTTCGAGAATATTCGCCGGACTGACGAGAAATTATCTGTGTGTGTACTTAAATTATGTAAATTAGGATTTTTTAAATCCATTTTTTGAAAACGTTATCTGTATATAACCCCTTAAGGAATTATCCACGCTTCAATTTTTCATTGCTCACCTTACATTTGAATAAGCTGTATTGAATTGAACGTAACAGGTAACATTTTGACGGAGGGATAAAATGAGACCGTACTTTTTCTTCCATTCGGCTGGGCAGCGAGCTTAAGGGGGTAAATTACATTCCATACATTTTCGACGACGTTTAATGAACATTGACAAGGTTTTGGTGGAAATGAAAATGGTAAATCCGGATTCAGGGGATAAAACTACATCGATATGGACTTACAAGAAAAAAATATTAGAAAATTTGAATTGTTTCGCATCTTGGCCATAAATAAGTTCAACATATAGTAACAACACAAGCTTAACATAATTCATTGCCGAACGAATCGTCGGTCATATATGTCCTATTTCGATTTGGAATTTCAGCCATTTTCCAGGTGAACTTCTCGGGAAAACCAATAAAGAAATCCGGATGAATCCAACGCCATTCTTTGAGTCTCTCAAAACTCGCCCAATAAATCTCCGTCACTCAGATACAACCGACGCAACGACTGTTTGAAATTTGGCCACTTTGGCGGTTCTGGATAAGTAGCCAAAAAGGTCGAAAAAAATCTTCATCGACTTTCGAACCACTTTAAGGGCACTCTAATGGAATTTTTTCTGCTGATTAAGAATAAGTTCGAGTGTTTACCGGAAACTCAAATTTATGTCGGGGAAAACCCGAAAAACGTGTCTCGATACACATTCGACGATTTCTCATGGAAGTAAAAACTTTAGGGCAAATCTAACGGCGAATTCGTGTACAGGGGATAAGAATACAACGAAATGGACTTGTAAGAAAAGTGTTAAAAATCCAAACTCTCACATCAGCGCCAAAAATAACTTGTTTCACTGAATCGTCGATTATTTTGTCCTTCGGTTTGAAACTCCACTTTGTGCTTATCCTCTTCTCTCATCGTCTGCTCTGAAAATTGCCGTCTGATTTATCGAGCTCCATGTGTCGATTTTTGACAGAATTTAGAAGTCGGAGAGTACAGATTTTCGCTTCAACTCCCTAATCGACGAGATGGCTTATAATTTCAATCAGAATTTAACTAATAACGGGTAGAGAGCCCCCTTATGCATTCGCCCGCAGATGTGTGCTAAGTGCCTTGGCTTTTCTTGCTCCAGTAAGTACAAAAGTCTGCCGATAGGAGGAGCGTGCAGCGAAGCTCAGATGCATAGTAGTGAAGAGCCCCCCCCCCCCCCCCCAAATGGTGGTTGGTAGCTGTCGACGGAAGTCCGTGATGGTACGAGTGAATGTTGGGGATGTGCTGCACAAGCTGGGAGAAGGGAGTCGAAGTGAGAAAAAAACTTGTATGTATATGTACACACATATACATACTATGGAGACGTACACTCGTCAAATACTAAAAGTCAGAGGGTTGCGCTGAACGTCATTTGACAATTATAATGACGTAGGTTATGTCCTTTGCAATCTCAGAAGTAAATGCATACAGGCATTTCGCTTAAGGGCAAAAGGGCGTATCTACGGGGAATGAATATAGAATTTACTCCGCGTTGACCTTAATCCATATATATATATGTATATGTGTGGGTGTGTGTGTGTGTGTGTATATGGGGAGAGAGGGAGAAAGGAAAAGAGCGGACTCGCGAATATGAGGGTGTAGCACAAGCCGGTCACGCCAACGTTACCATGGCAACGACACAGGCGATAAATCAACCCGCAACATCCCCGAGAGTACTGGGAGATAAAACCACGAGATGTATACTATCATTCCTACTGTACACTGACGAACGAATGCCGCATCTCTACCTTACACACACGTGTTTCACGAGCTTCCGCAAAAAGTCTTCGGTGACCCAAAAAACGTTGGCTGATCCGTGCTTACGGTTATCTATTATTATTATTCAGCACGTTTGTCCGTATTTTCCCGTACCCTCCGATATTTCTGCCACTTCCCCTGGTTCATTATCATTACGGATTACGCGTTACGGCGGAGTTTATCCGATGTTATCATCGATATTGATTGGTACGACAATTGGTAATTCGAATTGTGGCGCTGCTGTACGAATATGGCGGGTATGCGTCGACAAAATGGTGGCATGGAAGGCTTCCAGGCAATGAAGTTGGTCAACGCTCATCGCTCGGAAGTTGCTCAATCGTATCACTCGAAAGATCGGGTGACGCGAATAGTCCAATTTTTTTTTGCTGCTCGCCACTGTACACGCTGAATAGAAAGTGATGTCCGTTTTTATCAATGCACATGCCAGATGTCGCGTGATAAGAAATTCCGAATGTCGAGTTCAGTATTTGAAAAACGGCGCCTGATAAATCGTAAATTTTCTCGACGTAAAGAAAGAAGGTGATATCAACTGTGACACAATACAGATGGAAAGTCAATCAACGCGTAACGAACTGCTCCTCGCTATACCGTGTTTTGACGTCACCGCCCGATGACGTCACTGCAGATAGAGGGTTATAAGGGAAGGGATGGGAAGCGGCATGCGAGCGTGGGAGGCATTTTGATTGGTAGATTTTCCGTGACGTGCATTGTCCACCTTCCCCCACATCCAGAAACACCCCACCTCGTTACGGCCAGAATGATTGAAGATTCCCACGCGCATCAAGCTCACCCCCACGACGAAGTCTTTCATTACCGATACTTTTTTCTTATCGCCAAATACATTATCCGCGAGGCATTCGTTCCACCAATTCGAAGCCTCCCCCCGCTACGTTGGCCTTTTTTTCGAGGGAACATCTCGAACCGTAGACCCGAGCGGGGTGGCAAGAGGGAGGGTCACCTGTTGCTCTTTAATTTGACGTCTTTTTAGTCCGGTGCTTCGAACTGAGTCAGTGTCTCATCTAAGAGATCATGGGCTCATCGTAGACGTTTGATTACGCGGGTTTACTCCATACGGAGTTATCGCTTACTTGCCCCAGGGTGCTACGACTTCCAATCAAGGGATTTTTCTACCAATTCGTACGCAACTACTCACCCCGAGTATTTAGGGACTCGGGCATGTTGGAAGCTGCAACGACTGGCAAAATGTAATTTTCGCGAAACTCGGACGAGATAGGGAAAAGAGGATGTATTTTTATGTTCTTCACAGTCCAGTGATTCGTCTCACGCAAGAATGATGCAAGCCAAAGAACGTTCGCGGAATGCGAAACTCTCACCCTAGCCTCTATGACGCGGGTGGGTTTTTGGGGTCTGAGTGGTCGGATGTAACAGCACTTGTATAGCGGCGTAGGGGTGACGGCGTGAGCACCCCAAGGGTGAAGGGTACGAGGGGGTGAAAAGGCGGAGCTATAGCGTAAGGATTAAATTTGTGTGTAGTGGGCGACGTACTCGTACAACATAACCTATAAGCCATCGGGTTGCCGTTCGAGTGGGCGAAAGGGCAAGGAAAATAGCCGTGAATCCGAAGGAGGGGTAGACCATGGGGGGGAAAAAGAAGACCAGAATAGAAAACAATGGAGAGGGAGAGCGAGTCTACTGCGAGAAGGGTCTTCGTTTTAGGATTTCGGCTCAAAGTGGACGGATATAGAATGATAATCTGGAAGGCAGCTTGGGCACAGTTGGGTACAGTATTGATCTGTCGGGTGGGCTGCTGGTCGGGTGTACGGTGTGGTATGGTTAGTCGGTGTGTTAGCCGCTTGGCACTGGATAGATGGAGGGAGCAGTGGACAAGGGATGGGGAGGAGGGAGCCGTAGCGTTCGCTCTCCACAGTGGAACAAAGACAGAGCTTGCGGCTGCTAAAGAGTGAGAGTGGCGCGAGGACAGAGATAGAGAGAGAGAGAAGCAAGCGCGGCAAGAACAAGGGAATGAGGATGGAGATTCGATGGGAAGAGAGAACTCGAGGGAGAGGACCTCTATACTGCGTTCACGGAGAAAACGACCGCGCTCCGCGCAGCTTCGGCCATAGTGGGGATCAGGTGGGAGGGCATGAGCGTCGCACCCAGTGCCGTATACGTTACCACCCTATATTTGAAGCCTGGCGCAAAATCTACTTTCCCAAATTAAATAGGCTAAACTAACGACTCGCTGTCAGTCCTTCCACATATCGCTGCAACACAATTAATTTGCCATTCACGTGCGTTTGTTGTTCGATATCAATATACAGACGCAGATGTCCCATTTGGGACGTTTCGGAAAACGGTTATACCGCTGTACGTGCAGTAGGTATTCGATGTACCTTCCTGCATTCATGGGGGTCTCGGTCGACGGGGCCTAGCCCACAAGCCCCGTTTGACAGCGTAGAGGGAGCAAAACGGATGTTGGGTTAGCGCGGGATTCGAGTGTGCCGGACGAAATGTTCTTTCCGTGAATGCGGTATACCATCAGCGCTGGCTGCGAAAAGAGTTGCTGCATGACAGCTGTAGGGGTCGCTTTGGCAGCAGCGACGGTTCTGTGTACTTGTTCCCGGTTGGGGAAGCAGACAGGGTGCGTGGAAGAATGGCGACCAAGCTATATGACTGTCGCCCTCGTGCAATATGTACCTACGGTATTACATCACAACTACGGATTATACAGGGTGTCCGATAAAAGCTCGCACGTGCTTTGATCGAGTTTGGCGACATCAGTTTGCTCATCGTCTTGCCGAGGAGTGTTCCATCTGCTCCCCGGGTAAATTCACCGGGTTTATTTGCCAGTTCGGCCCATCGAAGAGTCACACTTTGTTGATGCAATCATGTTCTTACATACAGGTCTGGAAACGGCCACGATATGGTAGCATACGAAGTCGATCTACATATGTTTACATATTTCGCCACTACGTGGCGTTGCTGTTAGTGGGATGCGCGACAGGGACAGAGTAGCTTCTGTCCGCTGTCTCTCTCCTGAAGCGCATGCGTCGTCGACCTTACCTGCCTAGTTCGTCGTGTATTTTATAGGGATACGAATTAAAAAAAACAAAATGAATAAATAATACGCTTATCAAGGACCAAAATAATTAGGCACCATCGTAATTGAGGTCACTTGTGAATGTGATAAACATAAACGATCTTTAATCCAAATAATGAGATTATACAGACTGAGGTCATGTTTCACATCACATTTAAAAAAATTAATCAATAATCTTATCGAGCACCAAAATAATTCATACGCACGATCGTAATTGAGGTCACGTGCGTATCATATAAGCGCTCCGTCGAACCCACGCAGCTGTGATAGACATAAACGATCTTTATCCCAAATAATGACATTATACACAGCCTGAGGTGATGTTTCACATCACATTAAAAAACTAAGTGAATAAATAATAAGCTTATGTGAGACCAAAATAGTTAGACACCATCGTAATTGAGGTCACCTGCGTATCATAGAAGTCGGTAGAACCCAACCAGTTGTGATAAACATAAACGATCTTCATTTCAAATAATAAGATTACCCACAGACTCAGGTTATGTTTCACATTTTCTCGCCGCCAAACAATAGAAGCCAAGGCGGCAAGGGTGTGGGTGTGAACACCGAAGATGGCGGGTGGGATTCATACTCCGACAGCAGCGACGCATGTGGCAGCAAGAGGAACGAATAAAGAAGCTTCGTTTCGAGATCTGTCTGTAATATGCTGAATGCTACCTCCGAGACAGAACTACCCGATGCAACTTTGCTGCGCTCGTGGAGGAACGAGTCTGAAGACGAAAGTAAATACTGGAGACACACCCGATACATGGGACAGTAGCATCGGTGCGCTTACCATGTCGAGTGTAGAGCGAGAGAAACGATTATGGGCGAACGGGGTGGCCCATGGGGTTACGGGATAGGGTGACGGGGTGAGATCCGCAGGGGGGGGGACAAGTGAACGGGAGTGGGGGAGAACTGGAAGTTGATACTCCGCTGTAGCTCGCTCCCTTTACCATCTCTCTCTCCCCCCTCGCTACTCGAATCTACTTCCCTCAATTCTCGGTCCTTTCTCCTCCAATGCTCTGTTATACATATACCCAGGTATATGCACAATACGTGAACACACATAACACACCCACGCGCGTATGCGTGTGTGTGCATGTCCATGTATCGTACGTATACCTGCACACACACGAATGCACGCACACACACACACACACACACACACACGTTCGCTACCATGTCACGCTCTCTCTCTCTGGCCCTCCACACCTCGCGGCCTCTCTCTTCCTCTCTTATGTTAGCCCCCTTGCCGCTCGTGTCGGAGAACTTCCATCAGACCTTCCTCCCTCTGGCGTGTTCTCCTTTTCTCCAGACATCCCTCTCACCGGCACACGGACGTCACTGCACACCGTATCAGCAGGATCGTACCTGGTACAGTACAAGCCGAGGCCAAGCTCTTCTCGTGAGCGGCCTCAGATCCAACCGGGCTTCACACTATTTCCAATGCGTTCCCTCATGGCACACCCTCCCATGCGATACATCAACCAGTTTTTATAACACGTACTTCCAATCGACTTCATACACCTAGGTATTATCTGTATTTGCATTGTTCGACCTTTGATAACGCAACTCTTGAGCTATCAGGCAGATCCAATGGCAGCGGAGTTTGCATCGTCGGGATGCAGTGGAATCGATAGGATTTCGGTGGACTATCGCCGGTAGAGCATTTTTCTTGATTGAAAAATAACATTTTGTCGTATTCTTGCGAAAGTTTCGGTATATCCTTCCGACAATCTCGTGGCCGGACAATTTTTACGGCACATGGACATCCACTGAAAAAAAAAAGATTCGTTCATCCATCCAAAATTCAGTTGGTTTGACAAAATGTATCTTTAAATATGTTCAACTTGATTTTTGACGGGCATAACGAAATAGTATAGTTGGTGGTAAAACAGTCTAGTGGTGTGAACTGTAAGCTTATTTAGGATGTCTGAGGAAACTGTTGAAACAACAAAATGCATTTTGCACATTCAACGATTTCTTTTGATCAGTGTGCGCAAAGTTAACTTTTTTACGAGGAGATTGTAGTTTGCAGAGTTTGAATGGAATTACATTTTTGGAACTCACGTTTCTTTTGGCAGGTTTTAGAAAATTGCGAGAACCATTTTTGAGGTTAGTTTTTTGTTGGCTTAAGCTACTGTCACGACCCGAACATCAGGGTAATTAAACGTTTTGAATGAGTAAGTAAGATGATTGAGGAATCGTTTGGACATTTATTAATATGTGTGCTAACACTTTATATCACTGTATGACAGTTTTGTAACAAGCCATCCAAGTCCTCAGGAAATCCCACATTGACATTTAATCCTTTTCGAAATCAATGTCACACACGGCTACAAATCGTTCTGTGGTGTTTTTAGTGCAATTCATACGAACTAGATGGCGCTAGTCGCATCGAAAATTGTTCGAAGTTCACTTACCGGGAGACTGCAAGATTCTAGGGTGCGTAAAGTTTGCGAAAATCGAAAAAAAATATCAACACGACAACGAAATAGATATCAACAGCTACGGCTTCCCGCTACAACGAGCAAAACAACTGCTTTGAAGCATTCCATGCATCATGAAGAAAAGTTCCGACACAATGTAACATGCCTGTCACTTCCTATTTGCTTCACAACTAGCGCACTGACTAAATTTTTCAAAAACTTAATAATACGCGTTCTTTTGCTTATTAAAACCTACCATAGTCAATTATTTTTACATTTTTACGTTGTTGAATTATGTAAAGTTAACAAATTCGTGTATCGAATTTCATAAAAAAATATTTATGCCTAAAGAACTTATGAACAATCTCGAGCTTCGTTATACCGAGAAAATCAAACGAAACAGAGATTAGTCCAAGCATGCATTTACAGCAGAAGGAGAGGGCACGGCCTTTCGCGTTGAAAATTGATTATTCGGTGACTGCATATTTTTCGTCGCTTCAATACGAGTGTGACGCTGAGTTTATGGTGATAGAATACTACGGACCCCAGCCTCCGGTCTTCCTTCTGTTTAGCAATCGATGGATGATGTCATCCTGCCACGAGGCCCTCGCTAAATGATCCTTTCAGCTTTGTTCATTGCCGACGGTGGCGCCAGCCACCTCCGGGCCGTCGAGGGGTTCAAACAGAAGTTTGGGTGCCATATATATTCATGTGTATGAAGAGTGCGAGGGTTGCTGTATCCAACGACGCAATATCGTTCAAACGGTACTCTTGTCGTGTCGATCGTTTCGACTACAGATTTTTTACATCTGTCTCGTCGAACAAATCATCGGGTAGGAATTTTTTTTCTCTTACAGACCTGCTTTCCAACGAAAATACATTTGCAGACTCACCGTAAATCGTATCGCGACGATTACGATGATGGACTGGTAAATTCTACGGTAAATTAAATATACAAAAGATGACTAAAAAATGGTAGAAATGACTTTGATGGTCGACTCAAATATTTCTTTTTCAAGCTAGCGATTGAGCATCAAAACTGGCTGTGCAAAATCAAAGTGGGTACGCCAGCTTGGACGATGTCCCGGATAAAGTAGACGAAAGCTACAGTTTGGCGATAATCCAGAAAACTCGTCTCATTTGCACTTTAAGGGGGAAAGTCCCTTTATAACTTTTAAATATGTCACTTGTTTGCATAAAATAGTAGTCAAACATGCGTAGAATAGGTTCCGGAATTGCAGATTAAGGGTATTGAGTCCCAAATCGCAAATGATAATAAAATTCTGAAAATTTGGTATGTTTTTGTATGAAGTATTTCAGAGTTCGTGTAAAAATTTCACGACAATTAGGAAGCTCGTTATTGAACAATTAACATTCACAAATTAAATGTTGTTTTATGGAAACTGATGTAACTTTGCAATAAGTTTTTTTTTTTGACCTCTCAATTTTATAATATTTACAATATACTGAAAGCAACGGAAACGAAACGAAGTTTATTGATAAATTTTTTTTTATTTCTTTTAAAAATTGTTCTTAACAAAATGTTAATTTTTGAATAACGAGCTTCCTAATCGTCGTGAAATTTTAACATGACCTCTTAAATACTTCATACAAAAACAATGATGATAGAACTCTGAAAATTTGGTATGTTTTTACATGAAGTATTCAGGAGGTCGTTTAAAAATTTAGTGACGATTAAGAAGCTATTTATTGAACAATTAACATTAACATGTTTCATAGGGACTCAACATCCTTAAGGCCTGAGGCCAGAGTAACGGGTATAAAATCATGTGCGAATTTAAGAATTTTTTTTCGTGTGAAAAAGTGATTCACTCCTACAATTAATTACACATCTATTTAGTATGAATATCAAGCTGTTAAAAAATATTTTTTTTTTCTATGTACAAAACGGCCGACTACTCGAAACTTCTCGAAACAGCTTTTCTCCAATTGGCGTGACAAATAACTTCGACAATTTTTACTCAATTTACTTCAAATTTGAAAGTTATGTTCCTAATTGCATTTTGCAGAGAAGTACGTATGGAATTTTTGATTAATCGAAAACTTTTCATTTTATGAGCAGTTTATGAGCATTTGTAACGAAATTTTTCACTGAAAATTCATTTCTTAAGTTCAAATACGTACAACTTTTGAATACAACAGCATTTTTTAAATTCGGTACGTACTTCTTTAGGTATTCTAATGTAGATTGACGAGAATTTTTTTTTTTTGTTCTAGGGAAAAAAATTGTTGATGCCAAATGTCACGCCGCGAAGCGCCAAAAAAAAACAAAAGAATATATTAGTAGTCGGCCATTTTGCAATGGAAAAAAAAAAAAAATTTCCTAACAGCTTGATATTCATACTAAATGGATGTGTAATTAATGTTATGAGTGAATCACTTTTTCATACGAAAAAATTGTTATATTCGCACATGATTTTATATCCGTTACTGTGGCTTAAGGCCTTAAGGGGGGATTGTCTTTTTTTTTCGCAAAATTTACCGCTTTTTGGGAATTTTTTTGTGAAGAAAGTATACAACGGAAAACTTGTGAAACTTGGCATATAGTTTTATTGATCTGTTTACTACATACAAAAAAATTTTTAAACAATTTCATAAAAAAATCCGCCTCCCACCCCCCTCGACGCGCGATGGTCCTTTTTTGATGGTGTGCACGATTACAGCCTTCACGTTCATCCTGCAACAAAAACCCAAAAAGCATTTTACTTTAGACACATATAGCTATCGTTCGATGAAGGGAGAAAAAAAAAAATTGACGATTTGGTGACGTTTTGAACTTGAAGTATCGATTTTTCGAAAAAAATTGATCGATTTTTTGTTATAAATAAAAAACTATTAAACGTATTGCTTTTTTGCTTCATCAAACGATAGCTATATGTGTCTAAAGTAAAATGCTTTTTGGGTTTTCGTTGCAGGATGAAGGCTGTAATCGTGCACACCATCAAAAAAGGACCATCGCGCGTCGAGGGGGGTGGGAGGCGGATTTTTTTATGAAATTGTTTAAACATTTTTTTGTATGTAGTAAACAGATCAATAAAACTATATGCCAAGTTTCACAAGTTTTCCGTTGTACACTTTCTTCATAAAAAAATTCCCAAAAAGCGATAAATTTTGCGAAAAAAAGACAATCCCCCCTTAATACTAACTATAGTAAAAATTTTATGAAAAATTAAACATGTTTTTTAAACGCGTATGACTTTTTGAAAATTCACTTCTCTTCAAATTTTTTAGGTTCACATAGAACGTGTGGATCCTAGAAATGCAAAGGTTCTTGGCTCTGATGTTTCAGATCAATGCACCAGACGCTAGCTCGTACGCCGTGGAAAAAGTCATGTGGCAGACGTCTCCGAGGCAAGTCGCGTACGACGCCATTTTTAAATAGAGAAAAATAAATTGAAGTATCGAAGGATGTAACAATATGTACATAAAATTTCAATTACGTAGAATAAATAGTTTCGACACAAAAAAACTTGAAAATTCGCTTTTTTTCGACTGCTTAAAATGATTGTCCCCTTAAGCTCTGTACAAGCTCGTTCTCCGCGGTTTTCAAACGCGTAGAAATGGGAAATCATGCCAAACGAGGTCGCGTAATCAAAAATGCTGACATCGTGTATTCAATCATTAGCCAGCATAAATGAAATAAAGATAAGTAGTGATGACTCTGGCCGGAATATCTCGTGCGTTTCGATATACCTCACTGCATTACCGACGGAGAACACACCGTTGCTCCGAACTCTCGTCTCATACATATTCACAATGGCGCATGCGCAATTCCGCATCGGACATAATTCATTACAGTGGAATATGCAGTGCGCTAATACTAAATTAAAGATATACATCACGAGGCCGTAGATGCGATGACAATGCTGTACAGGCCGCTGCAGCGAGGATATAATAATAATTATTCGTTCAACGAGAGGAGCCGAATTACAGAGCCAAAGCACGAGAGTTATGATTTTAGGGTTACCGTGCATGTGTGGAAATGGAGTTATACGTAACTTGTAGCGTGCGAGGAATATCACTATTGTAGCCCGCGTGAGGCATCAACTGCCTCACACACCCATAACAGCAATACCATTCGCTGTTTTGGCCAATGTATAATTTACGTTATCGAAATCCCTAAATGATTATTTCGTGCAAAAATTCGGGACACGAGTGTACAAGCTGCTAGGGCGCTACTAGTCAACCCCATCAATATTCCGGAAATAGCTTCGGGCGTAGGCGTTGTATCGTTTAAATGACCCAATTTTCCTAGCAATGTACTGCCCTTGTGAATATACAACCCTAATGGAAAGTGCTACGTGAAATTGACGGTTTTTGCGCCTACGTGAGAAAAATTGACCTTTGGCAAGGAAAAAAGAAACTACTGGAGCCTCAGTTTAAACGGGTTGAGATGCTTTGAGGTTATGAAAAGATTCCATTCGGACAGATATCTGCTTGTGCGTGCTGAGCTTGACTAAAATTAGAGTTTTCGTTACGCGTGAAGGACTCGGATGCAAGTTGACGTACACATACAACGCCTGGCTCCCTCTGGTCGATATAATACTAACGAGACGACATCAAAGGTGGTTGCGACCTTTTATTTTCTATTCTTCTACGTTGCTCATAGCTGATCTACGATGGGACAAATATTGATCAGGGCTCTCGAACACACGTGCGAATGCTGAGTCAAGTTTGGTATTGCATTTGAGCATACACGCGTTACTTCTGGCCTTTTTCCATACGTCACAAAGTGTGTTAAGGGGTTACACCTAGTTGGAATTTTTGAAAATATCGATTTTTCGATTTCGACGGATTCTTATAATATAACGTTTCAAAAATATTACCTGACAATTTCAAGTAGGTCCGTTGACAATTGGGGGAGTTATGAGCGTTTATAGGTAGGTCCGGCGAACCTACGCATATACCTGACGTAAAACTTTAAACGCGTTTTTCTCGGAATGACTTTTTCAGAATCGGTGACCAAATTATCTTAAAAACAACTAGAACGATCTGCTTCAAATTTCAGACATTTTTTGTACATCAAAAGGCAGTCCTTAATCGAAGGATTTTTTTTCAATTCATACTTCTTTTTATCGTGGAAAATAGTGCTTTTTTCCCTTTTAAAAAATTGCATTTTCCGAGTTTCCAGCTTTTACAGGTCCCTTAAGGAGGTTGGAGTATTAGCCACAATTCAAGATCAAATTTGAAAAAAAATATATGTTATTGTACACGTACACAAATTACGTAACGCCAAATTTTCCAATTATTACCGGACCCCCCTCCCCGCCACTTGCGTTACGTAATTTGCGGACGCCCCCTTATCTAAGATGTACTGAGTCCGTGTCATTTTTTTGAATTTTTTTTCACCACAAAACACCAGAGATAAAAAATAGTTTAATGTACGTAATCTTACGTGCGGTTAGATGGGCGAGATGTTCACGCTAGGGGTGATGTAATTTTTTTCAGCTATTTAGCACCAAGATAAACCATATATAACAACGGATTAATGCAAACTAAACCTTTGTAAGCATTTAGAAAAAAAGAACCCCCATCTTGCCCATCGTAAACCATATATATTCATTATTGACCCATCAAGATTTGATGGAAGATTACGAATTTTGGCTGGCGAGTGAAGAGCATTGCTGCCAACCTCAATGTCCGCGAAGTTGCCGTATTTCGGCAACACTTAATATTCATTAATGATAATACTAATCTCGTGACATAAATATACGTAGACATAATTATAAATGACTCGAAATTTCATTACGAGACGTACAAAACATTCGCTGACGGAGTTTTTTTCATAACAATTATCGATAATGTTATACTTTTTCAAGCTGGTAGTAAAACAAAAGTTTTTCTTCTTTACATAATAAAAATATAAAAATGCATAATTTTGCCCTTCAACTATATGCTTTATGAAAAAATTAGCATCTATAGAATAAATCCATAGCTCGTAAGCATTTTGTTTTCGTTGAAAAAAACCATAAATCGTCATTTAACTGAGCCGGATCGCTCCAACCGTCTTAACAGCTTTACGAGTATTATTCGCCTAATATCGGCACAAATCGTCCGTGCGACCGCTGCAGGGCGAATCCACAAGCTCCGCTACGAATCTGCAACTAAATTATCCGTACGACTACGAACCTAACCAACAATGTCAACCAAGGCACTACTATTCCCAATATGGCGTCTTCAAATACGAAGATCATGGAGACTAGATACAAGAGGCCACACTCGGCCTTTCAACTCGTCCCCAAAGCGGTATCAAGATAGATGGCGCTGGGGTGCGGCGGACCATATGTATAGATATACGCATACATGGGTCCGATCAGGGAGGCTAGCCCCCATGATATTACTATACTATACTATACTACTATACTATTACTATACTATACTATACTATACTATATTACTATACTATAGGGCCCAAGGCACCCCAGCGGCATCTATGCTGGAGCCATTTTTAGGGACGCTTTTTTCGGCGGCTTTGCACGGAAGTTTGGCCTCCTGGTATCTAATCTCCATAACGAAGATGTCGATCCGACGCGAAAAATCTATACAGAGTTGACCGTGCGTACACCGGTATCCAAAGCACTCACGGCAGCCTGCGCGGCTGCAAAACCTCGCCACTAGATGTCGCATCACTGCCGAGTTCCCGCTGAAGGAGCGATTAGTGCACGCAGGCGTCGACAGTGTCGCACCGCGCGCCTTCCCCGCACGTGGCCGCCGTCTTTCTTGCGACAAGTTCACACAAGCCAGGGGTGATGCACGCGCTTTAAAAAAATACGGCAAGTTCGAAAGACGAGCGTGGTTTAGTGGGACGTAGAGCGGGTTTGATCGGTGGCGTTAGGCCACGCCGTTTTCGAATTCCTTCCGTCCTACGAGTTTTGGTATGCCACTCATGCCGGGGTATATAAAGATCATATGAATAATGCGGAGAGAAGCTGCGAACTGAGGAGCGCGAGGATGGAAGGTAAGGCGGCGGGGCAGGGGTCGAGGGGACAAAAAGCGAAGACGAAGAAGGTAAAACTGAAGATCGAGGGAAGGGAGTAGGAAGGAGAGGAGAGGGAGGCATCAGTATGCCGTTGTGCTGGTGAGACTGTTGGCCCAGGCCAAATTGACTTGAGCGTCTCCATGGCAACAACTACTCAGACTTCCGGCTGGTCGATATCGTTTCTCTCTTCGCTCCTCGCGAGAGAGAGCTCGGTATTTGCCACAGGACTGTGCTCAGAGTACGAGAAAGAAAGCGAGTGAGTCGAGTGCCATTTAGAGGGAGCAAGTAAGAGAACGAAAGAGAGCAACGATGGGGAAGGGGGAGAGGGAGATACGGCGGAGAGGTTGCTTGTATTAGTTCACTACTGTACCGTTGGTGGTGCGTCTGCTTTGCTCTCTGATGGCTTTCCAGAGACTCTACTATATCTGCTTGCGGAACGAGACCACGCGATCTCTCACTCTGTCTCTTTCTCCATTGCTCACCCTGTTCCTTTCGACCCATCGTTCTTTATTCCTCCCTTTATTTCTCTCTTTCTCTCTCTCTCTCTTTCCGTCCATTCTCAACCTTTCCCGTGGGATCTCCCCGATCGGCTTCCCTCCTGCTCACATTTCTACCTCCCTCCCGGATCGACTGCGAGCCTTCGTTCCTCCCCGTCTTGACACTTGGTGCGACCTTCTCCTCTCCGCCGATCCTCTCTTCACTCACCTCCTGCTTATCGCACGCAAAACATTTTGACGCCCAAGAGCCACAGAAGTAGCGACTCCCGCGCGTTAGCGGAGAGCAAGGCGGACGACGAAAGGGCGCCGGGGGAAGGGAAGGGGTTGGAGAGGGCGAGAGAACCGGGGGAGGGAGAGAATCGCGTAACTATAGCATGTACGTGTGTACAACGTGGCTTGTTTAGTGCGCAAGTCTCGGCCACATTGGAGTACATACACAATGTTCCTCTCGTCGGAATTCAACGGGTACGTTGAACAGTGGGAGGAGTAACGTGAGAAATTGATACTAGAAGGCTGGACGTGAGAAGTTGATCCCTTTTGCCCAAACGCCCTTCTTACGCTTCTCTTCATCCAGTCCAAGATTTTCCCTCTATCCGCGAAACTGTCCCTGATGCTCGATCGATTTGCAATTATCGAGGTTCATCACTACCTTCGATTATCCGCGATCCAAATGTTCGAGCCAGCCAAGTAAAGAAGAATTTAGAGGAACGTCGATGAATAAAACGAAACAAGTAACAAGTAACAATAAAAAGAAACAAAACGAAGTTTATTGATAAATTTTTTTAAATTTCTTTTAAAAATTGTCCTTAACAAAATGTTAATTTTTTAATAACGAGCTTCCTAATCGTCGTGAAATTTTAACACGACCTCTTAAATACTCTATACAAAAACATACGAAACCCAAACAAACCCAAACAATAGAAAGAAACAAAACGAAGTTTATGAAAATTTTTTTTTATTTCTTTTAAAAATTGTCCTTAACAAAATGTTAATTTTTTTAATAACGAGTTTCCTAATCGTCGTGAAATTTTAACACGACATCTTAAATACTTCATACAAAAAGATACGAAATTTTCCGAATTTTCTTATCATTTTTTATTTCAACCCCTAAGGCGGTTGAAGCAATGATGATAGAATTGTGAAAATTTGGTATGTTTTTACATGAAGTATTCGGGAGGTCGTGTAAAAATGTTGTGACGATTAAGAAGCTATTTATTGAACAATTAACATTCACAAATTAAATGCTGTCTTATGGAAACTGATGTAACTTTGCAATAAGATTTTTTTTACTGAAAGCACCGGAAACAAAACGAAGTTTATTGAACAATTAACATTAACATGTTTCATAGGGACATCCTTAAGGCGTTACCCCCACTTGTAGCGCAAAAAAAGGCCTTTTTCATGAATTTTTTTAAAGAAAACTACAAAACTTTTTTAATCGATCAATATACCATCTTAAAGAACACATCTTGAAGAACTTTCAGTAATTTTTTTATTGAAGAATATTACATTGTTTAGTGGCAAATGGCCGTCAATGAAATAATGTTTTTATATACACGGTTTGCGGTGACCAACATTGCGGCGAAGTGGATCATCTGAAAAAAAAATGCGGATGGATTTAGTCAAATATAAGTATAAACTAGTCTTTAATCGAAGGATTTTAAAAAAATATTCATTTTTCACTAAATGGCGGACAGTCAAAGTTAATGGTTCGATTTTAACGAAAAAAATGGCCGTTTTTTGGCTATAAAACTGCCATTTTTTTCGAAAAAAAAAAATCGAACGATTAAAGACTACATTTTTATATATTAAATAAGCCTGCAAAATTTCAAGAAGATCGGTTCATTAGTGTTCGAGTAATCTTGGTCACCGACTTCAGAAATGCCATTTTGAAAAAAACGCGTTTAAAGTTTCAATTTCAGTTCTTCAATTCACGGATTCTTCTCTTTCAACGCTCATATCTCAGTCAATTTTGTTCGGATCGACTTGAAATTTTCAGGACATATTCTCAGATACTTATACTTCAAAAAAATGCAATAAAAAAAAATCGATTTTTTCAAAATCACAAGTGGGGGTAACCCCTTAAGTTTCAGCAACCGCAAATGAAAATAGAGTGATTTTTTACTTTCAAGATGTTTTCAAGATGCTTCACAAATGTTCAGATTTTCTCCATACGAAGTACGAAATCGTTTACATCACAAATGATGCGTACGAACCAATTACCATTCGATTGATGTTTAGTCTTCGATTTGGGCATTTGGATGCGTACGTTTCGCGACGAATACCGCCGTGGTTGTCCGGTTTAGTGAAATTACCAGCCCAAAGTGATAGTGGAAGGGGGAGAGGAAAAAGATGTATAATTTGGTGAAAGAAAAGTATGGCATACGTGCGCATGCCAGTTGAGGCCTCGAGGCCCAACCGGCGCGATGATGCGTACAGGTGCGAGCTACCGCCGGAATAGCCGGAGTATCAGCAGGCTGCTCTCACTCGCGATCGGTATGTTCAAGCGCCTGATGTTCTATTTTCGAGGAGTAGAGAGTGTGTGGAAGAGATCGGGGCACGCGCCGCACGTTCCGCAACTTCTGCCCGTGCTCGTTCCTCTCGACGGCAGGTGGGAATGTTGCCGCGGTGTGCCACGGAGTCGAGACGTGGCGCTAGAGTCGGCGGCATCGCCGGCTGTGTCAGCCGCGACGAAACCGATGTTTCCGATAATTACGACAAAAACGGATCGACCGAATCGAAAATGCTGAGACTCTTGATTAATTAATCACCCTGTGCGATTAATTAATTGAGAAAAGTCGAACACCGGTGAATGTCGAAGCACACAGGTTTTTTTTACACTCAGGTATATCGGCTGGAAGACTCAAAAGCTCGTAGACGGCTTGCAGAAAATCAACGGATGCTGTAGTTGAAATTAGCAAAGGATCATTCCGAAAGGACGAAAATGTTCATTTTTTGTAACGTAGTCAAAGCACTAGATTACAAGAAAGTTTCAATTTCCGGTTGAAAATGGTCAGAACGACGAAATAGCACCCACAGACTCAGGAACGTCGCGAGTAACAGCTGATGCCTTTGACGAACATAACCCAGCTTTGTTTTGAAATTAATTCGAATAGAAGCCGCCACAAAATATGCAAACAACAATTTATGGAATTTTATCATTTATCACGTATCAATAATATGCATTGTTATATTCTGCCTATCGTGTTAATTCCGCTGAGGTGATTCAAGCCTATTTTAAAGCGTTACCCCCACTTTTAGCGCAAAAAAAGGGAATTTTTCATGAATTAAAAAAAAAAAAAACTACAAAACTTTTTTAATCGATCAATATACCATCTTAAAGAACACATCTTGAAGAACTTTCAGTAATTTTTTTATTGAAAAATATTACATCGTTTAGTGGCAAATGGCCGTCAATGAAATAATGTTTTTATATACACGGTTTGCGGTGACCAACATTGCGGCGAAGTGGATCATCTGAAAAAAAAATGCGGATGGATTTAGTCAAATATAAGTATAAACTAGTCTTTAATCGAAGGATTTTAAAAAATATTCATTTTTCACAAAATGGCGGACAGTCAAAGTTAATGGTTCGATTTTAACGAAAAACGGCCGTTTTTTGGCTATAAAACGGCCATTTTTTTCGAAAAAAAAATCGAACGACTAAGGACTACATTTTTATGTATTAAATAAGCCTGCAAAATTTCAAGAAGATCGGTTCATTAGTGTTCGAGTAATCTTGGTCACCGACTTCAGAAATGCCATTTTGAGAAAAACGCGTTTAAAGTTTCAATTTCAGTTCTTCAATTCACGGATTCTTCTCTTTCAACGCTCATATCTCAGTCAATTTTGTTCGGATCGACTTGAAATTTTCAGGACATATTCTCAGATACTTATACTTCAAAAAATGCAATAAAAAAACCATTTTTTCAAAATCGCAAGTGGGGGCAACCCCTTAATAGGTTTCCGTCGTCCTTAATAGGAGTCGTCGACAATCTAATTCGTCAGTTTTTATTTGTTCACGTGCAATAAATGCATCATTTACCACAACACGTGGCCACCCTATAATCAATAATACGAATAATCAACATGAGTAAGCATCAATCAGAGGAGCTGTGGGTAAAATATATTCAGACTCTTTTTTGACCCCGTGGAAGTGACCATACTCCCTTGTCATTTATCATTCCTACCTTTCATTACCTTAAAAAAACTGTAACTTGGCCAGACCCACACGGAGAAAACAGGGGCCTCGAAGTTTAGAATTAATACTATGCTTCTAAAAAAAATATCATTAAATATCAAAAAGTATTGAATGGAAGATAAACATTGTAATTATGGTATAGTAATAATGAAGAAATTTAAATTTTCATCTACGATATGGCACGTAAACTGATACAAATAATACATTTTATTCGGCATATTGTGATTTTTTGTAGTATCCAAAAATATTTTGCCCACGTGATTGGAACAATTAGTTTCCAGTATTCTACAAAAAGTACGGTACGAAGAGTCACATTTTACTAATAACTTCGGAATATTTTTCGCTATACGCCGAAGATTAATGCTATGCGTATAGTGAAATCTATACATACACGAAGATTCGTGCTATACGTATAGTAAAATCCATATGAAAATATAGCGTGTAACAAAGGTTGGTATTTTACCAAGCACGCATTATTTTAACTATACAGCATACAGGACTCGCGCCTATGCGAGAACAGTTTCAAATGTAATATGCACGCATCATTTTTACCATACGCTGTGAGAATCATTTTTACACTTCTATAACAAGTCTTAGAATTCCGAACTGGCGGTAAACTGCTATACTTTTCTAGCACTGAATATTAGAATTCTGGCAACCAGTGTTAGAATTTGATGCCGTTTTTTTCTCCGTGCAGTATCGATTGTCCGTGAAATCCCGACCTCGTCATTTCAATACCGGCTTCAGAAAAAAAGCTATCGAAAATCGACCAGCCTATGGGGCTTTAAGGGGGGATTGTCTTTTTTTTTCGCAAAATTTACCGCTTTTTGGGAATTTTTTTGTGAAGAAAGTATACAACGGAAAACTTGTGAAACTTGGCATATAGTTTTATTGATCTGTTTACTACATACAAAAAAATTTTTAAACAATTTCATCAAAAAATCCGCCTCCCACCCCCCTCGACGCGCGATGGTCCTTTTTTGATGGTGTGCACGATTACAGCCTTCACGTTCATCCTGCAACAAAAACCCAAAAAGCATTTTACTTTAGACACATATAGCTATCGTTCGATGAAGGGAAAAAAAAAAAATTGACGATTTGGTGACGTTTTGAACTTGAAGTATCGATTTTTCGAAAAAAATTGATCGATTTTTTGTTATAAATAAAAAACTATTAAACGTATTGCTTTTTTGCTTCATCAAACGATAGCTATATGTGTCTAAAGTAAAATGCTTTTTGGGTTTTTGTTGCAGGATGAACGTGAAGGCTGTAATCGTGCACACCATCAAAAAAGGACCATCGCGCGTCGAGGGGGGTGGGAGGCGGATTTTTTTATGAAATTGTTTAAAAATTTTTTTGTATGTAGTAAACAGATCAATAAAACTATATGCCAAGTTTCACAAGTTTTCCGTTGTATACTTTCTTCACAAAAAAATTTCCAAAAAGCGGTAAATTTTGCGAAAAAATGACAATCCCCCCTTAAACTCACGCAGACTCTTGGAGAAAATTCCGAACAGTTAGTTTTTTCTAGCGAGCCTTGATTTTTGCGCCATTGTATCTAACAAAAGTCCAGGTGTCTTCAGTGACTAAAAATATGAAAATTTCAATAGTTCGGCTTCCGTACCGAATCGAGGTGCATATACGTATGCGATTGCGCGGGTATCCGTAACTGTGACGTTAAGCGGAGCCTGTAGGGTCTTCACACGGTATGACGGAATAGGGTGGTTGGAACAGCGACGTAATCGGAACTATCGATAATCTGACCTCACGCCATGCCAAGCAGTAGATACATAGGCAGTGCGAGTGAGAAGGTAGGACCACTGTGATCACACGTATAGTCCAGTGAGGCTTCGAGAGATCGAAGCTCTGGAGCCGGTAGGAAGTGCATCTGAGCTATAGTTCCTGAGGGTTCAACAGTGCCATATACCGCGCCCAACTCGAATACACATACACGTATACGTATCTGGATCGATGGTCCAAGGCAAGAAGGACATAAGGTCGAATCGCCAATGGGGAAGTGAGGGCCTCGATACGTCCCTTCGAATCTGAATCATCACTTCTCGTATACGTGCCCCGAGATATCCCATCTCCGAGATAATGTTTGGGTGGGAAAACGGTCCTGTAAACCTTGTCGGCACAATCACTCCGCATGATCGATCTTGAGGCATATTTGATGGAGCGTACGCGTGTGATTGCGGCTGGGATCCGTAATGAATACACGGAGAGAATTTTTAAGTAATTTTTACTGTGAAATCACAGTAACTCGGTGACAAATGTGCAATTCATCAGGTTTTTAGGAAATAAATTATAAATTTTCATGGAAACGAATCAAAATTTACTTTTGCGTAACAGAAATTTAAAATATTTTCCAGAATTTTTACTGAAATGAATAGTAAAATTTCATGGAACGTAAAGATTACGACAATAAGTTAAAAAAGTGCTAATATAAATGAAATTTTTCAGTGGAACATTGAGAAATTTGCGTGTTTTCCATAAAAATTTAAAAAAGGAAGCCGAAATTTTCCGTGCGTCCACCGGAATTTTACGTTCTTTATAGTAAAATCAGTTAGGGCTAGGTCGCCTGACCGTACGCGTGAGCTCTGTGTGTGAACGTGCGTATACGTGAACGCAAGCTGTGAGAGGGCGCTTGTGTATGACGCAGTATGACGAGCACGAACGACGCCGACCCGCGTTGCTTAGCAACAGCGGTACCGCGCATGCGCATTATAGTACGAAGCATGGGCCAAGAAAGCCTCGTGGTCTCGTGCAGTCTAACGTGTTCTACGCAGTTCTACGCAAGAAAACAAAGAAACGTGAAAAGAAACTTCGATGAAGGACGTCTACAATGGTACGGAAAGATGATATGCTAAAATAAGTAGCAATCAAGAACACAAATGTTCAGAAATACAGTATATAGAGTATTTATTTAATCGTAGGGAATTAATTTTTCGCTAGGGATTTTAGAAATTTCAAGTTTGTCCAGGTTATTTTTACTGTAGAAACTTGGAATTTTTGAGGCAGCCCATTGTTAAAATTCTACATGAGAATGTGTCAGAATTTTTACTGAACGAAATGTAAAAAATTATGCTACTTGCTTAAATTTTTACATGAATGAAAGCAAAATATTAAAAGCTAGTGTCAATTTTTGACTATGTGCACATTTGTCACCAGTTTCAAATTTTTAATGTAATTTTTACGGAGATTTCACGGTAAAAAATAATTAAACATTCTCTCCGTGTATCAGTGCACCGAATCCCTACTTTCCTCTACGGTCATCTTTTTATTTTGAATTGAATTCCGAACGCCGACAAGGTTTCATCCCCATTCCATTGCTTGCTTTTAAACGCTTCGATCGAAAATGCAATACAGTTGAAGTAAAAAAGCGATCGTACGAAAAATACGTGGGGATACTACCGTATCCCGATATCCGGATTTCACTTAAACTCGATTATCCTCGTATAGTCAACATAGGCGATCGAGATGACACGTGTCCATCGAGGGATCTCGTCTACGGAGGCGTCAGCTTCCCCAATGATGATGGCGATCTCATACAGATGGGCAATACCACCCGTGGATGATGAAAAAAAAAAGTTCGGGAGGAAGAGAAGCCGAGACCGCAAAGGAGGGTGAAAAAGAGAGAGAGAGATTGATTGATTGATTGATCAGGTTTATTATGCCCTAGCGCGCTATGGGGCAAAGATTTACAGAAAAGGAAAAATACAGAAAAGCATTTCGTTACGCAATATAATAACATAATAATAACTGCGGACTAAACTTAGATGAACATAGTTAAACTTATAAGCTAAAACTTAGTTACTAAGAGCTTAAGACTACTACCAAACTAGTGGCTAATTATACATGCTGATATAATTATACATGATGGAAAGATACTAAACACATGTCTCGCAGATTGAAACAAACCACTCAGATTCACAATGACCATGGATTACTCGACTTGAAAATGTGAATTACAGTAGATGTGACCAGAATACTCACTGAGGTGCATCATTGTTCAACATTTATAGATAGAACAAACTGACTTTCGTTATACTTTCGCTGGTCTTTCACTATAATAAGCTCAGGGACAAGACTCAAGAGTGATAGTGGATACAGCGGAAGCAGAGTGCAGTAAAGTCCTTGTCATAATCAGACAGGAATCAGAGCTGGAAACCTTATGTGCGGTCTGTTGTAAATAGACAATTAAAAAGTCTCATTTTGAATATCGATACGGAAGGTGCTAACGTAATGTCAAAAGGTAGTGAGAGCGAGAGAAAAAAGAAGAGAGAGAGAGAGAGAGAGAGAGAGAGAGAGAGAGAGAGAGAGAGAGAGAGAGAGAGAGAGAGAGATTGATTGATTGATTGATTGATTGATTGATACAATTTATTATGCCTTAGATTTAAAAACTTTCGGGCAAACAACATACAACTTGGATATTGGATTCATAAATATCACTTTTTACCATCGTGTTATTGGCGAGTATCGAAGGACTATGATAAACTTAAGCTTAACATAACATAAAATAAAATGAAATAAAATAACCCTAGCACGTTATTAACCAAATTACGACTAAAATAGTTCAAGATAACGCAGAATAATCTCAAAGTAGAAAAGCAGATGCCGGTCTGTAGCATACAGAGTTGACCAAAGCAGCAAAAAGAAAACTCAAAAGAAATCATACACAGCCAAACTAACTAAACTATCAGGCGAGTCAGGCAAGCAGATAAAGAGATAACGCAAGCAAAAATAAATAAATAACTAAATAACGCACGCACCATACACCCGTAAAACAAGCGAAAACCCCGACGTAGTATGTAAAGTAATCTAAAATAACCTAAATTTGAATAATTCAAATAAATAAAAGAGAGAGAAAGAGAGAGAGAGAGATTGATTGATTGATTGATTGATTGATACAATTTATTATGCCTTAGTTTTATAAACTTTCGGGCAAACAACATACAACTTGGATATTGGATTCATAAATATCACTTTTTACCATCGTGTTATTAGCGAGTATCGAAGGACTATGATAAACTTAAGCTTAACATAACATAAAATAAAATAAAATAACCCCAACACGTTATTAACCAAATTACGACTAAAATAGTTCAAGATAACGCAGAATAATCTCAAAGTAGAAAAGCAGATGCCGGTCTGTAGCATACAGAGTTGACCAAAGCAGCAAAAAGAAAACTCAAAAGAAATCATACACAGCCAAACTAACTAAACTATCAGGCGAGTCAGGCAAGCAGATAAAGAGATAACGCAAGCAAAAATAAATAAATAACTAAATAACGCACGCACCATACACCCGTAAAACAAGCGAAAACCCCGACGTAGTATGTAAAGTAATCTAAAATAACCTAAATTTGAATAATTCAAATAAATAAAAGAGAGAGAAAGAGAGAGAGAGAGATTGATTGATTGATTGATTGATTGATACAATTTATTATGCCTTAGTTTTATAAACTTTCGGGCAAACAACATACAACTTGGATATTGGATTCATAAATATCACTTTTTACCATCGTGTTATTAGCGAGTATCGAAGGACTATGATAAACTTAAGCTTAACATAACATAAAATAAAATAAAATAACCCCAACACGTTATTAACCAAATTACGACTAAAATAGTTCAAGATAACGCAGAATAATCTCAAAGTAGAAAAGCAGATGCCGGTCTGTAGCATACAGAGTTGACCAAAGCAGCAAAAAGAAAACTCAAAAGAAATCATACACAGCCAAACTAACTAAACTATCAGGCGAGTCAGGCAAGCAGATAAAGAGATAACGCAAGCAAAAATAAATAAATAACTAAATAACGCACGCACCATACACCCGTAAAACAAGCGAAAACGCCGAAGTAGTATGTAAAGTAATCTAAAATAACCTAAATTTGAATAATTCAAATAAATAAAAAGAGAGAGAGAGAGAGAGAGAGAGAGAGAGAGAGAGAGAGAGAGAGAGAGAGAGAGAGAAATGGAATAAAAGTCAGGGAGGTGCACAGCCAGTGAGGGAGAGCGAGGCAGAAAAAGTGACGGAGAGCTTACCGGAGTATAATATTGTATATGTAGGGGTTGAGAAAGGGATGGAGAGAGCAGTGGATTCGCGATCCGGAGAGATGGAACCTGAATCGAGCGCATGAGGGAGGGTTCTACGGGCCAACCTCCGATCATTCCCTGCCCCTATATATATACGTATGTACATATTTCGAGAGTACGTGTCTGTGTCTACGAGCGGAGGTGGATGGCTGGGCGAATGGGTGGTTTTGGCTAGGTGGCGTAGGGTTGGCCGAAAGGAGAAGGATATAAAGCAATCGGGGGCACTATGTCGCGGTGGCGGCATCGTAGGCTCCCCTCGCTTTATACATAATATATATATATATAGTCACCGTTGTATGTGGACGGAAAGCTAGCGGTCCAAATGGGCATAGCTGGTCCACTTCAACATGTGTAACTCCACGAGTTATGACCTTACGCTTGCGACACATATATATATAATTATTATTTCCTGAGTTTCAACCCTTGCGGGTTTTTGCACATTGCCCTTCCCAATTGAACCTTTTCCCATCGCTCCCCACCCGCACTACACCAATGTGACCCAACTTACGTTGCGTCAATAGCCGTTTTAAGCTGCACTATACCGCATTTGCCGAGGGTACGGGGAAACTGTGGAAAACCCGAAACTGTGGAAAACACCGATAAATGTTGATTTAAAACGATAAAGTCAGAGACAACATTTAAGGATGTTGAGTCCCTATGAAACATATTAATGTTAATTGTTCAATGAATAGCTTCTTAATCGTCATGACATTTTTACATGACCTCCTGAATACTTCATGTAAAAACATACCAAATTTTCAGCATTCTATCATCATTACTTCAACCTCCTTAAGGGTTGAAATAAAAAATGATAAGAAAATTCTGAAAATTTCGTATGTTTTTGTATGAAGTATTTAAGAGGTCGTGTTAAAATTTCACGACGATTAGGAAGCTCGTTATTAAAAAATTAACATTTTGTTAAGAACAATTTTTAAAAGAAATAAAAAAAAATGTATCAATAAACTTCGTTTTGTTTTCGTTGCTTTCAGTATATTGTAGATATTATAAAATTGTGAGGTAAAAAAAAAAACTTATTGCAAAGTTACATCAGTTTCCATAAAACAACATTTAATTTGCGAATGTTAATTGTTCCGTAACGAGCTTCCTAATTGTCGTGAAATTTTTACACGACCTCTTAAATACTTCATACAAAAACATACCAAATTTTCAGAATTTTATCATCATTTGCGATTTGGGACTCAACATCCTTAAATGGTTCGTCAACGTTTACGATTTGATAGCCATAATTTTTTTACGCGTAGGTATCAACCCCTCTTATTATTGGTCACAAATGTAGAGTACAAAAAACTAAACCAATTACCTACAATATCATGACCTTGGTATGACATTGACATAGAAAAAAAGCAAAAGGGCGGTAGTTTGAAACGCAGATTATGTTTTTTTGCATGACATGTTCGGAAACATGCAATGATAACATCATTTGCGACTGAAACCACCTCGTTTCGAGCTTGCCTTGCTCTAATTATCGTTTTGCAATTTTTTTGGTTTTGCAAGGTCACCCCAAGGTCACGATCTTGTAGGTTGTTGGTTTTCTTTCTTAATGCTCGACATTTGTGGCCAATAAAAAAAGGGGTTACGCTTTGTAGATATGCAAAATGTATATATGTACAAACTATTTAAATTTTGTCTTTGAATTTTTCGTCTAAAACCAATACTTACTACGGGTGTGTTCGAGAGACTAGCTTCCAGTGAATCACCCTGTGTATGTATATGGTTATATTTACAGTAGAATCCCGATTATGCAGACTTATTAAGACCAGTGGTAATTCGGACATACGTAAACCCGGATAATGCATTTTATGGCACAGTAAAAGTAGTTTTTACATAAATTTTTTTAAAGAAAACTACAAAACTTTTTTAATCGATCAATAGACCATCTTAAAGAACACATCTTGAAGAACTTTCGGTAATTTTTTTATTGAAAAATATTACATTGTTTAGTGGCAAATGGCCGTCAATAAAATAATGTTTTTATATACACGGTTTGCGGTGATCAACATTGCGGCGAAGTGGGTCATCTGAAAAAAAAATGCGGATGGATTTAGTCAAATATAAGTATAAACTAGTCTTTAATCGAAGGATTTTAAAAAATATTCATTTTTCACAAAATGGCGGACAGTCAAAGTTAATGGTTCGATTTTAACGAAAAAACACGGCCGTTTTTTGGCTATAAAACGGCCATTTTTTTCGAAAAAGAAAAATCGAACGATCAAAGACTACATTTTTATGTATTAAATAAGCCTGCAAAATTTCAAGAAGATCGGTTCATTAGTGTTCGAGTAATCTTGGTCACCGACTTCAGAAATGCCATTTTGAGAAAAACGCGTTTAAAGTTTCAATTTCAGTTCTTCAATTCACGGATTCTTCTCTTTCAACGCTCATATCTCAGTCAATTTTGTTCGGTTCGACTTGAAATTTTCAGGACATATTCTCAGATACTTATACTTCAAAAAAATGCAATAAAAAAATCGATTTTTTCAAAATCGCAAGTGGGGGTAACTCCTTAACTACTGAGAACATACTGATGTTATATAAACACTAATAATATACCAATGTTGTGTGGATACTGATAACATACTGATGTTATGTGAATACCGGGAACATACTAATGTTATATAACGACCAATCACATACTAATGTTATGCAAAAATTGTCGTCTCCCGCATACTCGTGAGTGTATGGACCTACGAGCCAGGATGCTCAGGGCTGCAGAACGAGGCAGCGCATAACGGGGTGTCGGGATAATCGGGTTTCTACTGTATAAAAATGCATAAATATAGATGCGAGTGTCAACACACACACACACACACACACACACACACACACACACACACACACACACACACACACACACACACACACACACACACACACACACACACACACACACACACACACACACACACACACACACACGCACGCACGCACGCACGCACGCACGCACGCACACACACACACACACACACACACACACACACACACACACACACACACACACACACACACACACACACACACACACACACACACACACACACACACACACACACACACACACACACACACACACACACACACTCGCGTGCGCCCATGCATACATTCCTGCGTATTCAGGCATAGTTATATTATACGGTCATACCCCGGCAAACATCGTGAGTATATCGTACGTATATACTGATTTACCACGTATATACGGCGTATGCTTGCTGTACATAGCTCTGCTTGCGCATTCTGCGCTCCATATCGGCGATGGCAAGAAACGAAAGGGCGCGAAACTGCGCGACTTTGCCTTGCCAGATGGTGGTGGCGAGTCGTTTTGACGTCGAGGAGAAGATATACTGTTACCTGTGTGTATCATGGCAGCATATAGACAAGTGGCGGGTGGTGCACCTTACTCGGTCAGAACTGGCCAACGGAGAAGCTGCGAGGGTTGAGGGCATAGGGGCGGGCGGGAGGAGGGCACGGAGAGGGACAGGGGAAGCAGGAGAGAGAGAGAGAGAGATCGTTGATCGGAATGGAAAAAAAAGAAAAACGGTGGATGAGAGGGAGTTCCCCAGACGGCGAGGGGAGGGACCGGAGGGAGGATAGGGCCGGAGGGGCGACGGCTGTTGGGGATGAGAGGGAAGGTAGGACGAGTAGGACATAGGACGGCTCTGAAGCCAACGTAGGTATAGTAGGTATCCTCCAAGGCGTCGCGTTGGTCCTACTGATCAATACCCATCCACCAAGAGCACGGGCAAAAGCGCAGTGGGGTGTTACCCGTAAAGTTTCGCGCCCTACGAGGATCTCCAGTGGTTCTCAGCTTGGAGGCATTTATTGTGGAATACGAAGCGTAAGGAGAGTCAGCCTTGGCTACTGTTTGTCCATTTCGCCATACGGGGCGAGAAAAAAAAAACCCCCTCATCGCTGTGTCCATCTCTCTTTGTTTGACCGAGGACTCAACCCCAATGCAGACCTCGTCAATGGGAACACGCCGGTCCCTGTTTCGTCCAGCCATAGAGCGTCAGGCTATACCCAAGTCGTGATTCGATCACCGATCCACCATGGACCAATCTCCCTTCGGACCATACGGTTTGCTACTTATCCCTCTCGCTCCATCCACCCTCTCGATCTCCTCTCACCCTCTTACCAATCTCACCCACGTCACCCATCCACCCACTACACCCCACGCAACACCCATCCACAACCCCCGGCGTACACAACCCCTGACTATACATTCAACCAAGTTAATTGGACCCTTTGGATTCTTGGGGGCCGAAAAAAATGTCCGCGAAACCGAAGATACAACGGACACGAAATGGACGAAAATGACGATCGATGGGTCGAAAGGCCAATTAAGGTCATACGGACTTCGAATAATCGTGACGAAGGCCGCGTCGCACTTCGGCTCGTCGGAAAATCGCGTCGAGTGCCTGCGAATGACAAAAGGACGTGACGTTATTGAGACTGTTTATAGGGTGTTGTTTTTTTTTCGATCGCAGATGCGTAAGCCGGAGATAAGGCGTGCATGATTCTTGGAATATGACGTCAGCGAAGAACGTACAGACGTCTCGGTAACGATGTTTATACGATTACGTCAGATAGCGAATTTACGAGAAGCAACGGAGATTGTTCAGATTAAAGTACGGGATTGTGTGACTTTTTGGGTTCGAGGTAACGGTACCAATGCTCGGACGGGTCCCACTGTTCGGACAGTAGTTCGAATATTTCACTATATTAGGTATACACCAGGTGCAGAAGTACGAAGCCGGATGTTTTTTTTTGGAAAAATTACACGTCTGTTGTTTGAAAATGATAAAAACGAATGGAGACGGCTTTCTGCGTCACATCATTTAACACAACATTTGGCGCACTATAATCGATAATACGAATAATCAACACAAGTAAACGTCGAACAGAGCAGCTGTGGGTAAAATAAATTTAGACTCTTTTTTGACCCCGTGGAAGTGATCGTACCTCCTTAAACGGTCCGTATATGAATAGTAAGTCCTACGATCGAAGGATGCTCTTAACCGTCCGAGCATTGGTACACTGTAAAAAAAGATATGAAATTTACAATACATTTAAGATACAAAAGAATTGAATTTTACGAACTCAGTAGATGAAATTAAATTTGAAACACTTGTATCGTAAATTTATAATAGTCACATGAAATTCTAACGTGGATATAGAATTTAATAGATGGAACATGGAATTTCAAAGACAAGTTTGTAAATTTGTGGAAAATGTATTGCATTAACCCGTGCCTTAAATTAAAGATTACAACAGTTGTATATTAATTCAAATATAAAAAACAGAGTATTGCAAATACAAAACGCGCTCAACCCACTTCGGCCGCTCGTGACGACCGATGGTCGCGCGTAGTTCGCGTAGCGTCCGAGGGACGGCGCCTTGTTCCGCACTTTCCCATAGCCACTCGCAGCTTCGGTCGGGCATATAACCCGACCACCGGCTACGCTCGTCCTGGCAAAAACAGACGCGTTTGCGACTCGTGCACGCGTCGGAGAGTGTCACAAATTCGCTACCTCTCCATATCCACGCCAGAGTCGCAGTTCTTGAACTCGCCTTTCCGGAAGGAAATTATTTTTCCCTTTTTACGCCTGCCAGGTTTTGAAGAAAGAAATTTCACAAAAATCACATTTTTCTATCTTTAGCTCCCGTCGAGGAGGATAAATACGAGTCACATTTTCAGTGGGCTTAATTATCAATTTCTGAAATAAACTTAATACTTAGGATCAGTAATTTTAATACACACCCGTATGTTGATATTAGCAAATGGTTCTTGAATTTAATATACACTCGTATATTGATATCACCAAATGGTTCTTGATTTCAATATACTTGGATGTGATTATTTCTTTACACGTGCATTATTTTTCAAACGCACAAGTATATTAATATTACGGAGCTACACTTTCATTTTTCAAATAACCTGTTTTGGATTTTCAAAGTCGTATCTGAAATTTCATAAGCGGTATCCGCATAAAAACTTCCTATACTTGTGTATTAATTTTCATACAGAAATTTTTTACAGTGTACCGTTACCTTAGTTACTCGAAACGCGTTATCGTACGGATAATATATTTATTCTAGGGTTTCGGTAATTCGGCGATTATGACAGTTTTAAGAGAATACCGGAGGAGGGATGCGGATGGCGGAAGAGAGCGAGGGAGAAAGAGAAAACGGAGAGCTACGGTCGTACGAAGCCGATTTTAGTGGCAGGTGTCATGCAACCAAGGTTAAGGTGGGCACGTGCGCAACGGCTCTCACACGCACGTACTTCTCTCTTCTCCTGCTTTTTCTTTCTTCTCGCGAGCCACGCGCCACACGCTCAACCCCCAAACTCTCGACTCACCGTCCACAAGCCTCTTCGCGTTTTCCTTCTTTTTTCTCAATAATCCAGCAGACGAGAGAGTCGGTTAGGAATGTACGCGTCATAATTGCTATTCGTTGTTTAGTAATTTTCATATTATTTAATTAAGGATGTTGAGTCCCAAATCGCAAATGATGATAAAATTCTGAAAATTTGGTATGTTTTTGTATGAATTATTTCAGAGGTCGTGTACAAATTTCACGACAATTAGGAAGCTCGTTATTGAACAATTAACATTCACAAATTAAATGTTGTTTTATGGAAACTGATGTAACTTTGCAATAAGTTTTTTTTTTTGACCTCTCAATTTTATAATATTTACAATATACTGAAAGCAACGGAAACAAAACGAAGTTTATTGATAAATTTTTTTGTATTTCTTTTAAAAATTGTTCTTAACAAAATGTTAATTTTTTAATAGCGAGCTTCCTAATCGTCGTGAAATTTTAACACGACCTCTTAAATACTTCATACAAAAACATACGAAATTTTCAGAATTTTCTTATCATTTTTTATTTCAACCCTTAAGGAGGTTGAAGTAATGATTATAGAATTATGAAAATTTGGTATGTTTTTACATGAAGTATTCAGGGGGTCGTGTAAAAATTTCATGACGATTAAGAAGCTATTTATTGAACAATTAACATTAACATGTTTCATAGGGACTCAACATCCTTAAAGTGGTCATCTCATGTGACAGCTGTTTTTTTTTAATTTTTTTGACATCTTTTTATGAACCATTAAAACAAATCTTCGAATTTTAACCACACATCTATTCACATTTTCACAGCCTCTAATTTTTTTTTTCAATTTTGTCTCAAAAATAACGAGTTGAATCAACTTTACACCGTTCGGAAGACGCTGTGTGAAAAAATTTATTCGACGGCTGCCATGATTCCGGAAGTTTCGTTCGTCTGAAGTAAAAACATCAAACGGCAATTTAAGGGAGTGTCACAGTGTAACGGCTTAAAAAATAGCTGAATTTCGCGATTTTTTTCGATAGTAAATGTGTGCTAATCAGTCTGATGTTTTTACGTCAAATAAAAGCACTCGTGAAGAACAGGAAATACATTTTGAAAAGTTTATTTTTATTTTTCTACTTTTTTTTAACGGCTGAAAACGTTTTCGAAAAAAAGGAATTTTCAGGGTGTACACGGCTGTGGCCGTAAATGTTATTTGAAACAACATTTGTAAAAAGACTATTAATCAGTATGAAAGTCGCTATCTTGCTACGGAGGTTTTTAAAAAATCAAAATTAACAAAATGGCGGCGCTTTGTGCAAAAAAGTATGGAAAGCAGTCTATTTTTCCTCGTTTTTTTTCGTAAAAAACTGTCGTATTTTCGACAGTTTTTCGTGAAATGAAAATTTCAGAAAATAAAAAAAAGCTTGCATGGCAAGATACAGAATGGCGTATCAAAATTTGAGACAGATGGCTTGAAAACTCTTTTTTTGAGAGTGCACGCCGTTTTGAAAAACGACATTTTGAGAAAAACGCGCTTAAAGTGTCGAGTGCGAGATTTTCATGTAAATTGTCTACTTACGATCAATCGGCGATGCCAAGTTCATGTTTACAACCGTCTGTACTATCGGATAATGCAAAAAAAACATTTTTTGAAAATTTGACTCTGATGATCCCTCCATTTCTAGACCTGAGGCTACAGCCGGAACTAGTAAAGTAAAAAAATCAAAAATTGAATTTTTGCTGTCATTTTTTTCGACTTCTTCAGCTTCAAAAAACTATGGCCGAAATCAAATATTCTGGTTCGGGTGACAACTATAGATGTCCTGACTATACCGTACAAATTTGAGCGAAATCCGTTGATTACTTTTTGAGATATCATGAAAGCCAATTTGGAAAGTACAGTTTTGAGGGAAAAAACGCGTTTAAAGGTTCAAGTACTATTGACACAAATGTTGACTCACCATTAGTCTGCTAGCCGGGTCCGTATAACACGCACACATTTTTTGCAATTGGTGCAAGATTTTTTTTTTTCGATTTTTTGGACCTGTCACCTGAGATGACCACCTTAGAGGTCAAACCAATGAATACCGTGATATTTGAAAGTAACAATGAATATAAACTTCAATGCAGACTATAAAAACGAGTACACGGGGAAAACAGGGGCCTCGAAGTTTAGAATTAATACTATGCTTCTAAAAAAAAATATCATTAAATATCAAAAAGTACCGAATGGAAGATAAAAATTGTAATTATGGTATAGTAATGATGAAGAAATTTAAATTTTAACCTACGATATGGCACTCAAACTGATACAAATAGTACATTTTATTCGGCATATTGTGCTTTTTTGTACAATTGCCAATTACTCCATACTGGAGATTTATAAATCCATTGGTCATCGTCGAAATCCGACGTGCGCGATCTTCGTGGACTTTTTTTTTTTAATCAGGTCGTAAATAATTGTGGAAAGCATAAGCGGACGATTTTGGGTGGGTATTCTGAGGATATACCGAGGCTTTGCCGAAGTGTTATACAGGGGATCCCTATTGATCTCCTCGTGAGGGACTCCGAGACCTTACGGAATCCCTGGTGTACGCGAGCGACGATTGGCCGAGGAGAGGACAATCTGTTCCGCTTGTCTGATTATCAGGGACTAGACTCGAAGCCGGCAATTTACCGCTACACCCAATTTGCATTTAGTATTAATTACGCGACGGTTTTGAAAAAATCTTGCGACACTGCGGAATCCGGCAAGATCGAAAAACAACCTACTTGTATGCGTGGATGAATGCCTATTCGAGATCTGAGCTGATCAGACGTTGCTCGATCATTTTGAGTCGGTGTCGCGATCGTTGGAAAGAAGGAAGAAAAAGTTTTACTTTCTTTGTACCCTCAGCCGGCCTTTACCCAGCGTCGTGCGGTCTTTCAGGTGACGGACATTAACGCGTTACCCCCACTTGTAGCGCAAAAAAAGGCCTTTTTCATGAATTTTTTTAAAGAAAACTACAAAACTTTTTTAATCGATCAATATACCATCTTAAAGAACACATCTTGAAGAACTTTCAGTAATTTTTTTATTGAAAAATATTACATTGTTTATTGGCAAATGGCCGTCAATGAAATAATGTTTTTATATACACGGTTTGCGGTGACCAACATTGCGGCGAAGTGGATCATCTGAAAAAAAAATGCGGATGGATTTAGTCAAATATAAGTATAAACTAGTCTTTAATCGAAGGATTTTAAAAAATATTCATTTTTCACAAAATCGCGGACAGTCAAAGTTAATGGTTCGATTTTAACGAAAAAAACGGCCGTTTTTTGGCTATAAAACGGCCATTTTTTTTCGAAAAAAAAAATCGAACGGTTGAAGACTACATTTTTATGTATTAAATAAGCCTGCAAAATTTCAAGAAGATCGGTTCATTAGTGTTCGAGTAATCTTCGTCACCGACTTCAGAAATGCCATTTTGAGAAAAACGCGTTTAAAGTTTCAATTTCAGTTCTTCAATTCACGGATTCTTCTCTTTCAACGCTCATATCTCAGTCAATTTTGTTCGGATCGACTTGAAATTTTCAGGACATATTCTCAGATACTTATACTTCAAAAAAATGCAATAAAAAATCGATTTTTTCGAAATCGCAAGTGGGGGGAGCCCTTAAGGGGGGAGATGCGTTTAGTCCAGAAAAAAGTTGATCTGCCATAATTTTTCGAAGAAAATATTTCTTTGCCATTTTTCAGACTCGGGGTATTTATTACTACTTTTGGCTGTTATTTTACATGTTGTTTCTTTTTTCATTAATTTTTCATTAATCACTCATAAAATTTAATTAATTACACATCTTTTTAGTATGGTGATAGATCTTTTTTAGTAAGCTGATAGAATTTTTTTTATGTACAAAATGGCCGACTACATTTTACCGAGTTTTATCGAGTTTTTGTTTTTTTTTCCTTCAATTTCGACGTGTAGAGAAATACTAATTTCACTCGAATATCTAAATGTTTTTTTAGATGATCAGACGTCCTAAATTACATTTGGATATGTTTTTCGTCAGTTGGCACGCCAATTATGAAAACCTCGAGACGGTGAAGTGCGAGGCAAGCTCCCACATCGACATTTCGTGGAGTTTTTGCAAAAGTGCAATAGAAATTAGCGATAAACGTTGTTTTCGTAAGATTCTAAAAAATTGTTCAGGACAATGGTCTGCATATACAGAATATCGAAGAGTTCTTTTTGCAAATTTGCCGGGTGGAAATACAATGTTATTTGAATTTTTTCTCCCACGGTAAGAAGAGAGTCCTGCATTACCGACGGGGCACCTCGAGCCTCCGCGTACTTCGTTTCTCGCTTTCTAGTTGCTCGATCGATTCGACACTCGCTCATCGTGTACCATGGGGGAAAACTGTGATGCCAGTTATGGCAAACGGGTTATTGCGCCACTGAATATCCTTAGCGCTTGACCCGGTACTCGCTTCGCTCCGTACACAGCATGAAAGATTTGTGCTTGATACACCACGTGACTCTCCGTGTAATGTGGCTTGTCAACATTCTTGCTCAATTTCCATTTCCCTAAAGATAATGCACAGATAGCAAATTGCACAACTTATAAATAGAGCTGTGTAGATCGCGGTCGTATTGCCTCGGAGTTTCACGAATGGCGAACCGAACTAAATCGAATTCGATGAGATCTACCCTTTGAAGCCCTTGAAATGCGATTTTTTTTTAAAACTAAAATACAAAATGTAGGAAAGACCAAGTTGAAAAGCAGATGAAAAAGTATCTTGTACTTGGTACAACGTTCCCCTCCGCTGCGGAAAAAAGAATTTATGTCAACAGACCTAACCTAAAAGTTTCGTGCTGAGATGCCTCGGTGGCGCCATCTGTCCAAAATTAACGGCCCCATTTTGTAGCGCAGAAAGGACTCGTCGACTCTCGAAACAGCAAAAAAAATCCTAAAATCTCAAAAGCCGAGATTAAATGTTGACTCATGAGTCAAAGGAAGAATTTTGATCGAAATTATTGTTTCTTAATTGTTCAAATTTCTCTGGCAAATCTTAGCTACGAGAAGCCCGCAACAATTTCTTTTTATTCAAAGATCTACAATGGAAAGCCGTCAAAAAATATTTCGTAAAATAGTAATGGCGAGGAGATGGAAATTTAAAAAAGAATTTAGGTTGCATTCCAAGGGTGCAAACCTCGACACGATTTTAAAAGAATACCAAACTAAACCAAGCTGAGGGGCTACTATACTACTATATTATTTAGTCTTCAAACTTTAGACGCGTTTTCCTGAAAACCACTTTTTCGTGAACCTCGTACGAGATAACTCAAAAACTACGCAATCGATCCTTCTCAAATTTTGCACACTTTTACATGACATAGTTACCGTCTATATGAACCTAGCGTTTCTCAAAAACTACTCCCAAAAACCACTTTTTCATTAACAGACACTATAGTAAGAAAAATTGATGAAACACGGAACATTTTTCCAAACACCTACCATATTTCGAATTTTCACTTTTCTTCGGATTTTTTAGGTTCACATCGAGCGTGACAGTCTTTAGAAATCTAACCTTTTTAGTTCCGATTTTTCAGATCAATCCACGAGACGCTAGGTCGTACGCCGTGGAACAACTCAGGCGGCAACTGTCTCCGAATCAAGCGACATACTCGATTTTTAAATATCAAAAAAGGAACCAAACATTTAAAAAATCAAAAATGTAATAATATGTACATAAAATGTTAATTACGTAGAATAAATCGTCTCAACGCAAAAAAAATCTTGAAAATTCGCTTATTTTCATCTCTTTGAAGGGATCTCCCCCTTAAGGCGCCAAAAAGTCCAGCAACGGAGACCCAAACAATCGTCGAAGAATTTTGAAAAGCGATTGCTCGTTTAACCGGAAGTTCTGTCCCCGTTCGCGTGTTCACACCCCGCTAGTTCAACGATCGACGTGATTGTCGAAGTCTCCACTGAAATGACTTCGGGCAAAGAAATAACTGCGGTTCGTCGAAAGGGCGATTCCGTGCGTGTTTAGCGGAGCAAACATACCAGCGGCATAGCCTTGAATGAATTTACGCTAAATATTGTGTTTATTAAAGTGCCTGTTGGACAGATTTCAAATTTCAATGTTTGCCCCCCTAACGTATGCATGGCCGGATAGTTGAAAGAGAGGGGGATGGGGGGGGGGGGTGGTTGCATCGCTCCGAGGGGGTTGCAGCAAGGGCGTCGGTACTCGCAGGACCAGGAGCATGCTTCGAAAATCGAATATCGATGCGCCTATTATGTCCTCGGCTCGGATACGTAACGAGAGAGAGATAGAGCTAGGGGGAGCGAGAGAGAAAGGGGAGGGGGGCCTAGTGGAAGAGATAGAGAGAAAAGCATAGGCGAGAGGGGCGAGAGAGTGATAGTAGGAGAGTTGAAAATCAATAGCAGTATGCACGTAGTTCGCACACAAAGCATAATCGACCTGGGCCAACACATGAATCATTTCGTCCATGCTTGAAGCCTGCGCCTTATTTACATATCATGCGTTTCATAAACGATCGTCCAGTGGGAAGGGTTTCACTCGACGAACAAAACTTTCGTGACGATCGCGCGCGAATAGACGGGAGAGAGAACGATTTGCAAAAGTTTGGCCGTTGCTTACGCGCAACGTAAACTTTATTTCAATCAAAACGAACTTATGACACGAAACTTCGGGGAATCGTCGTAGTGGCGAAATCACTGGATTTGATCGACGACTCGATTGTCGATGAAGTCACATATGGCGTTGAATTCAGCGTCGTTGGAATGAAACGGAAATTCTTTTTGATATTTTTATTTTGTCATTTTTATCAGTGTGCAAAATGTTTTGTTGCGTATTAAGGGGTTACCCCCACTTGCGATTTTGAAAAAATCGATTTTTTTTATTGCATTTTTTTGAAGTATAAGTATGTGAGAATATGTCCTGAAAATTTCAAGTCGATCCGAACAAAATTGACTGAGATATGAGCGTTGAAAGAGAGGAATCCGTAAATTGAAGAACTGAAATTGAAACTTTAAACGCGTTTTTCTCAAAATGGCATTTCTGAAGTCTGTGACCAAGATTACTCGAACACTAATGAACCGATCTTCTTGAAATTTTGCATGCTTATTTAATACATAAAAATGTAGTCTTTAATCGTTCGATTTTTTTTTTGAAAAAAATGGCCATTTTATAGCCAAAAAACGGCCGTTTTTTTTCGTTAAAATCGAACCATTAACTTTGACTGTCCGCCATTTTGTGAAAAATGAATATTTTTTAAAATCCTTCGATTAAAGACTAGTTTATACTTATATTTGACTAAATCCATCCGCATTTTTTTTTCAGATGATCCACTTCGCCGCAATGTTGGTCACCGCAAATCGTGTATATAAAAACATTATTTCATTGACGGCCATTTGCCACTAAACAATGTAATCTTTTTCAATAAAAAAATTACTGAAAGTTCTTCAAGATGTGTTATTTAAGATGGTATATTGATCGATTAAAAAAGTTTTGTAGTTTTCCTTAAAAAAATTCATGAAAAAGGCCTTTTTTTGCGCTACAAGTGGGGGCAACGCCTTAATTCCGCTGAGGTAATTAAAGCCTATTTTAATAGGTTTCCGGCTAATTTTTTTTTGTCTTCTTAGTCCGTTTTTATGGTGGATATGTTAATATTATTATTACGAAGATTACTACCGAGTCGTTGACAATCGAATTTTTCAGTTTTTATTTGTTCACGTGCAATAAGTTCATCATTTAGCACAACATTTGGCACACTATAATCGATAATACGAATAATCACCATAAGTAAGCATCAATCAGGGTAGTTGTGGGTAAAATAAATTTAGACTCCTTTTCGACCCGGTGGAAGTGATCTTACCTCCTTAATTGTGGATCTCTAAATAAGCAACTTGGAGAACGAATGAGGGATTTTCGTAGCGACGATTTGCCTAAAGAAATGCGAGCAATTGAATAATTATATCGGGGGTACAAGTTTTAAAGGATTTTTTTGGAAAAATGGTAGAAGTGGCTGTTAACGATTCTGCGAGTTTTTGCGTTTGGGACGAGTCTTCGTTCAATAATGACTTCAGCCCTGCATCTTCGAACGTTTGTAGCCTTCCTTCGCGTTCCTTATCCTCCATGACAAAGTCACCACTTTTGAACCGTCCAAACCAGTACTCACAAGTTGAGACTGATAGAGCATGGCGCCCATAAGCCTCACGCAGCAATCGATGACCTTCAGTTGCTTTTTTTACAAATAGAAGCAGAAAAGTAAAGCTTCCCGCAAAATGCGTTTCGTTGGCACAGAAATCGACATATTCGGAGTTCCAACAAAACTACGTTGTTTACACTTCCACAAAAAGAAACGTGCTGAAAACTAAGCCCTAATGATACACTTTAACCCGAAGGCGGTTAGGTTATGGTCCGATGCGATTTGTGGCGTGCCAATCGCCACCACCCTGCTGCCGATTTAATCAGGGAGACTAGAGTAAAGGAGTGGACACTCCATAGGAGATAAGCAGCGAAAGACGGCCCTGAAATCCCGCCTTATAAGCGACCGCAAGAGGCGCTGCGATCGCGATTCCCCGATGTCTAGTAATACTTGTAGCTAAAGGTTCTAGGCATGCGCATGTAGCCGACGGAAAGCCTAGCAAGAGAGTATATCTATAAATAAGGGAAAATCGATTGCAACGCCACCTACAAACTCTTCCTTTCCTCGATTTTGGAGCCACATCGTTAGCACACAGTTTCCACTCCTTTACTCTAGTCTCCCTGGATTTGATACTAGTAACGCCCTCTCTTGTAAAGCTTTAACAACTTACTTATACCCCTAATAATTTGCATTGCATTCCACCGATGCAATCTTCAGTCTCGTATATTAATGAGAAACTTTGCAACGTAGGAATGCATTTTTTTTAATACTTATATTTTCGGGACTCTGTCGAGAGGACCAAGTCCCATCGCACCTTGACACGAACACACTTTTCGTGTCAAGGTGCGATGGCAAAATGTAGTTTGGCATTTTTTTCGCAATATCCCAAAGAATTATATGGGGACATTGTGCGCATATCCTGACTTACCATTCGTGTTGTTTGTTTTTTCAAATTTGATGCACAGTGACATACTAGTTTTACTTAAATGTCTAAAGGTTGTTTTTGGATGTTCAAAGGACCTAAATTACATTTTGGGAAGTTTTATTCACGTTGCAAACCGTCGTTGAAAACCTCAAGACAATGAAGTTTCAGGCAAGATCCAGCCTCGACATTTCGCGAAGTTTTTGTAAAAGTGCATCAGAAATTAATTTTTTTTCTCGTCATATCGTGAACAATTGTTTAGGAAAATGTTCTGGATTTCCTGATTCTTTTATTTTCATATTAAACTCTCAGAAATACAATTTTCCTTGAATTCCGCGTCGAATCTACGGTAACTGGTGCGTCCGTGCAGTTTCCATTCCCGCGCGAAGATGACACGCGGTGAGATCAGCGTCACCTCACCGATTGCCCAATAACTCGAAATATACGCTCGTCCTATACGCGCGAATCGAAGTTATTCGAGGTGTCGTTTCTCCGATGCGTTCTCGCCGCCGCTTCTCGCGATACACATGCTATTTCGAATAAATATGGGGCAAGGTCGAGATCTCGATCCAAGAAAGGCATATGACGGTCCGAGAGGAGTTTATGTACGAGCGGCGTGTGCCCGTGGCTAGAACGAACTATTCCGCGATCCCGCGCGATCGTCACGACGAGATTACGTGATCTCAAGGTTCAGCGAGTGTTTGTTTTTTTTCTTCTTCTTTCGTCGCTTCTACTGCGAGAAACAAAGCAACGATAGAGTGATTTACCGATCGGCGCTGATCGGTGGCGCCATCCGGGAAAAAACAGCGGCCACGAGACAGAGGGCGCCACCGAGGGAACTCCACCGAGTCTGAATCTCCAATCTCTCGTGGAGTTGTTTTTTTTTTAACTTCTCGCTGGAGAGGATGCTCGTATTCGTGTGCGCGAATGAGAACACTTTCCGGCCGCGCTCCTCACGTTCGCACGAGAGCACTGCCATATAAATTGGCGCTATGCGGCGAACGCGAAAAATAAGAACCAAAAAGATTTCCAACGAAACAAAAAACGGGAGCACCGTAGCACAGTTGTGGCTGCGCGTACCGGGCGAGCGAACGGGAACGCATGCGCGCATCGATTCGACCGTCGTCACGTGCCATCGAAGAGCAGCCGGCGAGGGGGGGGGGGGGGGGGCGAGCGAGAGAGAGACACCGAGCGAGAATCGGGGCGGAAGAAGAGGGAGAGATAGAGATAGATGGAGAGGGCAGTATTTTGAACGCCGGAACTGGAACCCTTGGAATAGCGGGTTTTCCACATTGTTTATTCAAATAAATAGCACTAGTGACAGTGGTTGATCGCAAATAAACAATATCAATAAAAATACATCGAAACAGGTGTTTTTTGTCTCGCAAATTGAAATCCGAATTCCTCGAAATATCGACGTGTGAATGCTTATTATGAAAAATACGCGATTGGCCCCTGGAATCTCAAGTTGCCACTTTATTGTGAAGAAAAAGAAACGTTTCGATATTCTGGGAAAATTAGTATTTCTCTGCGCGTCAAATTTGAAAAAGAAAACATTTCTCGAAACAGGTGTGTTTTGTGTCTCGCAAACTGAAATTCCTCGAAATCTCAACGTGTCAATCGTTATAAAAAAAATCGTGATTGGTCCCAAAAATCTCAAAAGTTGCGACATTTAAAAAAAAGGTTTGGACCTTCAAGAAAAATTGGTATTTCTCTGCGCGTCAAATGAAAAAAAGGAGCATTATCTTTCGTATCGAAACTATTCATTGTACATAATTAAAATTTTATGTCCGAATAAAAACTTTTAACTTTTCTAGTTTTTCAAAATATTTTTAAATGGTGGCTGTACGACACTTGCTTCAGAGACGGTTGCCGCCTGAAATGTTCCACGTTGTGCAACCTAGCTTTTGGTACATTCATCCGAAACATCGAAGCCAAGAAGTTTTAGATTTCTAAGACCCACGTGCTCTCTTTCAACCTAAAAAATCCAGAGAAAAGTGAAAATTCGAAAAAATGGGGCCGGTATTAAAAAATGTTCTATTTTTCATGAAATTTTTGTTACAGTGTTTGGTAATGGAAAAGTAGTTTGTCAAAATAATTTTTGGAGGAACTTTAGGTCGACATAGACGGTAATTATGTTTTCTAAAAGAGTGCAAAATTTTGAAACGATCGATCGGATAGTTTTTGAGATATCGTACACGAGGTTCGGGTGCACGCCTTTAAGGGGTTACTCCCACTTGCGATTTTGAAAAAATCGATTCTTTTTATTGCATTTTTTTGAAGTATAAGTATTTGAGAATATGTCCTGAAAATCTCAAGTCGATCCGTACAAAATTGACTGAGGTATGAGCGTTGAAAGAGAAGAATCAGTGAATTGAAGAACTGAAATTGAAACTTTAAACGCGTTTTTCTCAAAATGGCATTTCTGAAGTCGGTGACCAAGATTACTCGAACACTAATGAACCGATCTTCTTGAAATTTTGCAGGCCTATTTAATATATAAAAATGTAGTCTTTAATCGTTCGATTTTTTTTTCGAAAAAAATGGCCGTTTTATAGCCAAAAAACGGCCGTTTTTTTCGTTAAAATCTAACCATTAACTTTGACTGTCCGCCATTTTGTGAAAAATGAATATTTTTTAAAATCCTTCGATTAAAGACTAGTTTATACTTATATTTGACTAAATCCATCCGCATTTTTTTTTCAGATGATCCACTTCTCCGCAATGTTGGTCACCGCAAACCGTGTATATAAAAACATTATTTCATTGACGGCCATTTGCCACTAAACAATGTAATATTTTTCAATAAAAAAATTACTGAAAGTTCTTCAAGATGTGTTCTTTAAGATGGTATATTGATCGATTAAAAAAGTTTCTTAGTTTTCTTTTAAAAAATTCATGAAAAAGGCCTTTTTTTGCGCTACAAGTGGGGGTAACGCGTTAAACTTTCAAGGCTTAAAAAGATTATGATTCAATGTCGTACCCATTAATCTGCGATTCGGGGGCCATGGAGGAGTCCCCCAGCTTCCTCGCGGAGTTCACTTTTAGCCATAAGCTTCTCTTTGCGTTACGAAGGGATCTCCCCCCCCTTAATTACGATACTTCTCGTACAGTCAGTCATAGAAAGTGTCCGTTAATTTTTTTTCAAATGATACTTTGATATTCTTATTATACACGAGGTCAGAATAATTTCCTTCGATTAGGAATATCTCATGACAATTCTAATGGATGTAAAACTTTGTTTCGCCATGGCCTCAATTGTCATACGTGTACCATTTATATTTCCCGCCCACGGTACAAGCACCCGAGAAAATAATTCCAGCGCAGTCGCGATCGCCGCACGGTCCGCGGGAAAATTTCAAACTGCTCGAGCGCAAAAACGAAGAGTCGGAGAAGATAGTGGGTTCCTAAAAATGCGTACCCCACTGGGGTACTTGTCTCACCATCGTAACACAAATGCAACAAGCAGTGGATAGGAACAATAAGGAATAGAGCAATATAAAATAATTGAAGAAGACGAACGCAAAGAAAAATCTTTATTCCCGTACGAATTTGTATTTATTTTATACCGCAATATTTTTGCTTCGTAATACGTTCAGTCGTAGTATTATAAAAAAAAATATAGTCGATCGGGAGGGGATAAAATGTTGTATTGTCTCCGCGATTCCATTATTATTTTTATTATTATTATTGTGGACGTTGTATTACTATTTTTCCTATATATTTTATTATTATCTTTGTATTGTTATGTATTTTATTTGTCATATTTTTTTTTCAATTCATTTTTCTGAGTTCCATCGTATGCCCTTGCGGGCTTATTTTATTTATTATATTTAATATTTAATATATTTTGTTCCATTAATATACATTTTATTATTACTACGTACATTAGTGGGACAATAATAAAACAATGGGATGCAAAAAAACAATTCAATGTAATGTCAAAAAAAGAATGTGGGTGGCGGCAGAGTGACGGGTAGAAGGAAAGGCTGGCAACGCTGCGGTTTCGCACGCCGGCGCATCACGTACGAACGAGGCGAAGAGCAGAGACACGAGCGCTGAAGGAGAGGAATCGAGTAGCTCAAGTTCGTCGGTAGTGGTGCTCCGTAGTTGGAAATACGAAAAAAATGTTCGTTTTGTCAAAGAACGAGGTGTAAAGGAACTTTTTATTCCAAAAATTCGATCGTTCCTTCGATAGCACACATTTATAATAGTCACACAATTATAATAGTCGATCCAATTTTCTCTTGGCACTATTCGACTCTCGACGATTTACGCGTCGAGATAAATTGAAGACAACGAATCCTTGATAAATAAGAAGACAAGAAATAAATTTCCGAAAATTTCCCGTGACGGAAACAGCTGCGAAAAGAATTGTTGAAGATAAGGTCCCTGCACGGATTCGAGGCCGTTTCCCCCACCGCGGTCCCGCAGTGGTGGGGGAGGGAGCGAGGTGGGGGTAAGCGGGCGGCGAACACGCGAGGGAAAGGCCAAACGGACTGGTGTCGAAAAAGCTGAGTGTCCTGGAGGAAAGGCTAATAAACCAAAGTTCCCGCGAGTATTGCAATTCGAAATAATAAATAAACTATTGAAATAATTTTCTTTTCAAGACTCGCGGAGAGGAATATTCGGGTAATAAAAAAAAAACAATGCAGTGTTAAGCAGCCTCAAAATGTTAGTCAAGACCATTATTCACATTCCCGTCCATTCCAGCAAAGCCCTCCAAGCGTTCAGTACTTGACCGAACGACTTTCGATGGAATCGAATTCGTCCATTTCCAGCGGCATTGCGCTATCGAAGACAGAAGTAAAAAAATAAGACGTAATTTTCAAGGAACACCTGGTACGAAGAGGAGGCAAAGGTGGAGTAGAGAAAAATGGAGCGAGAGAGAACAATGTCGTTTTGCTGGATCAATGAGAGTCTGCGAAACTCCAGAGAACCCTCTCTCGCTCGCTCTCTCCCGGTCTCTCTTTCATCCCACTCTCTCTCCCGTCTGTTCGTTTCGTTCTCAACGCGGCAACCGAAAAATCGACCCAAAGGAATCGTCTCCTCGGCTCCCGTCTTCATCCAGCTTGCAAGCCTTCTACGAACTCTGACAGCCGTACGCTGCTCACAAGATGCTGGGCAACCTTCACCAAAAGATTCCTTCTA
>OX632357.1:32931202-32981202 GCA_951751655.1 Ophion costatus
AAAAAATGACCATAACGCATTCCAATTACGTACCATCGGTGCGATGATTTAATTTCGAGATAAATTAATAACGTCACACAAAAACTAAGGCAAGGGAAAAATTTGATGATTTTTCATGATTTTTTTTTTTTAACGAACGATCTCTTTCCTATTTTTGAGACTTAGGGTATGTTTTATTACTACTTTCCGCCGTTAGATGGTACTTTTTTATTCGTCTTTAAAAATGGGGCACGGGCGTCTAAACTGCATTTTCAAAACTGGCGTGACGTATGGCTAAAAAACTAATCGACCGATTCTGATAAAATTTGGCATAAATCTTTCTTACCTTACTATTTAAAACACGATCTTAAAATGTTTTGGAAAATAAAAAAGAAAGTATTTTTTATAGCTAAATGTTGCCATTTTTCCGGCTAATTCAATCTTTGTGTTTCAAAGCGTACCATTTCACCGATTTTCAATATTTTTAACCTTGTCTGGGTTCATACCCTGTGATCAAATTTGACGGGGATTGGTAAAAAAAAAAACAACATTTTTATGTATTTTAATACACATCTTTATTATCGCCTTCAAAATAGGCTCCTTTTGAGCCAATACAAGCATGCCAACGGTTAATCCAATTTTTCATACACTTCTTATAGGCCTCGGCCGGGATGGCCTTTAGTTCCTTCAGCGAATTTCTTTCTAAGGAGTGAGATACAGACAGAGGCGTGAAAAAACGAGCATTTTCGCCAATTTTTTTTTTATAGTAATTAAGTTTGTTTTACAAAAGTGGTTACACAGACTTTTTCTGTTATAATTCAACTTGACTTGTACAAATTTTCAAAGAAAAATATTGATAATTTATCAAAAATATTGCCATCTTTGTCGGACCCCTTTCGGCATGTAGTGCTTTGCGGTGACCACTATAATTAAAAAACCACTCGATGGATTTTGATGAAATTCGGTGTGTTTATTGATAGCATTAAAAACTAGTTCTGAATCGGAGGATTTTCATTTTTGTTGAAAATTTATATTTTTAACAATAACCGAGCGATTTTTTGGTCGAAAATCGAAAGTTATCTGTTGGAAGCCGCCATTTTGTTAATTTTTAAGAAAAAAAGGAAAGCTCCGATTAAGGACTAGTTTTTAATGCTATCAATAAGCACACCAAATTTCAAAGCACTACATGCCGAAGGGGTCCGACAAAGGTGGCGATATTTTTTATAAATAATCAATATTTTTCTTTGAAAATTTGTACAAGTCAAGTTGAAATATAACATAAAAAGTCTGTGTAACTACTTTTGTAAAAAAAACTTAATTGCTATAAAAAAAAAAATTATTGAAAATGCCCGTTTTTCCTCTGACTGCATCCCACTCCTTAAGGCCTAATTCGACTCATGGCGCATTCCCCGGAGCGGATATTTGAGTTTCGGAAACAGGAAAAAGTCACGGGGGCCAAATTTGGCGAATACGGTGGCCGAGCGATGACTTTTGTTTCGTGTTTGGCCAAAAATTCAGTCACAATCAGGCTGTAATGTGACGGCGCATTATCGTGGCGAAAAATCCATAAATTGTGTAAAAACCGCCACGCGGAGAAAACAGGGCCCTCGAAGTTTAGAATTAATACTACGCTTTAAAAAAAATGTATTAATAAATATTAAAAAGTATTGAATGCAAGATAAAAATTGTAATTATGGTATAGTAATAATGAAGAAATTGAAATTTTAACCTACGATACGATGCACGTAAACTGATACAAATAATACATTTTATTCGGCATATTGTGATTTTTTGTAGTATTCAAAAAATACTTTGCCCACGTGATTGGAACAATTAGTTTCCAGTATTCCACAAAAAGTACGGTATAGTCACATTTTACTAATAACTTCGAACCATCCAACAGCCAAAAGTGATGACAAGACATACCCTAAGTCTCGAAAAGGTGAACAAATATTTCTTTTTTAAAAAGAAATCATTAAAAAATCATCATTTTTGTCCGCACACGAAGGTATCTCCCCCCTCAACTTCCAAGACTCAAAAATTTAGTTAATTTTCCTCCATGGGTTCTTCTTTACGTTATATCTCCCCCCCCCTTAATATCGGGCTGCGTCGAAACCATTTTTACAACAATTTATCCCACCAACTGCAAGGCCGTTGAAAAAGTGGATTGAAAAAACGTCACCGAAATGGCATAACCTAAAAAAATGTACCAATCGCGATGAAAAGTATCGTTGTTCCATCGAGCCCGAGAATACATCGAGGTATGCAAATCTCCCGCGAGGCCAAGATATACAGGGTGTTGGGAAGATCGACGCAATGCCTTAAGGGGGTCACCTGGTCAGGAACATATGTAACCTAAGTTCCTATAGTCCGAAGTCTAAGGATTTCGGGTTATCATGGTATGATTTTTGGAAAATTTTCCAAAATTAGGTACTAACTAACTAACACCTAACTAAACGGGACGAGTCGAATAAATGAAAACCCGTCAAAAAATAAAATTACCTCTCATGTTAATGCTATTTTCAAAAAATAGCATCAACGTCAGAGGTAAACGAGTCAGTACCTAATTTTGGGAAATTTTTCCAAAATCATACTTACCATAACTCTAAATCCTTAAAATTGAATAAGCGCAACCTAGGCTAGATATGTTCCCAACGAGGTGACCTACGACCCCCTTAAGGCACCGCATCGACCTCCCCAACACCCTGTATATTCGTGCGAAACCGATCGTTCTCTCGAGCCTCAAAGGTGCCGAGGAAGCCGATCAAAATAATCGAAGAGCGGTAAGTGAATAATCGCTCGATCGATATAAACGTCGGAAAAAAGCAACGCGAATAAAGATATATCGGAAGATCGCGTTGCCCAATGAGGGGACACGGCCGCGTATTTTGAAAAGGTTAACCAACCGCGTCTCGACCGAGACGGGACAGAAGATCAATTAACATATGGCCGCGTGGGCGTTGACACAATTATAACCTTAAAATTCCACGACGTTAACTTTTGAATCGCTTCTCGACATCTACCACCACTATCCCCCCTCCCCCCCCGCCCCTCTGTCCTTTCATTCTTGCAATGAACTTTTCTGAAATTCTCAGGCGTGTTCGCGCGCGGGACACATAGTCGTGAAAGAGAATGAAAGACGGATACGCGGATGCTGGTTTACCGTATGGTTGTGCGCGTGCGCAAAAGGCCTTTCTAACTTCTCAATACACGGCCGAGAGAGAGAGAGAGAGCGACCAGGACGGTCCCCTGAACGAAATTATTATACTATTGTGGAGAAGCGAAGAGACGTTCGTACGGTCCCGCACGTGTGTGTATGTGTGTGTGTACTTGGACGAGAAGCGGCACGTTCGAATTAGTCCGTGACCCGTTCGAGTTTGTACACAGAGCGAAGAGTTTTGCTGGCCAACGACCATCGCGAATTAATTCCACGGAACGTTCGCTACCCGCTACTCTTTTTGTTCCCTCGCGTGCATCTAGTCCGATATTTACTTGTCGGGCTACATCTACATAGGTGGATTTAAAAAAATACGTTTTCCGCAAATATTTTTATTCGACAGTATCATCTTTGAATTATATTCCCGGAAAATTTCATTGAAGTATTCTTATAATTGAATGAGCTGCGGCTCACTCGATTCCAACGGACGATCGGGCGAGAGGTGGCAGCGACGTACTTCAAACTTTAAGGGGTCTGCTCCGTTCAGATGCTAAAAAAGGCTACTCTCGTGAATTTTTTTGATGGGTTTATATTATAGATATTGGTATAAACGTTGTTACACTTCATAAATACACTTTCGAAATACATAGACATTTTTATTTGTGTATTTATGTAACCCAAATAAAGTTCAAACGCGTTTTTCTCGAAACAACGTTTTTCGACGGAGTGTTGATAAAATATTTTCGGCTTTTGCAAATTTTTGGGATTTTTTAAAATTTGGTACTTACTTTTTTGCCAACAAAGGTGAAAAACACGGTTTTTTGGTTTTTTTCGAAAAAATGTCCGCCATTTTGTTATTTTTGCATATATCAAATATCGTATGATCGTATATATAAAATCACAATCACAAAATCAAAATCACGAAATCACAATCACTAAAATCGTATTTAGGCATTAACATACTGAATCTAAAACCGTTTGATATTTTATTTCGGATGATCCATATCCGAGATTTCATCAACAGCGCAGACTTACGATTTTGTGAGGACATTTTTTTTAACTACCATTTTCGTCTATAAATAGTGACTTAAATAAATAAATAATTTTTTAAAATGTCTTTCGAAATTATATTTATTATTAAGTGCAATAACTTTTACATCAATATCTGTAATATAAACTTATCACAAAAATTTAGGAAAATAGCCTTTTTTAGCGTCGAAAGTGAGAAGACCACTTGAACGCGTTTGTCTCGAAACACTGTTTCCAAAGTCGGTGGACATCATATCTCGAGAACCACTCGATGGATTGTTTCGAAATTTACAGGAGATACGATGAGAAACATTTAAAGGTCGCTGACGATCTCACTTCTTTCAAATCGATTTTCATTTTTCAATAGTTACGTGAAAACGACGACTTTTTTCATGAATTTTGTACGTTCGAGTTTCAATTCGTCGCCACGTTGTTTAAAAAAATGATTTTGAAAATCGACGATCGTCAACGACTCGTATTTATTGTTAACTCGAATAACTCGTTTGGTTCTTAGATTTCGGATAGTCGGTTTAAGCTGGAGAGTGTCCACCGCCAAACGGGAATTTTTATTTTATCGTTTGCCGGCGGCCATGTTTTTGTTGTTTTTCTGTATTTTTAGTGTTTTTTTTTGTAAAGGCTAGCAATATACGTACTTTTGATGTAAAATATGCGTTTCTTTTTTACCAACCGTTTTAAAAAAAAAATCGCAATTTGAGTATTTTTTTTCGACATATTTTTGAGACGACAATAACGCATGACGAGACAAGGAAAAAATAAAAACATCGCGTTCGAAATGCGAGAAGAGGGCGATCGAATGTTCGCTGTTTTGGCACTTTCGTCCGCCATATTAGATCCGCCATTAAAAATTTTTGAATTTTGGGTTCAGATTCGTAATAAGCGACCTCGAAAATCCCAGAGTACCAATTTTTATCTAAATCGAGTAAAATTTTCAATTTCGGTCCGCCATTCTAGCACCGCCATTTCGAATTTTCAATTTTAAAGTTCAGATTCGTAATAAGCGACCTCAAAAATCCCGAAGTACTAATTTTCATCTAAATCGAGTAAAGTTTTTGATTTTTGTCCGCCATATTGGCGCTGCCATTTTAAATTTCAAAATTTTGACTCCAAATTCGGATTCAGCGAGCCCAAAAACCCCCGAGTGAGGCTCCGATTTCAAATCAGAGCAAGTCAAATAGGGAAGTAAAGGTTGACGCACTATTGCGTCATTGCCGTACAGGGCACGGAGTTATTTGACGCACTATTGCGTCAATGCCAACGAAACGGTAAAACGGTTAGGGGAGATAGGGGCTAAAAGTAACAGCGGGATAAAAAGTAACAAGCGAGTTGCCGCAAAACTATAAACATTGTAGCTACGTATTAACAATATTCCAATTCGACTACTTAAACATTTGGAATACTGTTAAGGGGTTAGGCCACAGTAACGGGTATAAAATCATGTGCGAATTTAACAATTTTTTTTCCGTATGAAAAAATTAATTAATTAATCTCATTAAATTAATTAGACATCTATTTATTATGAATATCAAGCTGTTAGAGAAAATATTTTTTTTTTCGATGTACAAAGTCGCCGACTACTAATATTTGCTTTTATCTTTTTTTTAGGCGCTTCGCGACGTGACATTTAGCATCCACATTTTTTTTACCTACAATAAAAAACAAAAATTCTCGTCAATCTACATTTGAATACCTAGAGAATTACGTATGGAATTTTAAAAATATTGTTTTATTCAAAAGTTGTAGGTATTTTAACTTAAGAAATAAATTTTCAGTGAAAAATTTCGTATGAAACTGCTCATAAAATTAAAAGTTTTCGATTAATCAGAAATTCCGTACCTACTTCTCTGCGAAATGCAATTAGGAACATAACTTTTGAAATTTGAAGTAAATCCAGTGAAAATTGTTGAAGTTATTTGTCACGCCAATTGGAAAAATGATAACAAAAGAAAATATTAGTAGTTGGCCATTTTGTACATCGCAAAAAAAAATATATTTTTTCTGACAGTTTGATATTCATACTAAATAGATGTGTAATTAATTTTACGAGTGAATCACTTTCTTATACGAAAAAAAATTGTTAAATTCGCTCAAATTGTAGCCCCTATCTTCCCTATTGTTGTCTCTGTCGCACACAACACCCCTCGATTGCAGCTCCTCTAGCGTCACGCTTCGGCAGAAGAACCATGTGAACTAACGGCGTTTCCAGACCTGTATGTAAGACTGCGGTGGAGGCTACGGAAGTTAGGTTAGATTAGCGAAATGCGGGTAGGGAGCGATAGGAAAAGCTTTCAACTGATTGTGAGAAGGGCAATACGTATAAATCCGCAAGGGTGTATGTTGGGACTCATAAAATTAAAAACTAAAATAAACATCAATAAAATAATAATCTTTTGTATGGAAGAAATGCATGAGATCGAAGATCGTATCGCTGCAACGCAATTCATTTGCTTTTTATTTCTCATATTTTTTTCTGTTGATTTCTACGATTATCTACGACCCAAATCTGCAAAAAACATTCATGTCAATTAAAATAGAAGAAAGAATTAACCAACTATGAGTTATAGAGCAAAACGTGTGCAATTAATGCAACTGTCGGTGAGCCGTTGATTACAGTGCGAACATTTTTGGAAAGGATTTTTTTGTCGTTCGATGTGCCTCCGCCGTAAAAAAAAAATCAGTGATTTTGGTTAGAAATATGAAATATTTTCTAAAGTTTAATCGATGTTCTTCAAAGAAACGCAGATTTAAGGGATTAAGCTACTGTTGCGATCTGAAAATTAGGGTTACTCCAAACAAACAAAAATCAAAGAAAAAGGTAAGATAATTGATAAACCGTTTGATCATTTATTTGTATGTACATTGATAATAAAGTTATGTACCAAATTTCATTGCAAAATATTAATAATTAACGAAGTTATAAGCAATCTCATGAAGGACCTTCGAACGTGAGGTGCTCAACGGTGTACTTGATATCGGCCACCCAGTTGATTTGAAACAAAAATCACGTTTTTTTTCTTAAAATACATAATATCGACTAAGACTTGACCGAGCTGTTATTTGTTACGGTATTTCAATTAACAAAAAAAAAAATCGGATTTTTTTTTTTGATTTTGGGAGCAAAAATAACATCGTTATTATTAATAACTAATGAACAAAAATGTTGAGAAGGAAAACGTCGGTGAAGACTAAACTACTAATACACTGAATAAGTATACGAAATGTCAAGTCAATCAGTTCATCAGATGGCGTGAAATCGTGTACACCGTTTTGCAAAACATATAGGGTGTCTCAAAATGACATTTAAATTTATTGATAAAAAATTATTTAACCTGAAGTTCAAATTTATTCATTTAAAAAACTGACTTTTAATTTATTTATGAAATTTATTAATTAAACAAATTTATTGATTCAAAAAACTGACATTTAAATTTATTAATAAAACGCATTATCTATTTGAAAAGCACGAATATTTCAATTTTAATATGAGATACAAACATGGAGGTTATGTGTGGAATACAATACCCGATAAATGGCCGTCTCGTCCCTGTGTGCAGACGTTCGTCATTTTGACGAAATTTTCAATAACATTTTGGCATAATTGAGGACTTGTTGAGTCCGATTGCTTGTATTTTCGCCCGCAGTGTAGCAGGTTGCGCCATCTTGTTGAAAGAATATGTCTTCCAAGCCCATGCCGTTTATGTCATTTATCGGACATTGTGTTCCGCACATAACCTCAATGTTTGTACCTCAAATTGAAATAAAAATATTCGTACTTGTGAAATAAATAATCCGTTTTATTTAAATCAAAATGTCAGGCTAATTTGAGACACCCTTTAGTTTCGAGAAAAACGCGCTTAAAGTTTGACTGGCAGTTCTATCCGTTGTGATCATAAGTTTATCTTCAATCTGCGATTCCTGCACCATACGATGGGCCTTGCTCTTCAATTCGAGTTGCCTCAAGCGACGAACGAGCCTTCGTCATTTTCACTGTAGCCTAACCCCTTAAAAAAAAAAAAAAAAAAACAAACAGCGAGATCACACCAACTTGTTTGCATGCGACGACGTAACGGTCACTTTCACCTTGCGGATTGGGATACACATTGACGGGTGTGATTCTGTCCGCAGAGACGCTAATGGCAGAATATGCCACTTTTAAATGTCACAATTTCACGCACGCTTTTCATCGACTCTCTTCGGATAAGAGTTCGGACGTCGCCGCTCTAATCTCCGGGCATTGATCGTTTAGTTTTTTCTCTGTCACGTCAGAGTGGACAAGTAAGATTTCAGAGGTTATGTATTCGTGCACGACCTCCTCGGTTATTCGTAATCGAGATGTACGGTCGAAACGTGAGAAAAAGATACGAAAAGTCTCCTCTTTTGGATACGTCTGCGCGCGGGCGCTTCTTATTGAGCGTGAAAAATTTCAAGGTCACTCGCGAATCGTTCGCATACACTGTGCGTTCGAAGAGCCGAGAAAAAATACTCTCTTTTTATCAGCCCGCTTTTTTCAAGGTTTTCGACGAAAAAGTATTGCTTGTAAAAAAAATCAACGTCAAGCAAAGAATTCAAGGAGGTTCATACGAGGTTCATACGAGGTATAGATTTATTCTGTAGATGCTAATTTTTCATAAAATATATGATTAAAGAGAAAAGTCATGCATTTTTATATTTTTATCGCTCGAATAAGAAAAAACTTTTGGCTTACTACCAACTTGAAAAAGTAGAACATTATCGATGATTATTGCGGAAAAAAACTCCGTCAGTTTTATACAACTCAGAATAAAATTTTGGGTTATTTATAGTGATGCCTATACTTATGCCACGAGATGATTTATCATTACCATTAATTGATATTAAGTGTTGCCGAAATATGGCAACCTCGCAAAGGTTGTCAGCAATGCTCTTCATTCGCCAGTCATGATTCGTAGTCTTTTATGAAAATATATTTATTACAATAATAATTTATAATAATTTATTTATTTTTATAATAAATAAATAATTTATAATAATTTATTTTATTTTAAAAAATGTATCAAAATGATGATGATTCCTACTATATGCTCGAATTTTAGTTTAGTAAACGGTTTTCGAGGTAAAAATCATTTGTTTTTCGCATGCCATTTCTACAAACGATCACTTTTATTCCTCGGTTTTTACAAAAATACTCTTAGTTACTTGGTTTATCTTGAAAAGTCTTCTTTTTAACCTCAAATGTTAAGGAAACTATGAAAAAAGATCTCATGCAGAATTTCCATGCAAACCAATTCGAACATCTGACTTTGCTAGCCTGCGGTATAAAAAAAAGTACTACGCATATCGTGCCAATAACCTAAAACAGTTGCTTAGTAATTGTCGATTCACATAATCTCTAAAATCGGCATGCAAACAACAGAATGCAGATGATTTTTTTCAAAAAATAACATAAAGCCCAAAATCTCGAAAACCGTGGGACTTTTACTGAAGTGAAATTCCAGCATATAGTAGGACATGATCTGACCTGTGTATCTGAAAATCTGACAGTTGCAGGATTATCCATTCGTAACAGAACACCCTGTATATGGCTCGCGATGCACAAAATGCGGTTCTTTTTTCTAAATGTTTACAAAGGTTTCGTCCACGTTAATCCGTTCTTAAAAATGGTTTATGTTCGTGCTAAATAGCAAAAAAAAAAAAAATTACATCACTCGTAGTCTTGCCGTAGTCTTGAAATGAAAAAAAGATCGATCTAAATAATATTCGTCTTTACGACTCGCAAAGGCGTGGAAATGTTACTAGAATGAAGTGAAATGTGTCGCAACGAATTTTGAATGTCTATCAATGTGTTTCGTTTTTGCTTACATAAATCGCCGTACGTCCGAAGAGGTTAAAAAAAAACACTCCTTGCATCACTCATTGAAATGAAATATTTGGGAAAGTTCTCTCGGACATAATCGTGGACAGGAAAAAAAACTGGCAGGTCGAAATATTCTTGCGATGCTTAAACTTTCAATGAATTATGACAAATTCCTAAAATTGCCTCTACTCGCAACAATAAGTAATTTTATTATGTAATTAAAAAAATGTTTATTGATTTCAAATGTGGAATTATTCAAATGTATTACACAACGTTAAAGTTTGCATCGTTGGAAGGCGAGAATTTTTTTTTTTTTTTTTTTCATTTCTCACATTTTCTATGGCAGACTTGAGCTACGAAAATTTCGTAAACGTTCTCTAGAAATCTCATTTAGCGATCTACAGCCTAAATCTGCAAAATATGATTTTTTGGATAAAAATGAAAATAAGATATTGAAATCAATTTTCGTTGCACTCCGGCGATGCAAACTTCATCCCATTTTTGTTTCTATCGAATTGCAATATTTTCTACTGCAGATAAGTATTCACGTAAAATCACGTTTGTCTATTTTTCTACACTCTTTTCCGATACCACCACCTATTGATTTTCGGCAATTTGACCTATTTACGATGTTTTTTTTCCACGCGGTCGACGCTCCGTCCTAAACAAAAATGAGCATCAATTATCTCCGAGCATTCTCGCTCTAGAGGTAGGATATTTTTTTTAAACAGTTTTTTCCAATTCGATCTTCTGGTATGTAAAAACTAGCTTCCGCTGGGTGCTTTGCCCGCGTTGATACGCGCAAGGAATACAATTTTCCATACAAACCTTTTTACACCTAATTTCATCCCCTTAAGAGTGGATTTTCAAAAAAATCCCTTCTTAATGCACCTCTAAATGTTATAAGGAACATATCTTGCAAATTTCATGTTTCATCTTCAGCTGTTTAGACTGCGATGTCTATACGTCAGTCAGTCATTCAGGGGCTACCGGAGGCCCGAAAAAAATTGCCAAATGCCGATTTTTTTTCTAGAAAGCGGTTGGCGAAAAAAAAACGCATTTTTTTCAACACAAAGGTACATATATTGATAGCCTTTGGAAAAGAAATCATAAAAAAATATAGAAAAACAACAAAAACATGGCTGCCGGCAGATGACGACATTTTTTTCGAGACGTTTGGTGGTGGACGCTCTCCAGCTTAAACGGTCGATCCGAGATCTAAAAACCAAACGGGTTATTCAGGTTGACAATAAATACGAGTCGTTGACGATCGTCGATTTCTTTAAACATTTATTTTTAACAACGTGGCGACGAATTGAAACTCGGGCGTAAAAAATCGATGAAAAAAGTCGTCGTTTTTACGTAGCTATGAAAAAATGAATATCGATTTGAAAAAAGTGAGATCGTCAACGACTTCGAAATATTTCTCTTTGTATCTCCTCTGAAGTTCGAAACAATCCGTCGAGTGGCTCTCGAGATATCGTGTCCACCGACTATGGAAACAGTGTTTCGAAACGGGTATAAAATCATGTGCGAATTAAAGAATTTTTTTTCGTATGCAAAAGTGATTCAATTCAACAGAAAAAGCAATTTTAGGAATATCACAATGAAATTTTCAGGGAAAATAGCTAAGAGGTGATACTATTGAATAAAAATGTTTTTGGAAAAAGCAATTTTTCGACCCACTTAAGTAGCCCGTGTGGTCAGTCACGGAACTGTTTTATATGTATAAATAATTGGTGTTTACATTATCTACAATTCAATTACTTCTCCCCAATACTTCTGGAACCTTGTTCCTAGACCAATTTTTCTAACTCGTTTCGTTCACACTGAAAAACAGCATAAAATTCAATATGGGACAGCGAGCTTATGCGAGTATCGAAATTTTAGAAATACGAACTACCATGCAGTCAAAAGTGTTTACGTGCAGCGAAAAAAAAAATCTGTACGTAGAAGCGAGAGAGCGGTGAACCATTCGGGTCAAAAAGGACAAATCGACTCTCGGATTGGATACGAGAGTGTGTAGTAGCTGTGGCCGACAGCGTAGAAAGTGATAGTATTCCTTCGCCTGCCTGTCACTCGTTTTTTTGTTTTGTTTTGTTTTCTTGCGCCTGCCCTGCTTAGAGAGCTGAGAGACAACGTCGCCGAGTGCGATGGAGAACTGGGCGAGAGGGCGAAGAGAATAAAAGTAGACGAACCTACGCCGCCTACCCGAGAGCAAAGTGACGGTGATTAAAGGTTGATCTCGCGGAATCTACTGGCGTTACGATACATACTTCTACCCGCTCCTCCGACCGGACTCGCCCAACTTTTTCTTCAGCTACGCTCTTTCTTTTCTCGATATTGCCAACGATTTTTCCAACCTCACTCGTCGCGTCGAAGCTTGCATCGTCGAAATTCAAGAAGAACTCTTCTCAACTACTTTTCATTTCCTTATTTTTATTATTAACCAGAATATTACCTCGCAGCTCTAGGTTGAAGATCTCTTAAGGGGATCCCATCCAAATGTTTGAGCGATTTTCGTACTCAACGTCTGCCGAAAAAATTAAGACAGTTCAGGCGGTATATGTTCGTTGCGTTGCAACGATGCAAACTTCGTGATCGTCTTCGCTCCTGAGCTCTTTTCTACCGTAAAATATAATTTTATCGTGAAAAAATATTCGAAAATTTCAGACCAACGCATTAAAGTCGCAAACAAGCTCCGCTGTTGTTGCTTATAGATTATTAACTTTTAAGATTAACTTGGAGATCAAATATTGAGTAAACTTAAGGCAAATTTTGAATTGAATTAAGCAACTGAAGTAAAATATTAAGTAAACTATTTATCAGTTTAAATATTGAATGAATAAACTTAATTTTCGTTTTGTTTTAATTTAATTTGAATTTAGTTTAAATTTACTTTCAAGCGAATTTAAAGTAAACTTACATTGCATTTAAATTTAATTATTCAAATGAAAATAAATAAAAAAATTAAATAAAATTGAATTTAAATTGACTTTATATTCAGCTTAAATTCAATTTAAAATGAGTTTAAATTCAATTTAAATTCAATTCAAATTCAATTTAAATTCAATTTAAGTTCAATTCAAATTCGATTCAAGCACCATTTAAATTCAATTCAAATTCAATTTAAGTTCCATTTAAATTAAATTCAAATTCAATTTAAGTTCCATTAAAATTAAATTCAAGTTCAATTTAAGTTCCATTTTAATTTAGTTTAAAGTGAATTGAAAGTAAACTTTAATTCAATTTAACTTAATTTTTTAAATTATTTCGAATTAAACGTAATTTTCTTTCAATCAAAACATTCGAAGTAAATATTGAATAAATTGGAAATGAGCAATTTTTTCGCGACCAACGAATTTACATTGATGGCATTATTAAAAAAACGATGTAGCCTCGACGAGTCCTAACCTATTGTAATCAGCGTGAAACTCGATTCGCGTGAACGAAAAAAAAAAAGATCAATACATATCTCCAAAATCTCGTATTTGCGGAAACGAAGGTTTCTTTTGTCGTTGAAACTCGAATAGACGATCGAAAGCGACGAAAGCAGGAGTACGAGTGAAAAGAGAGCGGAAAAAAAATAGAGCGTAGATTAGAAGGGCTACACAGTGGAGTGCGGCGTTCGAGGCGGGGGAGAGCGCGCACACGCCCGCGAATGGGAATTCGCGTGTGCGTCCGCGAACAGACTCGAGAGCCGGAGACTACGTGGCAGGTGGTGTACCCCGATGGCCGGCCGGTGTGTGCGTCCGTGTCTTTCCGATAGCGCGGGGATCGCGCGCCGCGCGAGAGTGATGGAGAGCCCGAAGAACGATTATTGGGAACGCGCGCCTCTACTTTGCCCCGCCGAGCAGAGACTCTCCTTTTCTCAGAAATCCCCCGAGTGTGGAAGGGACAACGTCGTCCGAACTTTTGCTACTGTTTCCAAGAGACAGAGGCGAGAATATCTCGCGGGCAGAGAGGAGAGCAGTGGCGAGAACGAGGAAGAAAAATTTTCTCGAAACGACCTTTCACCGGTGGCGTAGTGAGAAACTGCCGAAAATCCGAGAAAGTCCTCACTTCGCAACCGTAATCTCAATACACAAACAATAATAGTAAACAATACGTGTATATATTATCGGCGTTGTATTGTTTTTTTTTGTTCTTTCAAGCAGCACGTAGCTCAACTGCAGATGGTCGCTTCGTTGTTGACAGTTACTCGAGCTCTCCCTTCGTGACAATTCACTCGGAGTGTATTCTTGAAATTCTCCGAATACCTGCGACGGTGATGATTTATTGCTTCCAAAAGCGGCAGTGCCCCCCCGCGGTCGACGCGAGAATTTTCAACGCATCTCGAGTTTCGAACGCGCCCGGACTCGCAGGTGCGCGATCTTTTTTTCTCTCGCTCGCAAACTTGCGAAAATATTTACCGTCTCGGTCCCGCAGACGCGTGAAAACAACGTGGGATCGCCCGATGGGCGTGAGACCTCGTTGGACGCATCTCACGTTTCTTTCACCTGACGTTAAAATTGACGCAATTTCTGAAATTTATACCTTTCAACGTACATCTCAATTAGCTGCACACCGACAACATTTTTTAGGTTAAATAGGATCTACTTGAATCAAATAGGTTTTTTCCTTGTCCCGCGATCTACTACGATCCAATTTGTTTCAAATATATATTTTTCTATTCGTTTCAGCTATTCATTTTAAATATTAAATATATTAAAATGAAACAAATAAAAATTCGATTCGAATAAATCTTTATTTGCTTGCGATATACGCGGCAAATTCCACGTGTACTATATGCATAGAATATTTCATAAATCCAAAATAAAATCAAATAGCCCATAGCTGCCACAATGATTTTCTATTATAATTCGTCATTGCATATGGAATCGAACCTGAAACCTAACTTCCCTGCCTATGCACGCTGTTTCCACGCTCCCGAGTGTTTGTAGCATCTTACGATTAGTCGTAGATATGGCATGAGAGAACAAACGAATTTCTATGATTCTTTGTCGCATCATATCAACTGTATCAATTAGTCAATGGCAATGTGATAATTAGAGAGTTTTACCCAACTTCATGCTATAGATTTTTCAAACATAACCTATGTCAAACATTTTTCAAACATAACCTATTCAAGCCTACATCAAGCAGAAAGTTTCCAAGCACCATGAGGGCCTTGAAAAAGTTACCCATGCAATAACGTGGCCTGTGACGCTGTACAGTTTATATAGAGTTTGATGACATTGTTCGTGATTTTTTGGCCAATAACAACACCGTAATCATGCCTCAGCCACCGTATTCACCGGACTTGGCACCCTGCGACGTTTTTCTGTTCCCAAAACTAAAAAGACCAAAGGACAGAGATTTGCCACGATTGAGGAGATAAAGATCGCTGGGAGAGCTCAAGGCCATATGAAAAAGCGCATACCGGAAGTGCTTCGAGGATTGGAAAAAGCGCTGGCACGAGTGTATTATATCTGAGGGGGATTACTTCGAAGGGGACAAAATAAATATTGATGTATAAATATTTTTCGTGAAAAATAAAAAGTCACCTTATTCTTTAACAAACCTCGTATACATGTATATAATTCCTCTCTCCCCTTTGATCTGTGTATTTGCACCATAGACGGACCATTAATTCAATCAAATAGAAAAATATTTTGCTAAAATTCTATTTAATTTAAATAAAAGAAAAAGTTAGATGCATTTGGTGGATTCAACGAGATTGTTTTTTGGACAGATGAAACCGTATCACAGATTCATCCGGAATAAATAAAAGATATAATTAGACGATATTAAATAGATCTTCATTAAATACATATATTCGAATAAAAACATATACTAAAAATAAATAATTTCAATAATGGAACGCGATAGGAATAATTTGATGTCACGAAAAATCTAGTTAATTCAAACAAAAAATCAAATAGAGGAATCTAGTTGATATCGATAGAACTTTTCTGTCAGTGAACTGTTTTTACCTGTACCCACACATGAATGCACGAGCTGGAATATGTGCGTACATAATTTGTTTGCCCTCGGATATAGAACCTAGGACCTTTTTTTTTCCTTTTGTCCTCTTTTTTCTTCTTTTTTTCCTTTTTGTCTAAAATCTTCGTGGCAGCCACACACGAATGCAGAGATTGAGCGAAAGTGAGAGTACGAAAGAGAGAGAGGGGGGGGCGGAGAGAGAGAGATGAAGGAAAAACAAACAAGTGGTCGCAAGGATAAAGCCGGTCGAGGGACGATCCTCGTGCGATGAGTTTCGTGGAAAAAAATAGCCCGCCACGAGGAATAGAGAGCGAGCGAGACGGAGGAACTTAATCCCAAACGCGGTTAAGTATATATCCTTTATGAAGGATTCGACTGTGCTGTTCAACACGCCGACCGAACCTTCTGTTCCTCACCTCATGGAAGATCGAAAAGAATTTCGGAATTCCCGAAATATCTGCGCGGCCGATTTTACTTTTAACTTACAAATGTTAATTTATCATTTTTCAACATTCCCTGCCATCGTTTTCGCCGAAAGTAAGCCCTTCTTTTCAGTACAAAAATCGACTCATAGTAATGATAGCGACGATAACGAAAAATCTTCTTCGTATCCTTATCTTTGTTATTATCCAAAATCGCATTTTGCAAATTTAGTTCGCTAAACGAGAGTCCAAAAAACAAACGTTTGCGTGATTTTGGCAGGTCGAAACTGTCGGGATATTTGGGAGAGAAGAAAAATGATTTTCGTAACGTTCCAACGATGGAAACATCAACACCATAAGGTTAATTGTAGGGATGCCGATGTGAGAATCGATTGTTACAAGAATCGAGTCTTGTCCGAGCAATAATCGATTCTTCCGAACTAATTAATCGTCCAAATTTATCTTTCAAGTTCAAGATCGATTCCAAATTTTTAGTATAAAATCGACTCACTATTCCCATCTCCGATAAAAATTGCGCCATTATACAAAAAAAAAAAACCTGCGATATATGTGCGATATATCGTAGTATAAGAAAAATAAAAGTACTGCGTTTATGCTTCATTATAACACGTGATATTATGTATAATTAAGGATAAACCACATTGGCTAGTTTTATAAACCGTACTTTATTTATTTTACTTCCTACATAGTACTAAAACTATTCTAATGATCCAGAATAAGAAAAGTCATGACAAGTTTTTAGTGTTAAGCCCAAAGATCCAAGTACCAAAGACAATCACAAAATGTCTATATTAAGTATTTACTAATAGATAAAAAAAAGACTGTACTTACATTTATAAGCACTTACTGTATAAAGAACGCAATACCCGTTGAATACATTTATATGTGTATTTTTTGTAAACAAAATTTACTGTTTCGTTTTGAAAAACTAACGTATTGCTTCTGAATCTCAAAAAATTAAAAAGAAAGCAATACTTTATAATAAAAAGATCTTTCAGTTACGCATTTATTTTTGTTAAATATTAATAAATAAAAATGTTTATTCTTGACGTGATGATTCATATTTTTATACCTGAATCATAAAAGTACCTTAGATTTGAAATGTCTTTCATTCTTTTTCAAGCTATGTTTTATTGTCTATTTTTTTTCGCTACTTAATATAATTCGATTTTGACTGAATTGATCCTTTTGGTCCTAATATATTATGAAATCGATTCGTTGGATTACAATTCGACTCGATGCGATGAATCGATTTCATTCTAACAATCCGGCATCCCGGCACACGCACGCACACGTCTTATTGTTTAAACTATACTGAGTCTTTACGACCAACAAAAAAAACCCGAAAACAACATTGCTGTCAATCTCAATGTCCGCGACGTTGCCGTATGTCGGCAACACTTAATGTTAATCAATGGTAATAATAAATAATCTCGTGACATAAATATAAATAGGCATAATTGTAAATGACTCAAAATTTAATTCTGAGTTCTTTGAAACATTCGCTGACGTAGTTTTTTATAATAATCATCGATAATGTTGGATGTAACATTCAATTCAAGTTGGTAGTAACCCAAAAGTTTTACTTTTCCACACGATAAAAATACCAAAATGCATAAATTTGCCCTTTGATTATAGAGTTTATGAAAAATTAGCACCTACAGAATAAATCTATACCTCATGTGGTTTTCATCGAGGTTTGTAGCAAAAAAAAACATCATCAACCGTCACTTGACTCAACTGCACCGTTCCAACCTCCTTAAGATAGGACTTAAACTTCTTTAAGATCCACACATACAAAACGATATCTATATATGTCGTTCAGCGAATTCGACGTACGCAATGCAATGCGATCCATCAACAATCGTATCGGATTCGCCTCGATAATGCGCGAATCCTTAAGAATTCAAATAGTACTCGTACGTTGTATTCCAACGGGCAATCCCGATGCGAATCCAACGAACGAGCGTGACGTTTCACTACAGGGATCCAACGCGACGTGCCATTGGATCCCTATCGGGAAGTAACGGCAAGTAGGAGAATCTCATTCGTCGACATCCTTCGACTTTCCTCCAATCAAACGGAAGGTTGAAGATAAAACCCGACCATTGTAAAGACGCGGTTCCGGAAATCCACTGATAGTTCGATACCGATGTATCGTGCTTTGTCTTTTGCACGCGGGATATTATTATATTTCGAATCGCCGCGGCGATGTGGACCGATGTGTTGTATCGCTCGCGCGAAGAGGCCGCGAGCTCCGGCAGAGAGCTCTCGAAGCCGCACAACGCAGCGGGCAACGGGCATCAGGAATTTTAAATAGCCCGTGGGAAACGATGTGCACTTGACTACAGCGGTCACGAGAGATAGGCTTACGTATATCTTTACATTACCACACGTAGATGCTCAAGAAAAATACACGTGTCCGCATGTACGTGGGTGACTTCTTCACTCTGTGTGGGTGTGTGTGTGTGTGTGTGTGTGTGTGTGTGTGTGTGTGTGTGTGTGTGTGTGTGTGTGTGTGATATGCGTGTGTGTGGGTGTGATATGTGTGTGCGCGCGTGTGATTTGGGAGTGTGTGTGTGTGTGTGTGTGTGTGTGTGTGTGTGTGTGTGTGTGTGTGTGTGTGTGTGTGTGTGTTATGCGTGTGTGTGCGTGTGTGTGATTTGGGTGTGTGTGTGTGTGTGTGTGTGTGTGTGTACACGTAGGTTAGTACACACGGCAAAACGTACGCCACAGTCTCTTACGAATGGGCATATGCTGTTGAGGAGGTAACTCGCCCGAACAGTAGTATTTATTTGCATAGCACGTGCTCCCGCTCCTCGCGATAGACCTCGCGAAAATATACAACGCAGCAGAAAGATCATCCTTCTCAACACTCTTTCGCGAGAGTACGTATCCTTTGGAGGCACTTCCTCGTCATGACTTTGAAGTTTGCGTCCTTCGAACGCAACGGTGTAACTTTTTTATTTGTTCAATTTCCGCATTTCGACTCGCAGTCGAAATTACGTTTTACATGTTCAGATTGCAGATGGATTATGTATGTATGTATTATGAAATATTCTACTAAAAAATATGGAAACACAAAATAGGGATGTATTATGAAATAATGAAATATAAAGTATTGAAATATTATAGAATATCGAAAAAATGAAATATGAAAATATTGGGAAAATGATAAAAAAATGTTGCAAACCGACCTAATATTGGGCCCCTGACGGAGACCCGTCGATCGATTTTTTAGAAGGAATTGCAGGAATCAATGTGTTTTTATACGAGTTTTTAGGGAATTTGTCGTTTTTTTTGTAATTCGTGAGGTAAGATGGATGTTTCTTTTTTTGTTAAGAATGTATAATGATCCCGTAAAGAAACAAAGGTTAGTTCTGGGGTACGTAGAAATGGCCTATCGATATTTTCCGCGCGTAATACCCCGAAGACAAAAAAAAAAGAAACGAATGGCGAGAGACATACGAGCGGATGATAGAGACCGAACTAGTATGTACGTATAAATAACCGCGTCGGCACTGAGTTTTTTTTTGGACGCACGCATCTCAAGAGCGATGATCGTACTCTATACGCTCTTGCAAGACGAAGGACCGTTCCCTAGTCGACACTCGCTTCTCGGTACAGGAAACTTCGAATAGACTTCCGCTTTGTTCTCCTGGTTTTCAACACGCACCGCTGTCACAAGTCAGGCACAATTTGCCCTTCTATCGTGTAAGAGAAAGCACGAGGAATATCCAGTAAAAACGACGTAACTAGCGCGCTCGGGGGCTACGTTGGAAATTCGCGTTGCTGGAAAATCTATCTTGCTCGCTGCTATTCGGAACAGTAGTTGAGAAACTCCCAAGGTAGAACACGCGCAGTGGCTGGTCGAAAGAAAGTTTCACTATGAAAACGTTCGACTGCGAAAAAATTCGGCTTTCGCAACGGCCATTGAAGTAATTGTTTTTATTTTTCATGAAAGTTTGAGAACTTACGGTGCAGTTGTACGAGTAAACGTACGAGAATCATTCCAACGATTGTAGGTGATCGAATTTCTTCGAATTATACTTTTTCACGTTTATCTCCGATATTCTTTTTTCATACTCTTTTAGGATTTCCATATTCGTTACTCTTCACTTATACTTCTCATCACTTGACTATATTTCCAGTTTCCAAATTCCGAATAGAGAAACTCACTTTTTCGCGAACCTACGCACGTGTCTGTCCCGATAAAAAAATGTTCGTCCAGGCTTCCCATCTTCCGTTGTGGCTTCGTATTCGCTCAGTCGTTTCCTTCCCACTCAACTTTTCGTCACAAAACCACCGTGCGAAGTTACACAAGTTCGCGCTCGACTAAAAACGCGAAAACGGAATTGCGCCGTCGACTCGATCGTTTTCGCCTTTTTGCTCTTCGACTGCTACTGAACCGACGTTGAATTATTTCTTTTTTGATGGGTTGTTTTGTAGATCGGGCGACGACAGGCTCACGTCGGCGCAGCGACGTTGCAAAGAATCGACGCCGGAGGTCGCGTCGCACGCTTCACAGAGCGCCATCGGCAAGCCATCAGATTTTGTTTGGAAAAAAGTCGCTTCATTCATTCCAAAAATCTTTCTTTTCGGAAATTTTCGATACTGGCGGGAACCGCAATTTATACAGTTCCATTTTCCTCTCACGAATCACGATCCTCGTTTATTCTCGGAGGAAAGTTGTCGCGAAGAAAAAAATGATCCAATTCCGTGAGACGAACGATTGCTTTTCCGCCGTGTGACGGGTGGCAGCAGTGAGCGAAGACCCGCGCGGGATGTTTAAAAAAAAAAGTAACATTCGCGGCATATTAGAGGTCGTCGTTGTGCCGTTGCTCATCATTTTCCCAAGGTGTCGACGATGTTGTTCACTTTGCCCTGGATGCTTCCTCAAATGGTTAAGGGAGTTTTCTACTTTGTTGGGCCAGAAAATGTTCGATTTTTCACCAATTTTTTTATGCTAAAAATATTAACTATAAAACGTTGAAATTTGGTGCGTTTTCTAAGTGGTCTTTATCGAACATGATAATATTTTTTACAGTTTAACAAAACATGGTACGGGGAGTGGGCGGAGCCACGTATGTCAGTGCGCCGGAGATGATATTCTTCGCTTGCGGAAGCCCCAAATCCTGAACAGTTGATCTGAAGCAAGAAACATATTTTTACTTTGTACAATATTGTGTATAAATCGAAAAATCAAGAAAAAATGAAAAATAAAAAAATTGCGAGCAATCGAAAGGGAAGTTTAGTTTTTACTTACCAGTTTTTAGTTTCATACTTACACTTAATCTGGTATGCCAGGACCATGGAGTACACCTTCTTCTTCATCAAAAAGTTCCCACTGCATCAAGATCAAACAATTGTTTTGACCTGCGACTTCAAGAAACCCCTCAAGAAAAAGTCTAGCGGGGTCAAATCGCACGATCTTGGTTCGCCAATTCACGTCACCTCTGCGAGAGATGACCATACCCTCAAATCGTTCATGCAGAATGCGCATCATGGCGTCCGCTGTGTGGCACGTAGCGCCGTCCTGTTGGATCCACACGTCGTCTACGTCCATATCGTTTAATTTGGGCCAAAAGAAATCGGGTATCATCGTTCTGTAGCGTTCGCCGTTGACGGTGACGGCCTCGCCAACGTCGTTTTCAAAAAAGTACGGACCAATGACGCCGCCGGCCCAAAATCCGCACCAAACAGTAACTTTTTGTGGATGCATCGCCACCTGGTGAACCTCGTGTGGGTTTGCGTCGTCCCATATACGGCAATTTTGCTTGTTAACATAGCCATTCGTCCAAAAATGTGCTTCGTCGCTGAAATGGGCGCAACGTTTGCACTAACGAACGCTCATCTTGATAATAAAGTTTTATCATTTGGACGTACTGTTCAATCGTTTAACTTGCCATTGTGGTTTGGCATCAGTAACTGAATAATAAACAACAGATTAGATACACAACGAAAACAACATGGCCGCCAACATCACCCCCACCAATTGAAAAACCCTATAGATCGAAAATATTGGCATGCGTGTGAAGATTTTCGAAAATTCGATCGAACCTACCTTCGAACGTCGTTGTCTCCGCGCTCGAGACACTTCTCGATCTTTAGGACTAGACGAAGATTGGAGCAGGAGAAGATGAGAAGACCATTAGCGGCAGAATGTGCGTAAGAGAACGCTACAGAGCTGCCCCATTCCGGAGGTCTTCGAAAACAATGTTCCTTTCCTCTTCTCGTGTCCTCACACGCACATGCGCAGAGCCCGTTTGCGCTCTGCTTTCCTCCGCTCGTCCGCCATCCTGCTTTCCGACATCCGCCATTTCCTTTTGTTCTTCCTCTGTCGGCTTTCTCTCATTCGCTTCTTATGTCTTCTTCATTCTTTTCTCATCTCCGTCCAATGTCGGGCGTACGAAATAGACGCACAACATACAGGGACGGGCGGAACTTGCATAGCTTCGGGTGATCGTGCAGCCGTGAAAACTTTTTTCTCGCCAAAATGGCTTCGTTCTTCGAGATCCTGGTGCATCATCGCAAAACGGAACTTGCCACGGCCATTTGCGCGAAATACATCGCTCGGCGGATAACGAATGTGCAGTCACTACTTTTTTCGAGTGTGAGGTTATGTTCACGGTCGCAACAGCTCGCGGTTCGAATGATCCTTGAGCTCTTGAGGCGAGCACGACTTCCGACAATATTGGCTACATTGAAATCGGCCACCTCGCGAATAGTTTTCTTGCGCAACGTCCGTGAATTTTGTTTTTTTTTCCAAAATGGCTTCGTTCTTCGCGATTCTGGTGCATCATTGCAGAACGGAACTTGCCACGACTATTGGCGCGGAATATATCGCTCGACGGATAACAAATGTGCAGTCGATACTTTTTTTTGGCGAATGTGAGGTTATGTTCAGGGTCACAATGGCCCGCAGTTCGAGAGATCCTTGAGTAGATGGCGTCCGACAACTGATAATAAGAAAAAGTCATGTTTTTTAACGGAGTTTCTAAGAGATAATCTAGGATTAATTCTTCGTGTTTCTTCGCGTGCTTTTTCCGCTTTCTCTCTCTCTTCGTACGCGTAGAACCTACACTTCCTTCATTCCGTTTTACCCCTTCCGCAGCTGTTGCCGTTCCCACTTATTCTCTCCTTGCGTTTGCTCTCGCGGCGGTTTCCTCTCGGATTTATCTCAAGCGTGGAGTTCAAAAACACTGTCACGGTGATGTGTTGCAGTATATATGGGAACCAAGAGCGCTTTGTGGCAGCGAGAGAGTCCATCGAGTCAGGGCATTTCGAGCTGCCCCCTTCCAGCCCCCTCCTTCGCCCCCCCCCCACCCATACCACGGGGCTTTCGTCGTCGCGCGTTCTGCAGGAAGGCGCACGAGCTGCTTCCCCCTCCTTCGTTCCGCTCGACTCTCCGTCTCTCTCGCGCCCAGTCTCGCGTGTGTGAAGGTGGTCGCGGGGTCAACTATGGCAAGGAAGAAGGCAAGATGAGAACGAGAAGATGAGAAAAAAAATACGAGGACGAAGAGCAGAGTGAGAGAGAGAGAGAGAGAGAGAGAGAGGGAGCGAGACGCGGGGTCGCGTCGAGAGATGAGTCCATTCTCCTCTCTTTATCCCCTCTTCCGGTATTTTTTTCCCCGTTTTATTTTTCTCCTCTCATCCTTCCTCTTGTATCTCCGCCGAACGGTATGAACACGTTCTTCCCTGCCTTCACACGCCTCCTCGGACGAACCTCTCCTCTGCTTCGCACTCTCTCTCTCTCTCTCTCTCTCTCTCTCTCTCTCTCTCTCTCTCTCTCTCTCTCTCTCTCTCTCTCTTCTCTCCGTTCTTCCACGTACCTCCGTTTCACCCCTTGCAATGCTACCGGAGAAATAATATCTCGTTGGTTTCTCTCAGTTCTGCATAATCCAATGCTACTCTCGCGAGAGAAATTCTTGCGTTATTCGCGTTCTACCGCGTACAACGCGATGTATAGTCGCCGTGGGTATCGCGGCACTGCAGCGCTCGCGCCGGTAACGTTTCGTACTACGCAACTGCGCGGACGTATCGGCGCGCCGCCATACTCGGCTAGAGTCTGCGTACCGCTTCGAAATTTTGATTGCAATTTACTCGCTGACGAGTCGATAAAATCGAACGAAATTTTCACAGGTTGTGACCAAGAATGGCACGAACGTTTTCCCCATTTTTTTCTTCCTCTAGCCCCGCGGTCTGCGTTTCGTGGCCAACACCACCTCAACTTTTGAAAAGTCTTTTTCCCGCAGACGCGCCAACGGAATTGGCCGAAATTTTGCCAGACTACAAAAAACGACGGCACGAACAAGATACGACTGAATAAAAAAAGTTAAACACATAGCCGAACGCACGTATCTTTGAGACGCCGAGCAACTCCGGGTCAACGTTTCGGTTCGTAAGTCGTTCAACAAGTACCGCCGGTGACCGTAAGATAGCGTTACATCGCGATTTATAATCCGCGCGAGACCTTTGTCTATGCCGAAATAATTCGCCAAGGAATATTCATCTTGGCGTGGCGCCTTGGCTGGATTCTAGTGTAGCGCATGAAAGGCGACGACTTCTCGTCCTCCGATACTGTCTCTCTTGTCCCCTAACCACCCCCCCCCCCCGCCCTGTCATCTCGGTCTATCTCTCTTCTCGAGCAAATACATATAAGTAACGAGCAATACGTGTGCACACCCGTTTTGTGCGATAACTTGCCTGACTACTAGCCTCCGTTGTTGTGTGGTGGAGAGCGCCGGCTGCGCCCACCGGCAATATTATTTCTGGCGCACGAGCCCGTGGGCAACAGGTCTCTCTTGTTGAGTTTCAAGAGTATAACCACCACCCCGGCCCTCTCTCTCTCGCTCTTTCTTTCTCTCTGAGCCAGACTACGAGCGATTCATGCCACGAGCCGGGTCGCGCACGACGATTCACGAACCGCGGCGAGACGAGCATTCGAAACGTACATCCCGGCCGCCCCCTCGCCACTCCCCTCTTCATCCTGCGCCGCCTTTATCTTCGTGTTTCTCCGGTGAGGCATATCTTGGGCCATATAATTTAATACGAATCAAATAATGAATAACAATTATGGTCGCCGTTCACCTGTTTATTCTTCTTTCGCGAACAGGAAATTTCTCCTCTCTTTGCGAAGAGCTGTGCGCGAGTATGCGGCGACCTTGAAATCGCGAACAGTCATGGCGCGTGCAATTTTTCCTCTTCCACCCACCGTTTACGTAAAGAGTCTCGTTACTTGCGTCAATCGCGTGGCCGTCGTCGTGCGGTAAGAAGTGACCCTTGGTCGGCATCCCACGTGACCTTCGAACGAGGGCTCCCGACGACGAATTATTCAATCTTTCCTCAGACAATTAACTTTGCTGGGAGACCACGAGATGGAGATCACGAGGATCTCGGTTTTTGAGATTTAGCCCGCATTCGGATGCAGGTCCAAGGAGAAAAAGAATAACTTAAAAAAATAACAATGAAAAAAACGGGTAATCGACCTTTTTCGAGGAAATAAATTGTAAAAATATTTCACTCGCATGGTGTCACAGTTGTGTACGGATAAGAGGCAATCTGGCATATAAGAACTCGTGTTAAAGGGCTCCCGGGAGCGAGAGATAGCGATGGGGTTATGGGAAAATTGTCCCGATCGGAATGTCGATTCGTTCTCTCCGCTCTCCCTGGGATCGGTTCTCGCCTCTCGGCTCCTTCAGACACGAATATCGTTCCGAACCAACTACAATTCGACTCGTCTCCCGATTGAATAATTAGGACGAGTCGTCAAAAATGAAAAATAATTTCTTGCCAAATAAATTAAATCCAGCTGAAATTCCAAAATATTTACCACCCTCGGGTGTCTGCATCTATTATTCACGAACGCGGATTTATTTTCGCTCGGGGAAAGAAAAAATTGCCAAATGCTTTTTCCCCGTTCTGAGCGACCTTCGTGAGCGCGTGCTCCGACCGTTCGCTCATCGAGTGATCCAAGCATTGGAACAAACGATCATCGCATATCGCCAGTCTCGAACGAGAGCCTTCGAACAGCTTGAACGACGAAAATATCACGAAAAATCCAATTGCCGATGAAGATCGAACGGGGACGTGTGCCGTCTATGTAAGAAAAAAAATCTTTTTTTCGTTTGAATCGAAGGATTTCGCGGCATCGCCTCGACGAGTGAGAAGTCGACAACGAAAATCTCTTTGTTTCGCCGAAGCAATCGGAATTTCACTCGAGAGCTGGAAACCAGCTCGGCCGGGTGAGGAGGGACGGGAAGAGGGACCGAGAGAGAGACAAAGAGAGAGAAGAATATATAGCGAATATGGAGTCAGAGGTTTCAGCCGGTAAAGTTGCCGCCGCGGAAAGAGAAGAGGAAAGAGCAGAGAAGAAGGACGACCACCCTCGCACATTGCTGCGTCCCGCGGCTCTCAGGAAGAACGAGAAGAGAGAGAGAGAGAGAGCCCGAGAAAGAAAAAAGAAAAATAAAGAGCGAGAGAAAAATTAAGAAAAAGAAACGGAAAAAAATGAGACGTACGTCGTTTTGTATCACGCAGTCTTTTTATTTTTTGTTCTTCTCCCCCTGCTCCACTCCTCCCCTTCCGTGTCGCTCCCACTACGTGTTCCTTTCGCGTTGTATGTATACGACGTCACTGACCCCGCACTCCGCGGATGAAGTGCAACAGCTACGCAAAGAGAGAGGAGAGAGAGAGAGAGAGAGAGAGAGAGAGAGAGAGAGAGAGAGAGAGAGAGAGAGAGAGAGAGAGGGGGGGAGAGAAAGAGAGATATTTGTGTATACAGTGATGTCTTTTCGTGGCCCACCTACACGGTTCTCTCGCACCCGAAGTACAAGCTCCACTATATACATGTATATCGTGGCACTGGGGGGCACTCGGCGACGCTTGCAGCGCCCCTGAACTAGCAACACCTAACGGACGAGCGTGAAGGAGTGGGGGAAATGGCGTTAAGGGGCAACCGAAAGAGCGGGAGGTAGCAAAGAAGAAACGGCGCTGCGAGGGGCGGGGGGGGGGATGCTATGCAAGAGCTTGAGGGACAACGCGCTGCATACGCGTATTGGCATCTGGCACGTGTGTGCGTACGGACATATTCGTTACTGGCGAACGGAAGGGCGTAACGTATGCGAACCAACGGGCATATCGCGTGGCCCTTTTGGCCCTTACGCTCGAGTTCCAAAGGACGTGCATACATGTACACACGTATATCACGAGCTTATACATGTATAAAGTACCTGCATATACGTACGTATGCACTTGAAACGCCATTGCCCTCACTACCCGAGAAAATCTACCGAGAGTAGGAGAGATTCGTTTCCGTCCACTGGCATGGTCGCGCACCACCATTTAAATCCACATAGTACTTCTCCGTCTCCATCTCTCCCTCGTTTTTTCGCTCGCTCACTCCTCCTCCCATTCGCCTTTTTCTCATTCTTCCTCTTCTTCTCCTTCTCGCTCTTCTTGTTCCTCCTCGACGTAAATATATGCACATTCGTCGGGGACGTCGGGTCAATGAGGGTCGCCTAAAGAGGAACGCTTATTGTCCTATAACGAACCGGTTCCAATGTTGGAGAAAAAAAGATTTGGGTCAGTTTTGACTCTAGGCTATCGAATTTTTGGGCGTTTTCGGGAGGATAGATAATGGGGGGTTTTTTTTTAACGAAGGGTCTGAGTTTATTTTTGAGGTTAATGAGTTTGTGGGTTTTGTCGGTAAAGAGAATTTGGGGGCTTGAGGCAAAGGGATGCTGGATTTTGAAGGGATTCTAGGGTTTTTTTTTCTCGAGGCGAATGAGTTTCGGGGTTTTTTGTGTGATGGGATGTTTTTAGGCAAAAGTAATCTGGGGTTTTTGAAGCGAAGGGATGCTGGCTTTCGAACGACGGGATTCTAGGGTTTTTTTTTCGAGGCGAATTAATTCTAGGGTTTTTAATGTGGGGTTTTTGAGGCGAAGGGATGCTGACTTTCGATAGAAGAGATTCTAGGGTTTTTTTGAGGCACATTGATTCTAGGGTTTTTGTGTGAAGGGATGTTTTTAGGCTAAAGAAATCTGGAGGGTGAATTGAATCTGGGGGTTTTGAGACGAAGGAATTCTAGGGTTTTTTAGACGAAATAATTCTAGGGCTTTTATGTGATGGGGTTTTTTAGACTAAAGGAATCTGGGGTTTTTAAAGTGAAGGGATGCTGGCTTTCAAACGAAGGGATTGTAGGGTTTTTTTTCGAGGCGAATTAATTCTAGGGTTTTTAATGTGGGGTTTTTGAGGCGAAGGGATGCTGACTTTCGAACGAAGGGATTCTAGGGTTTTTTCGAGGCGCATTGATTCTAGGGTTTTTGTGTGAAGGGATCTTTTTAGGCTAAAGAAATCTGGAGGGTGAATTGAATCTGGGGTTTTTGAGACGAAGGAATTCTAGGGTTTTTTTAGGCGAAATAATTCTAGGATTTTTATGTGATGGGGTTTTTTTAGACTAAAGGAATCTGGGGTTTTTGAAGTGAAGGGATGCTGATTTTTCAACGAAGGGATTCTAGGGTTTTTTTCGAGGCGAATTAATTCTAGGGTTTTTAATGTGGGGTTTTTGAGGCGCAGGGATGCTGACTTTCGAACGAAGGTATTCTAGGGTTTTTTTCGAGGCGCATTGATTCTAGGGTTTTTGTGTGAAGGGATCTTTTTAGGCTAAAGAAATCTGGAGGGTGAATTGAATCTGGGGTTTTTGAGACGAAGGAATTCTAGGGTTTTTTAGGCGAAATAATTCTAGGGTTTTTATGTGATGGGGTTTTTTAGACTAAAGAAATCTGGGGTTTTTTAAGTGAAGGGATGCTGATTTTTCAACGAAGGGATTCTAGGGTTTTTTTCGAGGCGAATTAATTCTAGGGTTTTTATGTGAAGGCATCTTTTTAGGCGAAAGGAATCTGGGGTGTAAATTAAACCTAGAGTTTTCGAGGCGAAGGGATGCAGGCTCTTGGACGAAGGGATTCTAGGGTTTTTTTTCGAGGTGAATGAATTCTGGGTTTTTTATGTGAAGCATTCGTTTTGGGTAAAAAAAATCTGGGGTCTAAATGGAATCTGGGGTTTTTCACGCGAATAGATTACTTTACATGGAGGGAGTTCTGCTTTCAGGGGAGGCGAATCTGGGGTTTTTCGTGACAAAGGCATTCGGGCTTTTTTTTGAGATAATAGCATTTCGGGCTTGTTTTTAATGGAGGAATTCTAGGACCTTTCGACACGAATGAATTTAAACATTTTTTTAGACGAAGGTATTCTGGGTTCCTTAAAGTGAAGGATTTTTTTTTTCTCGTTCAGGTGAAGCGATATTAATGCATAAAAATAACGAGGCCCCAGTTGGGTGATTGTTATGGGCAGATAATTGTTTTCTAACGCGAATTTCACAACAATTTTCAACCTCTGTAGTATGGCAATAACATTTAATATTGCCCAGTGCACAAGTGTAAGGAAATTTGACAAATTATATTTTTGCCTGAGCCACGCGTGGGAAAAGTACAGATAATTAAACATTGCTTTCAATGATGAGTACTTAACCAAAACCACAGGTGTATCTTTCAATAATAAGTGCCGGGGTGCTGAGGGATAACCTATCGATCGATTAATTATTCTTCGCAACGAGTGAAGAAAAACGAGAGACTGATATATCGATACCGTTCCTCGGAGACTCGAAATGCGATTTTAAATATTTAAATCTCAATGTCGTAGTAATAGACGTGGGCGGCAAAGTTTTTAATTGATCGTGCTCTAGATCCAAGCTACTCGTGAATATTTCAATGTTTAATTAGCAAATTATTATCGAGTTACCACGTGTAACCAGCGCGCGGTCGATTGGATCTGCGCATTGGGTCATTGGAATCTAAAGTAAACGACTATTTTTCATCAACATACGTCGATAAAAAAAAATCAAAAACCTCAGGCTGCGTAATCGCGTCTCCCGACCTCGTCATTGCACCACCCGAATCAGAGAAAAGCAGTGAAAATCGATGTTTTTCTTCCCCAAGCAGACGCGTCACATTATTCGTCAACGCGATAGTAGCTTGGCCCAGTATTGGACGTTTGGCCAGAGAACAGAGATTCGACGACCCGTATTGCCCCTGCCGGCTCCCTGTCACGTGCACATACATATCGTTTCTTCTTATCCTGGTATGCTAATAGCAATGGTTTCGTTTCTTCATTTTTCGTTTTGTTTTTCTCTTCGCACCCCCTGTCTCCTCGTGCTCGATCTCATTCTTTCATCGCGACGCGTTCGCCGCGTTCACTCGGTGCTCGTGAATCCAGAAGCGGCCGAAGCACACAACAACACTGCGAATGTAGATTGTCTCCGAGTGAGGACCTTCTCTCGCTCGCGCGTAGAATGCACGGGGCCCCGGGGCTCTCGAGCGACGAGACAGAGAAAAATAGAGAGACCGAATGAGAGAGAGAGAGAGAGAGAGAGAGAGAGAGAGAGAGAGAGAGAGAGAGAGAGAGAGAGAGAGAGAGAGAGAGGGAGAGAGGGAGAGAGAGAGAGGAGAAAGAGAGAGATGAGGGGAAGAAGAAATATCCAAGGATGTCGACGAGAAGCTCGTTGGTTGCTCGGGCTCCGGCACCCTTCTCTATATACCCCTTCACCGGGATAACGATCGATGGCAACGTTTCCAGTTTTTCTTCTTACAGGAAGACTCGTCGTCGTCCTCGTCGCCCTCTTCGTCGCGAAGCCAGCAGCCCGATGTGCACACACCCTCGCAACTCTCTTTAACTCGCAACTTTCCGTATCTGGCCCAACTCTTTTGTCTCCCTTCCACTGCGAGTGGTGGCTCACCATCCTCGATCCATACACACGTAAACATACGTGTATAAAGCTCTCTCTCTCTCTCTCTCTCTCTCCCTCCCTCCCCTCTCTCAGGCCTCAGTTCCTTCGCTTCTTCCACCACCTTTTTTTCCCCATGACAGAACTGCTCTCAAAGTTTCGAATTATATGCAAATAAGAAATACTCTGTATGGCCGACCGATATAAAGATACACGGTGCGAACAATTTGTGCAAGTTGGAGGATACGTCTCGTACGGAATCGAAGGTAAAGAGGAAACTTTCGTTCCGCAACTGGGATCTCCTATTTTCTTATTTTTACACCATTTTCCTCCAGGGATAAAAAAGTTATCTGTTGACGATAACGAACCTAGGCCGGCTTGCCGGGACGTTCTTCAGCGTTGATGCTCGTTCGTTTCCGCGGGTGGAAATAACTTGCGGGAAATAGGGGATGAAATGTTAGAGGTAAAGGGTGCCCCAAAATGACCTGAGATTTTTATTTAGTAATAAAACGTATTATTTATTTGAAAAGTACGGAAATATTTATTTCAATGTAAGGTACAGACATGGAGGCTATGGGTGGAACAGGATATTCGATAGATAGCCGCCTCGTACCTGTTTGCAAACGTTCACTCTTTTGACGAAATTTTCGGATAACGTTTTGGCATAATTGCGGACTAATTTTATTAAGAGTGCGTCGAGTTGCTTCCTCGAGCTCCGGAATGGTCTGCGGATCATTGGCATTCATTTTAAGGAAGCGTTCCAGTGTGACAGCCCGAAAAATCGCTGTTTTTCGCGATTTTTTTTTTAAAGAAAAAATAATCTAATCGGTCTGGTTTTTTTGTTGTATATTAATTGGGTATTGAAGAATACAAAACAATTTTTTAAAGATCGATTTATTTATTAATTAATATCTATAAAAATGATGAACCACGTTGGGGGTCACAATTTTGATCTGAAACAAAAAACACAAAAAGATTATTGATCGGTATATAATTGGCTTTCGTGCTATGGAGGCTTTTTTTTTTTTTTTTTTTGCAAAAATGGCGCCGGTTTGAACAAAAAGTATCGATTTTAGCATTTTTTTGGCAGTTTTTTTTACAAAAAAATAGGAAGATGTCAAAAAAAAAAAAAAGCTTCCATAGCACGATAAACAATGACGTTAAGAATATCGTGTAAAAAATTCAACTCGATAGCTTTAAAACTCTGCCCTCCAAGTTGGACACCGTTTTGAAAAATGCTGTTTCGAGAAAAACGCGTTCAAAGTTTCGCTGTAGCTGTAGCGCTCCGTTGCCTTCTTCCAAGAAATGCTGTACAGTAACCGAAATAATCAGAATTTCGGCATGAAAATTTCAGGGAATATTCGGAAGAGTGTATACTATTCTATAAAGCAAAAAAAAAAAAAATCGATTTTTTGAAAATTTCACACTGGAAAGCTCCCTTAAGAAAGCAATATGCAAGTTTCTTACTCAGGCAATTGTACTCGCAATCAGTACTGGGCAATTCAGTATAAATATTATTTAAATATACTTGTGATGATGAGATGATTTATTGCAATAAGGATCAATATTTCGTAGCTAGTAGCAGTAGTAGTATTTTATTCGTCGTATGCCCTTTTTAAGGAGGTTTGCATAAATGTCCCTCTCTTTTCATTGAGATCAATTATTCTGTATCGTTTTTTATATCTATCCTAGTTGCTATGTTCTCAAATGGTCTGATGCAATCGCATGGTTGTTTTGCCGGTTGCATTTTCAATCACGCTTCTATTTCCGGTCAATTCCTGACCCTTTTTTCAACCATTGCTCTAGTTTATTTACTATTTCATGGTTTTCCTTAACTTCCGTACACTCACAAATGTCTCTCAAATTTTCAATTTCCGACTTGCATACTCTACATTAAGCATTGACATACCTTTTTTCCGCCGTCTTTCCCAACATATCCACATCTTATCCTTGCCCACGTTTCTTCCAATTCTCCGCTAATCATCTTCTCCCAAATTTGTCCATGTCTACTGTTTACGTATTTCCATTCTTATATTTATGTTTCTTGCAGTATGTCGACGCATCGATTTTGCTCCAATCGTATTGAATTTCTTGATCAATTTTAATTTTGATACCTTCATATTTTGTAATTAACAAATCCACCTTAAAATAACCTAATTTTTTTATTTTTCGAAACATAAAAGCACTTACTGTGGCTTATGCATAAAAGTTAGATATATCCTGCGACGGACATTTTTCTAGGCCTTCTTAAGACCTACAATTTCTCCATACATTGTTTTATTGTACATCCAATAGTTTTTCTGTATCTAATTAAGTACATGTGATAATAGATTTTCTGTATCTAATTAAGTACATGTGATAAATAAATGTTTCATATAACTAAACCTTTGATTTTCACCATTCAATGGAAGGTGACCAGTGATTGGAGGAAAGCTGACGTATTTTTAAATCAAGTGAAGAACATGAATTCTCGATAAAAACTCGAATCATCATAATTTAGGAGAAAAATCTTACCTGTCGTTAAAACAGATTTCTCAGTTTAATGTAGAATTTTGACGCCACGGGAAATTTTTTTAGTTTGTGTTACTTCGACACCGTGCAACTTACAAGGAACATCACTTTGGTGTCCTCCTCCGATTTTGTTGAAACTTTTTTGTGTGGAAGAGTATCAAAAACTAAGAGACACGTATTTTTTTTTATCAGCGGAAAAACGGTTTTAAGGGGTGAAACGCACCCTCGAAAATAGGGGTGTTTTTCGTTTCTCGTCAATAACGTTATCGTTCTCATCTCCAATGTATAGTACACGAAAGAAATAAACATTGTTGCAATTTGCATTTTTTTAATATCTCGTACCGTTAAAACGTTATCGACGAAAAACGAAAAACATCCCCATTTTTAAGGGTGCGTTTCACCCCTTAAAACCGTTTTTTCGCCGATAAAAAAAATACGTGTCTCTTAGTTTTTGATATTCTTCAACATAAAAAAGTTTCAACAAAATCGGAGAAGGACACCAAAGTAATGTTCCTGGTTAGTTACGATACGGTTGTGCATAGTAGATGTTCCAAAGGCGAAAACAATAGTTTTCATGAATTTTCAGGATACCATAAAACGGGATTAAATTGACATTAAGGATAACTTTGACAGCTTTTGGGGCTACTTTAACCGAGTGCCAAAATATGGTTTAGATGTGTGTGCAACGACCTTTTTTCTATTGTTGCTCAAATTTGATGTTCAAGTTTATTGTAATGTCCCTAAAGTTGATTGTAATGTTGCTCGAGTTGATTTTGATCTCAATGATAAGTATAAGATAGATTAAGTGGCTATAATAGTACCCTAGATACTTGATATTTTCATGTAAAATGTTTCTTTAATAAAGATGACAATTTCATTGTAAAAAATCATTTTTTTTTTCATTTCATTCCATGTAGAATGCATAAAATGTTATTTTTTTTTACATCAACATGATATCAAAGTAACCCTTAATATTTGACATAAGCTGCAATTCGATGCCTTGTCAAAGAAACCCCACATTCGAGGTTACCTTGACACTTTTTTTTATATAAAATTGTGGAGGGGGGGGGGGGGTTGGTTGGACTTGACTTTCTTATATATTTGATAGCCAAAAGACCCATTGTTCTAGTGGAGCAAAAAGTTGGAATTTAGGATATTAAAAAAAGTAACCTACAAATAACTTCTTAAGCCTTTTCAAAGTAACCCTATTTTACGCTAAGTACTACTTTTATCACTTGACATAGAATCGATCTTTTGTTTCTTGCAAAATTTTAAAATAAATTTCTAATAATAGGTCAAAATTACACATGTTTATTCACTGGTGCTGTATTCTAACCTCTTTTCAGTGAATGGACGTATGGGCTCTGTTCCGATAATTCTCGAAGCAGATTAAAAAATACGGCTCATCTGCTGAAAATTGCAAAATTAGTTACCATCAAGAGATGAAAATGCACATTTCATTGAGGAGGTACGATCATTATGAGGAATCCACCTTTCGGTCTTGAAATTTTCATATGATGTTGACGAATACGTTATGTAGTCTTTGGCAAATATTGAGCTATATTGATCGTTTAGTATTTTGTTACTGTTGCAATCAATGGCAAAGACACAGCTCTCAGATTCTGTAAAAAATGGAAATTCGAACTTCACCGCGTAGTTCGAGCACTGCATCATCAAAACACTTCGATTTCCGGTTGAAAATGATCAGAACGACGAAACAGCACCTACAAATTTGCCAACTTCAGGCGTAACGCGTGATGCGTTTGGCGAACGTAACCTAGCTCTGCACCATAACCTAACCTTTCACATCAATGCGTCTCGGGTGCCAACTTTGAGCATCGCAAACGCGACGTTGTCAGGTGTTTGTTAAAAATTCCATTCTATTTTTATTTTGACATCTTTATATAATCCTCATATCTATAAAAGTATTATAATTTTTGTGCGATACACTGATCTCCAAACCTGGCATTCGTGCAAACAATAAATCGTAATCCTTTACAACGTGTATATACACTACACGTCCATTTTCTGGCAGTTCTTCGTTTTCCTCGTGTTGGCAACACCACCTAACCTGTCAGCGTCATATGTCACGATGGTGTACAACAACTCGCTTCGTTGAGGTATTTATTTCCAATTTTATGACTAATAATAGATTTTCTACGTTTGATCTCATTTTTTAACAATTTCAAACACGTTTTGTAAGTTTTGCGATTAATTTGCACGCAACGAATGTTATTATACTTGAAATTTGTAATCAAAACTTAATTTTATTGAGAGGTTATGTCGTCGTTTAGCTTGTTTGCGAAAATTATAGTGACCATGGCCTAACACGTATTTGGTAAGAGTACGCACCCACAGAGGGCGCACTCTTACCACTTCTCCACGCGCATGCGCACTCGTAGCTTCTATGAAAGGTTCTCACTGCGTACTCTGTGCAGCGCAGCACCCTACGATTGCGCACGGGACGAGTTTTAAGGTCAAGCCTGTTTTATATTTTTCGAGATTCTAACTAACCATTTATATTTAAGATAATGTTCCTAAATAACCGAAGTTTAATTTCAATAAGTACAAAGTGTATTATCAACATTTATTTTTCTAAAAAAAAAAGTTTATAAAGTGCGTACTCTTTGCTGGCTTTACCCTGTTGGTAATTTCGTCCATTCTCTCACGATTTAGTCTTCATACTCATTTATAAATTCCTTCAATATTATTCGTTGCAATTACTTCGAATATTTGTCTCTACTGTCAGAATAATATCTTCAATTAACTATAGCGATTAAAAAATGACCATAATATTATCATTCTCCAGTCCATGTGAATCCTAGTGTCATTATTCGTTATTGGTTCAGTCACTGGTCGGTTACCCCTAATCGACTCGCGTCGACACGACAACATAATGGCCGATAGGTGTTTGATCACGCCAATTTCGGCGTTAACGTTAAGACTCGAACACTCCCGCTCTGCCTTCTCGTCAAACCGGTTCCACGATACATTGTATTCAAGTACGATTAATATCACAACTGACAACACGTACAACTGAGGCTCGATATCAAAGAAACCTCGTCCCGATTTGTCTCTCGATACGCGAAGCATTCTGCACGGATTAATCGTAGGATGTATCGCGCACCCGGTAATTAAGTCGTTACACCGACGATCGTTGAATAAACTGCGGAAAAACCCGTGTTTGGAAAGCCTTACCGCATGGTGCACGTGGGAGCTATATCGGAGGAATGAATATTCGCGTTTCTTTGCTGACCAATGGCCGCCTACCAATATATATATATATATAAATATTATTACTTGGCGTCGAGATGCTGCCGCGTCTATTGATATATATGTGAAAGCGTGCATTTTCTTAGTCCCCTGATTCTCTCGGTCATGCACTCTTACCCGATGCGAGCGAGTGAGCGCTCCCGAGCAAATGACTAAACGAACGAGAGCTGCGCGCGCCCGAACGCAGCCGAGCGCCGCCTGGCGGTCTCTGCGCGGACCTCGCGGGTTCTGCGAGGGGGCCATTGTCGCTCGACTTCGTATACACGGGCTGTAAGAGCGCATAGCGTACATTTCTCGGCCTGTATTGTGTGCTCTGTGTGTGTGCGTGTGTGCGCGCGCGCGTGTGTGTGTGCGTGTGTGTGTTTGTGCATACACACAGCATATATATATATATATATATATTACACGATACGTATACCTGTATGGAATTCAGAAGGCATTATTGCGGGTGTACCACGGCGCAAACTCGTCGGCGAAGAGAACGCGGCGAAGTGAGGGCGCTAGGGGAAAACTTGTACGCTTCCTCTTTCTCTTTCCTATCTCCGTTTTGTTTGCTTCTTTCACGATCGCCAGTTTGTTATAGAGACTTTTCTCTCTTTTACTTCGCTTTCTCTCTCTCTCTCTCTCTCTCTGTTCTTACTCGCACTCTGTCTCGCTGCTCTTTTTTTCTTTCTCTCTCTTCTCTTTCTCTTTTTTATTTTCTTGCCATGCTTACATCCAGGGAATGGGCAGAGCGACGAGCTTCTCTGCGGAAGATGTTCTCACGCAGTCCCGGAGGTCACCTATAAGGCTCTCTCCCCTTACTCTTTTTCTCGCTCTCTCTCTCTCTCTCTCTCTCTCTCTCTCTCTCTCTCTCTCTCTCTCTCTCTCTCTCTCTCTCTCTCTCTCTCTCTCTCTCTCTCTCTCTCTCTCTCTCTCTCTCTCTCTCTCTCTCTCTCTCTCTCTCTCTCTCTCTCTCTCTCTCTCTCTCTCTCTCTCTCTTTCGCCTTCCCGCTTCCCCTCGCCGCATTGTTCGGCCCCAAATGATCCGAAGCTGAGGACGCAGCTCGAACTCATTTCCCAAGCGCAATAATCGTGGATCATTCGAGAACGAAAAATCATTCGTATAACGACGAGACACGCATTTAGCGGGGTACGTCCAGTGCGCGGAAATTGACACTTTTCGGGATTTTTCAAGGGACCAATCGTCGGGATCCACTGAAATATGAATCATTAATTATTTATTGCTACTTTGACCAATTGTATTTTCTTTAATGCTATTTAACGATAAATGATTCATGGTCATGCCTTTAAAGCAAACAAGTGTTCGCATTTCTAAGTGAAAACATTTTTTCACATATTTCGCGCTGCATATTTTGATAAAGATGTTCCGAATGAAAATTTGAAAAAAAATGCTCGTCAGACAGAATTGAGAATGTCGCGTTGATTTCACGTTTTTCAAGTTATTTACAATTTTCACGTCAAGTTCGTTTTTCAATTTCAAGTTCAACTTTCAAATTCAAGTTTTTCAATTCTTTTCAATTATCTCTAATTGAGATTATAAAGAAGTAAAAACAAGTTAAAAAAGCAAACAAAAGGTCAGTTGTCTTCAATCGTTTTTAATTGCTTTTGAGTTGTTTTCAATTGTTTTTAACATGCTATTTCTCTGGCGAAACGAACTTTGGTAGTTTTTTGACAATGTCACGTTAAGTCCAAGTTTTTCAAGTTTTTTTCCATTTTCGCGGCAAGTTCCATTTTTTCAAATTCAAGTTCGTTTTTTTTCAATTCAAGTTTTCAAGTTCAAGTTTTTAAACTCAAGCTTTCAAGTTCAAGTTTTTTCAATTCAAGATTTCAAGCTCACGTTTAAAATTTTCAAATTCAAGTTTTTCAGTTGTTTTCAATTATCTCGAATTGAAATAGTAAACAAGTAACAAAAAGTAAAAAAGCAAGTTTTTCAAGTCGTTTTCAATATTCACGTCTGGTTCCAGTTTTTCAATTTCGAGTTCAAGTTTTTCAATTAATCCAATTGTTTTCAATTATCTCTAATTGAGATTGTGAACAAGTAACAACAAGTAAAAAAAAACGTAAACAAAATAATGATAAGCATGGGAAAAAATTCATTTTTCGAAAATGCTCGAGATATGAAACCCCTCAAATGTGAATGTAAAAGAAAAATCAAGCGCTCTTTGTCCACGCGGTGTTGTATACTCGAGACAACTCGAGTTTGCCCCGCGTATGGTTTCGGAATCACACCTACTTTTTGTTGTCTCGGCGTAGAGCAAAGGGGAATGGGAATAGTCGAAAGAGAGCTTGACAGCAGCGATAAATCCAGAATTCCATGTAGACCCCATAAATTTATCAACGTGTCTATCTGTGACCAAGCGGCCAGGCGTCTGGTATAATGTGGCATACACATGCCTCCATATAGGAATAACATTAGTGAGAGCTCGTGGGTGGGAGGACGGCGGAGAACGGGATGGAGGGGGAAGGATGGATCATCGTCGCGTAAACGACGAGAAAGAAAAATTATAAGTGGAGGAAGATGAAGACGACGAGGGTGTTACACTACCATGACAAAGGCATGGCCAAAAACCTGCCTGACAACCTGTAAAATTCCTATGAATGAGCTCAACCTCCGCTGACCGCGAGAGGGCGCGCTCGGGCCACCGCCGGGGCGCGCGTGCGCACTCCCTCACGATCCAACGCGCAGCTCTCCTCCGCTCGTCAAATTCCTCGAACGAAAGCCCGCGCGTACGCGCCACCCTGCGGCCCCGGTAAACGAAAAATTACGCTCTTATTAACGTCACGTGACGTCAACGTCATTCAAAATTCACTTTTGTACGTCATCATTGTCGGATAACCGGAAATTTCGATTAAGGGGTTAACCCCACTTGTGATTTTGAAAAAATCGATTTTTTTTTATTGCACTTTTTTGAAGTATAAGTATCTGAGGATATGTCCTGAAAATGTCAAGTCGATCCGAACAAAATTGACTGAGATATGGGCGTTGAAAGAGAAGCATCCGTGAATTGAAGAACCGAAATTGAAACTTTAAACGCGTTTTTCTCAAAATGGCATTTCTGAAGTCGGTGAACAAGACTACTCGAACACTAATGAACCGATCTTCTTGAAATTTTGCAGGCTTATTTAAGACATAAAAATGTAGTCTTTAATCGTTCGATTTTTTTTTCGAAAAAAAATGGCCGTTTTATAGCCAAAGAACGGCCGTTTTTTTTCGTTAAAATCGAACCATTAACTTTGACTGTCCGCCATTTTGTAAAAAATGAATATTTTTTAAAATCCTTCGATTAAAGACTAGTTTATACTTATATTTGACTAAATCCATCCGCATTTTTTTTTCAGATGATCCACTTCGCCGCAATGTTGGTCACCGCAAACCGTGTATATAAAAACATTATTTCATTGACGGCCATTTGCCACTAAGCAATGTAATATTTTTCAATAAAAAAATTATTAGAGAGAGAGAGAGAGAGACAGAGAGAGAGAGAGAGAGAGAGAGAGAGAGAGAGAGAGAGAGAGAGAGAGAGGCAAAGAGCGACAGAGATGGAACATTTGGAGGCTGAGTCGTCTCGGAATCCGGATGTTCGATCTTTCGAAGCTAAAAAACACAGATCCGCTTATTCCTCCCGTACTTCAATCGAATTCGAAAAAAAACTTTTTTTTTCGAATTCGAATTCGAGTTTTTTCGAATTTTTTCGAATTATCGAATTTTTTCGAATTTTCGAATTTTTTCGAATTCGAAAAAAAAAAAAACATTTTTCGAATTTTCAATTGGAATTCAAAAATTCGAAATTCAAAAAATTCGAATTTCGAATTTTCGAATTTTTTTGAATTTTTTCGAATTCGAAAAACAAAACATTTTTTTTCGAAAACCCAACAGAAAGAATTTCACTAAGCCGCCTCCAAATTTGCCTCTCACTCACAATCAACATAATTTCGCGCAAATCCACAAACTCGACATTTCCAAAAAACTGAAAGCGAAGAACAAAAAGGCTCGTCCGTCTTTATCAAAGTCCAACGATGTCCCTAACGAAGTAACAAATGTCCAAGAACAATTGAAAAATCATTTCTCGCTCGTAACTCCATCGACCATTCATATATAGTTCGCTAAATATTTTCGCCCAACCACGTACACGTTCCATCAGGGGACTTGTCATTTTTCTTCTCGGGCCCCGCTTCGCGTGGGGCCTCGGTTTCGATTATTCATCGACGACTTGTTTATCGATGCGATAAAAGAAGTTAAAAAAAGGCCCGCAAAACGTATTATTTATCGATCGGATCTCGACAAAAGTTCTTTTCAATTATGAGAATCATGAGAGAGAGAGAGAGCGTAATATATGATTGGGCTGCCGACACTAGGACTCTAATCCGTTATTCCGTTGTACGAGTACGAGTCCCGAGGCATGAGCAGAACGCGCCCGAACCGGTTGAATACTTGGGGGTTCTTCCTTTACGAATCTTTGACGAGATCGCCGCGGAGACAGAAGGGGAAACTATAGATACTTTTACAATTGTATGTATACAACATACACCGAAGATTATTCAGACATAATAGTTCTGTAAATGGATATATTCGGTGAAGCTATTTGTAGATATATTGTACTATAGTAAATAAAAAAGAAAAGACAAAAGCGAGAGAGAGAGAGAGAGAGAGGAAGAGATGTATGGCGTTCGGAGAGCGACGTTCGCGTTTATGTACAGCAGGTCGTTGAGCCTAACTTCCACGTCTAGCAAGTCACGTGAGCGTATCTCTCTCTCTCTCTCTCTCTCTCTCCTCTCTCTTTTTCTTTTTCTCTATCCTTGATGTGATTGTACAAGGTTTATATTCCTCATCACGACCTTCTCTTCGAGGCAAGTAAAGTTCCAGGGTCCCAAGGTGTGACAATTGAAAAATCCACCGCCACCGGTACAGGTATGCACTGACGGTCCAAAGTTTTCGCACACTTCAGATAATTGCAAAACTTCCGATCACTTCGGATAATTGCCATATCATATATAATATAATATAATTCATTGTGTAGAGCTATATAGTGTCCTTGTAAAATAATAAATGAAACGAGTTATATTATTCTAACATTAATTGGCAATTATCCAGTGACCGAAAGTTTTATCTGAAGTGTCCGAAAACTTGTGACCGGTAGTGTGTGTTAATTTTGGAAGTTGGAGTTAGTAACAATCCAAGGTTCATTTTTTTAAATATATGTTATTATCTAGGTTATAGTGAGTGTTTATGAATTTTTTGAAATTTTTCCATCCCTAAATACCAGAGATGAAAAATAGTTTAATGTATGCAGTTTTACGTTCGAAGTTGGAGCTAGTAACAATCGAAGATTCATTTTTTTTTAAATATATGTTATTATCTAGGTTATAGTGAGTGTTTATGAATTTTATGAAATTTTTCCACCCCTAAAGACTAGAGATAAAAAATCGTTCAATGTATGCAATTTTACATTCGAAGTTGAAGCTGGTAACAATCCAAGATTCATTTTTTTTAAATATATGTTATTATCTAGGTTATAGTGATGTTTATGATTTTTTTTTTATTTTTCCACCCCTCAAGACCAGAGATAAAAAATACTTTAATGTATGCAATTTTACATTCGAAGTTGAAGCTAGTAACAATCGAAGATTCATTTTTTTTTAATATATCTTATTATCTAGGTTATAATGAGTGTTTATGATTTTTTTGAATTGTTTCCACCCCTAAAGACCAGAGATAAAAATAGTTTAATGTATGCAGTTTTACGTTCGAAGTTGGAGCTAGTAACAATCGAAGATTCATTTTTTTTTAAATATATCTTATTATCTAGGTTATAGTGAGTGTTTATGATTTTTTTGAATTTTTTCCACCCCTAAAGACCAGAGATAAAAATAGTTTAATGTATGCAGTTTTACGTTCGAAGTTGGAGCTAGTAACAATCGAAGATTCATTTTTTTTTAAATATATCTTATTATCTAGGTTATAGTGAGTGTTTATGAATTTTTTGAAATTTTTCCACCCCTAAAGACCAGAGATAAAAAATAGTTTAATGTATGCAGTTTTACGTTCGAAGTTGGAGCTAGTAACAATCGAAGATTCATTTTTTTAAAATATATCTTATTATCTAGGTTATAATGAGTGTTTATAATTTTTTTGAAATTTTTCCACCCCTAAAGACCAGAGATAAAAAATAGTTTAATGTATGCAGTTTTACGTTCGAAGTTGGAGCTAGTAACAATCGAAGATTCATTTTTTTAAAATATATCTTATTATCTAGGTTATAATGAGTGTTTATAATTTTTTTGAAATTTTTCCACCCCTAAAGACCAGAGATAAAAAATACTTTAATGTATGCAATTTTACATTCGAAGTTGAAGCTAGTAACAATCCAAGATTCATTTTTTTTTAAATATATGTTATCATCTAGGTTATAGTGAGTAATTATGAATTTTATGAAATTTTTCCACCCCTAAAGACCAGAGATAAAAAATAGTTTAATGTATGCAATTTTACATTCGGTTAGAGGGGCAAGACGTCACGGGTGAATTTTTTTGGCTTTTTAGTAAACTCAGATAAACGATTTTCAACGACGGATTAACGCCAACTAAACCTTGAATAATATATATTTTATGAAAAATTAGTATCTACAGAATAAATCCATACCTCGTATGCATTTTTTTCGAGGTTCGTTGAAAAAAAATTCATAAACCGTCATTTGGCTCATCTGGACCACTTCAACCTCCTTAAACGGGGTAGAAACATTATTACCGCATATGGAGAATTTATATTCGTAGGTATTAACGAAATTTTCGTTTTTATTCGTTCGATTATGGGTTTTTCATTAGAGGGTGAAATTTAAATGGACTTTGAAATTGTGCCAAAAATCGAAAAATAATCGGAGACCGATCAATCGAGCTGCAATACTTGGGGTGAACGATTGCGAGGAGAATGCACACAAAGCGGAGTGTCGAATCGAAAGGAGCAATAAATAAGTGGCAATTTAGTGAAAACACTTTTTTTCGTAAAAATGCGAAAAATATTTTGATTTTCAGTATTTTTTTTCCGAATCCACGTTGATGGATTTTCACCCCCTGAATATAAATTCATCATTAATTTCCCCGAAACTCTTGAATTTTATTGAAAAAATCGTGAAAAGTGTGTGACAACACGCTTTTTGAGTTTAATTGGCGTACGTTTGAGCTTTTGATAAAAATTCTGTGATATCCGTAATCAGCGAAAAAATTACGGGTCGAAAAAAAAATGTCGACTCTTTTGGCCACTTTTCCGGAATCGCCAAAATCCCAAAATTTCACACAGCCGAAGCGTCGGTTCTATTTGAGTGACAAACTTCGTAGAGGTGTTTTGAAAAGCATTTTGACGACTCAGAGGAAGCTGGTGGATTTATCCCGATATTTCAAGTCGTTTTGCCGGAAAGTCTACTTGAAAAATGGCCGAAAACGAGGCAAAGGGTAGAATGCAAAAATTGGCCAGAATCGATGGTCCGACTTTGAAATTCTGCCAAAAATCGAAAAATCATCGGAGCTCAATGAAACAAAAGGCATTTCCTAGGAAAAACGGCAATGAAGGGGATAAGCACAGAGTGGCCTTGTAAATGAAAATAAAAAATAAACGAGCGACGATTCAGTGAAGCAACTTATTTTTGGACGAGATGCAAAAAAATATCTATTAATATTTCTTTCATAAGCCCATATTTCTGTATATTTACCCCCTTAATTTACATTGAATAATCATCGGGAATCTATGGAATGTACATCTTGAGCTACCTATCCAAAAAAAAAATGCAAAAAATACGTAAACATGAATTTTATCCCCCCTCCAATGTATCACCCCTTCCATTCGTCAAAGTCGGTGGACATGATACGTCGGGAACCACTCGATAGATTGCTTCCAAATTTACAGGAGATCCGACGAGAAACATTCTAAGGTCGTTGACGATCTCATTTTTCCAAAATTGATCCTCATTTTTTAATAGTTACCCCAAAATGACGACTTTTCTCACAGATTTTGTATGCTCGAGTTTCAATTCGTCGCCACGTTGTTAAAAAAATTTATATTAAAAATCGACGATCGTCAACGACTCGTATTTATTGTTAGCTTGAATAACCCGTTTGGTTGTTTAACTTCGGATGGTCCGTTTAAGCCGGAGAGTGTCCACCGCCAAAGGTGGCGAAAAAAATTTCGTCATCGCCTGCGGCCATGTTTTTGTTGTTTTTCTGTATTTTAAAAAAAGGCTCCAACCGTGTGTACCTTTGTGTAAAAAAAGTGCGTTTCTTTTTTCACCAACCGTTTCCCAGAAAAAAAATTCGGAATATGGCAATTTTTTTCGGCCCTCTAGGTCGATGCAGCCCTTTAAATCGACCAGTTTTTTGGACACCAAGCTAACGCTGACCCATTCGTTTCAAAATCAGCCACCGATCCTGAGGTCACTGTTATCAACCCTCCCAAGTAAAAAAAGCGATGGCGACTTGTGCAATTATCGAACAATTATTGATTCTTTCAACCACGAAATTCTAATAATTGTGTCAAAAGAGATTTCGCTCTTCGACGAAGTACCACAGACCCTTTCCTCGAAGAACGGAAGTCGTATATTAATTATTTCATTCGAAACTTCCATCGACGATTTCCGGTCTACAGGAAGCTCGAAGTCTCGTAAAAATTGAATTTCCGACGGGCTCGATTACGATGTATCTTTTCTAGACATCATCGGTGGCTCGGTGAGTAAAGGAGAGCCGCAGCAAGCGTACGAGGGAAAAAAACAACCGTGTTCAAACACCGTATAACAAGGGACGTTGTTGCTGGTTACTACGAGGCGAATAAGCGAACGAACCGTGCAAAACGGACGAGCAGGCGAGGGGGGTAGAGTCCTGTGTAGAATCCTCCGTAAGAATAAGAGCCCCAACGATTCATTTGTCAATTCTTTTTGCGAAATCTAAAAGCTCATTCCTGCACTTGACCCAAACGGTCTTGAAGTTTGCATCGTTGGAACACGACCAAACTTCGCTTCTTATATTTTTATTTCCTCGTTTGTATCATCATACTTTTTTTTTGCCGATTCCAATATTAGATCTCTAAATGAGCGAACTGAAGAACGAGCGATAAATTTTCGTACCAAATATTCAGCGACGAAAATGCGAGAAATTGAAAAATAATCATTTCCATTGCCTTCCAACGGTGCAAACTTCAATTTCGATGACCCAATTACTTTTTTGCAAGGATCAAGCCATACTTTTAGCAATCAAAGTATAAAAGTCAGGGTGACAGCTGGCTAAGCCTTTTTCTTATTTTTTGAAATTTATTATTATTTGTTTATTTTTTATTCATAATTTTTTTTCTATTAGAGCATGGTTATTGCTTTACTCGACTCGTTTAAATTTTTCAAAAGTTGAACAATTTTAACACCATTCACCTTTTTTCCTGAAATAGCCTCTGTAAGTAATTACAGAGGCTAAAAAATTATTTTTCAAGGTTGAAAAAACGTGTTCACAATATCTCTAGCTCGAAGAAACATGAATAATCTTCACAATGATAATGATTCGTCATGATTTCCCTCTGAAAAGTATTTTCTAATGCAACTCCCCTTCCTCGAGTAGTCGACTTTTTTTCTTCGTTTTTTCATTAGTAACGTGTAGCATCGGCGATTTTAGTACGCGACCCGGAATGACGTTTATCCATCACTGAGAGCCTCGAAGGAGATCGTCACGAGTAAGCCAGAACGAGAAAAAAGTGTGCAATACCGTGTACATTCACGTACTCATACATGTACCTACATATAGACGTACAGACACATTATATGTATGTGTATATATATATATATATACGCATGGGGTCCATTCCGAACCCGTTATATCTACGAAACGTGGCGATCATCACACCTGGCTGTTTCGAGGACTGTCTTAAGAGGAGAGATAACTTTAGGCGAGGCAAAAATTGTCGGATTTCATGATTTTTCTAAAGGAAAGATTTCTTCACTATTTTCGAGACTCAGGGTACGGTTTATTACTACTTTTGGTGAAAAAAAACCAACGAAGATTTTTCTTTGATTAACACTCGTACGCAAAGTATGAACCAAGAAAAAGTGAGAAATGTCGAAAATCCATGAAATGGCACACTTTGAAACAAAAAGATTGAAATTTTCGAAAAAAAAGGCTACGATATTTCGTAAAAAAGTACGTCTTTTTTTTGAAAATGTAGGGTCATGGTTTAGACAATAAGGTAAGAAAGATTTGTACAAATTTCATCTGAATCGATCGAACAGTTTTTCAGCTATAGGTCACGCCAGTTTTGAAAATGGAGTTTAGACAACCTTGCCATACCTCTGCGATTTTCAAAGATTAATAAAACAAATACCACATAATAGTTTTTTCTTTTATAAACACTCTCCGAAAATATGAATCAAGAAAAAGTGAGAAATACGAAAAACTGATGAAATCGTACGCTTTAAAAGAAAAAGATTCAATTTTCCAAAAAATTGCTACATTTCGTCATAAAAAGATTCTAGTTTCTTTATTTTCGAAAACTTTTAGGGTCATGATTTAGACGAGAAGCTTACAAAGATTTATGAAAAATTTCATCTAAATCGGTCGATTAATTTTACAGCAATACGTCTTACCAGTTTCGAAAATGCAATTTAGAACACCTCCGCCATTTGTAAAGATTATTTTTACAAAATAACATTTAACAGCCAAAAGTAGTAACAGAACACAATCTAAGTCTCAAAAATGGCAAAGAAATCTTTCCTGTAAAAAAAAATCACGAAAAAAGCAATTTTTTCTCCTCGCTTAAAGGTATATCCGTCTTGAACCTTTTCTTCTCCTCAACAAATCGTTGATTTCGAGTTCAGGCCAGTCCTTGAAATGATCCCCATGAAGCTGTGCTTACATTTATCTAAAGGTTATTTTAAGGACATTGCACGATAGTATTGCGTATCGGAAAGTGCTGGTATGAGGACAGTCCTCGAAATCAAATATCTTCAAATCGACCATTCCCCATGTGTAATACGTACGTATTTATGTGAGCACGTTATACGTGGGTATGTAGGTACGTATGAGGAAAGAATAGGAGCAACATGGGAGAGACTGTGCGCAGTGAATTGCTAGACGGCCTTGTCAGCGCCTCTCAATTTTCTCTCGTGCGTCTTTTGCGACACTCTTGTACGTACCTATATCCCCGTACTGTGTACATATTGGGTATTACCACTTGCTTAGGCTCAGTTACGCCAGGCTCCTTGCACGAAGTACGTATAAAATGCTGAATGGGTGAGCTTTAAGTAGGATCAATTTTTTATTCCTACGACCTATTTTGTTTACTGTCATTGGGGATTCTTTTTTTTTATTTTTCTGAGACGATCCTGGGTTTGCATAATTTTGGGGTTCAAAAAACTGGTTGATATTGAATTTTTTTTTAAATGTGTACATCGGGATGATGAGATCGGAATTATTAGACAGAATTAATATATAGTCTTGCCGAGTTTAGGTTTTTTTTGCCGTTGAAAAATATTGATAAACAATGATGTTATTAATTGGGGTTCTTTCTTGGGGTCCAAAAAAACTGGTTGATATTGAACTTTTTTTTTTAACGAGAATATTGGGACGATGCGGTCGGAATTTTAGACACGATTGATATATAGTCTTGCGAGGTTTGAGTTTTTTTGCCGTTGAAAAATATTGGTAAACAATGATGTTATTAATTGAAAAAAGTGCCACTGTTGTTGAATGGGCAATCGGTGATGGTGCTTCGGGCAACCGGACTGGGCTTTTTTAAGGGGGCAGATATATTTATAATTGTCAAAAATGTTGTTTTTTACATAAAATATTAGTCGAACATGTGTAGGATAGGCACCGGAATCGCAGAATAAATCGCAAAATAATCGGTAGGCCATTGAGTCACAAAATTGTTGAGCCTTGGTACTTTAAACGCGTTTTCTTGAAAACCAGTTTTTCGAGAACCTCGTACGAGATAACTCAAAAACTATACAATCGATCATTTTGAAATTGTTCACACTCTTAGTTAACATAATTACAATCTATGTAAACCTAAAGTTTCTTGAAATTAATCCGAAATGAAACTACTTTTTGATTAACAAAGACTGTACAAAAAATTCAATAAAAAATAGAACATTTTTTCAAACCCGTGTCGTCTTTCGAATTTTCACTTTTCTTTGAATTTCTTGGGTTCATATAGAGCGTGTGAGTCTCAGAAATCTAAAGCTTCTTGGCTTTGATGTTTCAGATCAACGCATCAGACGCTAGATTGTACGCAGTGGACCAACTCAAGTGGCAACCGTCTCGAAAGCACGTGTCGTACAGCCACCACGTCTATATATAATTTTTTTTTATTAAAAGATGTAATAATATGTACATTATTTTTTGTTTATATAGAATAAATAGTTTTGACGCAAAAAGAATCTTGAAAAATCGCTTATTCTCGGCTGCCATACAGGACCTCTCTCCTCAAGTATAATTTTTAAAAACATTCATATGACCGGATACATTTCTAATATTCTGTAAATTACGAAAATGGCAACCTGTTGAAAAAACATGTCGATTCAACAACAAAAATACAATTTTAATCATTCGTATCAATGAATGGATAAATATATTTTTCAAATCATCCGGCCATACGATAGAAAATGTTATAAACTATGCTCCGTCCAAACTCGAAGTGAGTCGAGCAAATAAATTTTGCGATACCACTCGTACCGTTTCATAAAACATAATTTCAACCAAAATGCACAAAATGCAATTACGCACAAAATGCAATTACGCAAAAAATGCATTTACGCACAAAATGCAATTACGCACAAAAATGCAATTACGCACAAAAATGCAATTACGCACAAAAATGCAATTACGCAGAAAATGCAATTACACACAAAATGCAATTACGCAAAAAAATGCAATTACGCCCAAGATTCAATTACGCCCAAAAATGAAATTACGCACAAAAATGAAATTACGCACAAAAATGCAATTATGTTTCATAAAACATCACTC